>OY751318.1:32944580-33294580 GCA_963564615.1 Rhorus exstirpatorius
TGTGTGTAGCACTTCGGGAATTCTGACTAAACCTTACAGAAAGCGTTTACCACACTGCAAGTAAGTACATGAACAATTGTCGCTTATTTCACCAAATTATAAACCAAGACAATGTATATATTACATCAAGAAACTTCGTTCTTTCGAATAAAATAAAATTTCCCGAAGCATAACTTACAATATATTACAAACAAGGCATGGTCACAAATGGTACAATGAATTTTGTCACTGTACCGCTTTTGGCCATCGAGTGGGCGCACATATGGCACATGCGATTTCCATTTTTGGGGCCACTTACATATGCTCATATGCAATTATTAATATAATACGTTTATAAATATAGATTATTATTTTTTTTTATACATAGTAAATTATTTATAATTCTTATATACAATTTGTTCTTATATACATTCTTATTTACAATTTGTTTCTTGGTAATCTTTTA
Organism: Rhorus exstirpatorius; assembly: GCA_963564615.1. Taxonomy (NCBI): domain Eukaryota; kingdom Metazoa; phylum Arthropoda; class Insecta; order Hymenoptera; family Ichneumonidae; genus Rhorus; species Rhorus exstirpatorius. The sequence continues at coordinate 32,945,026 of OY751318.1, forward strand.
AAGTGTGAATTAACTTTTTATTTGGTCTTTTCCATTGCGATAGGTGAGCATCTATCTGAATTAGTGGAATTCAATTTTCCTAACGACAATTCCATCAGTCACGTGATTCCTTTCCTTAAATAATGTATTCTTACCCAAACAAAGACGTCGTACAGTGGAGAGTTCTTTACAGTGAATTAAAATAGCTCGATACACTCGAATATTGAAGTTACATCAGAACATATTGAGAAAGAAAATCTTAATACTGCTGGCATCGAAGTCAACGCAAATCTTCTATGTGATAAGTGTATGTACATTAGCTGATTCGGTGCCTCGCGATATTGCAGCTCGCGAAAAATCGGTTACCGACGTTTTGAATTCAATTCTTTTATGGCCACAAAAGCAATTTACCAGCCGAAAACGTTAAAAACCAATCGAACATTCACCTACTGTGATAACGACACCTAAATGGTTAGAGATAATGGAGGCCAAAGAAAAATAAAAAAAAAAGATTGAAATGAGATGAAAGACTAGCAAGAATGGAAGAAAATAAGAAGGTCAAAGCTGAGAAGCTAATAGAGCGAAATAGAAAAAAAAGCTGTGTGTTTAAACCTTGTAAAGTTGATAGGAACAGTAAATAAAAAGTTGCGTATTGTAAAAAAATACACGTCATCAACCAGAATAATTTTTTTTTGTATTTATAAATGTTTGTATGGTTGAATAAAAACTTGAATTAATGGATTAGAATGTGTATTCTGTTTTGAAGCCCGCCTACTAATTATTTTTGTTTCCAGTGGCCACAAATGGCAACCTGGCTGACCAAAAAAAGTACTTTAGTGGCCACAAATGGTGCAAACAAAAGTCGCATGATTATTCCATGTTTTTTCGAGTAATTATGGTCGGAACAAATTTCGATCAATGATAATTTAGGATGATATTGATCATCTTTTCAATATACCAGATGGTTTTATTTCGAAGTTATCTAGCAATAAACACCACGAAAATGCTTAAAGTGGCCACAAATAGTACATCTACCCTAATGGGAATTGAGAAAAAAAAAATTGGCTTCTTATTCTCTAATTTTTTTTCAAGGGTTATGAGTCATGACGTTTACATAAAAAATGTTTTATGAGAAAGAGGCGAAAGTGCAAGTCTTCCGAAGTGCTTGCAATTATGCGAGATGTTTTTGGGCTCGCAATTCATCCGATCGTTTTTCAATCATTCAGGAAAATCTGCGACAGTGAATTTCGTCGTTTGTCTGGTTTTTTTTTTGGTTTACTTTGCTTAGAATTCAACGATAATGGCACAATCGTAAATACTGGTGGTCGACATACTCGTTCGCCATTTTCAGTTTGTTTAAAATATTCCGCTCGCGTACGTCACAATACTGTGCTGTTTATGGAGTTTGCTGCGTAGTACGCGGACTGTTCACCCTCTCTCCCCCACCACCGGCTAGTTTTAAGGGGTCATTTCACCGTGAAACGTTACAAAATTCTCATTTTTGGGATTTTTTTTGAATCCTTGAAATATCCAACGTGATCGAAAGTTCGGAGATTAAATAATCCACATTTTGAGAGTATGGGAAGTTTTTTTTTTCAAATTTTGTAGACTTTTTTGTACAAAACCCATTAGCACTGAATTGCGTGTACTTGAAATAACGATGAACGACTCGTACTGATGAAAAATCTTTTTGATTTTTTTTTTTCTTCGCATCGATACTTTTTTCAGAATAACCTAGACCATCGTTATTTCAAGTGCTATAAATACTTAAAAAAAAGATTTAAAAAAATGTATATGTATGTTGGAAAAAATGACAATTTTTCAACGTTGAATGACCCCTTAAAGTTTACCTGCTGCGTAAAGCACCGGTACCCACGGTTTCGAATCGAATGTTTTGCCTATATGTACGTTTACCCACGTAACTATATCTTAGTATACGAGCGCACCAGCTGTCCACTCCGGTATTCCGGTCTCGCACCTCTCGTCGCATCGTTTGTCGTTGACGAACAGAGCACTGCGGCACGTTTTGAATTAACGTTTGCTTCTGTGATCGCGAGGTACACGGACTATCGAAATAACGACAACAAAACAAAAAATCTAACGCAAAACAAGGAAACTACGAATGTTCGTAAACATTTTTTTTACAAATTCCAAAAATGTCATTAAAAAAAAAAAAAATGGTGCGCCTGAGCGTTATGTGCATAGTGAACTATATGCGGATGATATAGACGCTATATGTTAACATGGACGAAATTTTTTTCATCATGGGCACAAAGATTTTTCTTTGAGGAAGCAAAAGGAATGAAATGAAAGTGAAAATTGAAACTTGCATAATATCTAATTTACTCCTTCGTAAATTTCTATTCACAAAAAGTCTCTTTTATTGGAATAAAATACAAAAATGAAAATAAAAAAAATATTTAAAATATCCAAGCTTCAATGTGCCACCTCTCTTTCGACATTTCTTACTCAACGGTGTGATTAAGTTCGAAGGAACAATTCATTTTCAATTTTTAACCTTTATGAAGAATTAATCTCATGATGCTTTAACTTTCCTTTGTTTTGAAAAAAAAAAAATTATAATTATGAGCCATATCCTGAACGCTGCTCGAGTCAAAAGATTGCGTACACTTTTTTCGAGAAATGTATCATATCTCATAAATTTTAAACCCCTTTATGAATTCTCGCCCAATTCAAACCCAAACACCATTTCATTTTATAGTTTATTTGAGAGTTGAAAGCTTTCGTCCGACAATCGGAGGACTGTACGGAAGTTTGAACGATCAAGAATTTTTTTATATTATTTATGTAAAATTTACGATATTTCGAAAAATGATCGAGCAACCGAGATCGAGTAAGCCTCAATCTAATCCTCACACTTATCAATCTAAAGGAATCTCCACGAGGAGAAAGAGCGACTTTCTCATAGAGGAAGTTTTTTAAATGGGAAAAAAAAATGTTGAGAAAGTATTGTAGAAGTGTGAATTTGGACACGGCGATGCATACACGGACACACAGACAATTTGTCAAATTGTTATTATTTGAGTGTTCGGAATATTTTTTCTTCGCCTCAATCATTCAGCAATATCTCCTAGATGTGTCCTCTATAAGTAAGCAATAAGAGAAAGTAAAAATGGGTGAATAATAATACAAAAGAGAACCTGACAAACGTCAGAAAAATTCCTCGCAATGGTTCAACGATGCGATATAACGAGAACGAGAACACGCTTGAAGTTGCGATATCACCGGTTTTCCCATTTTCCCCCAACGGCAAAGCTTTCAGATTCTCGGCAGGAGCTCGTCTACGAGCACTCCCGGGGATTCCCGAGTAGTTGCGCCAGTTTCAAAGCAGTGCCGCCTAGAGGGACGCCATGGAAACAACTACTAACGTGCCCCACTTTTGTCAGAATCTGCATTTCTCCCTCCTTTACTGCCCCGCGCGTTTCTGGAAAATGGACACCAGAGACAGCGTTTAAATGGCCGGCAAAAGTTTCCAGGCTGCCACGAATATTCCGCCCCGTGTGTATGCACGTATTTATAGGTTTCAAAACTCAGATACGAGGTGCGGGCTTGAATTTAGCACCGGTGCGGGAGGCCGGGGTGAAACGCGTTCACCGGATTCTCATACGCCCCGGAAAATGCCCTCTGGCGAGTTGTACTCGTGTGTGTTGAAGTTTCGTAATTCATCTAGCCGCAGTACTGAACTGCGGCCGCAGGTATAAAGCAACCCCAGCAATCAGTGAATCCCCGAAGTCTCCGAGGCGAATCACGAGACTTTATAGACGAGGCTACCCAGACTCGTGCGGAAATCGCACGGTATATTTGTAGCGGACTGTCCGTTGAGATTTCCTCGCGGGATCTACGCGTATACACATGCCATGTTATAAGATCAGGTCGAGGAATTACGAAAGAAACCTCAAATGAGCCTGGAAACCCTCGAATGGACAATAAAACGGGTCTCATCGAATAAGTTGGAAATAAAATGAAGTCTCTTCGAAATACGTTTTAAATTATACCTACTGATTTGACGAGCCTCGGCCTCAGTGTTATTCCTGTTTCATTGGAGATATTAGCCGTTCAATAACACGAGCGTCGAAGTTCGTGTTGGGAATGTCGGAGGATCGGAAGTCGTGATTACTCACCTAGCATTTTCTAGCTCAGAATGATGCTCTCGGTTTCATTGCTTTTCCATGCAAAGTTTCCTAGCGATGTGATCACGCAGCGAGACCAAGAATATCGATTACTGGTCCAATGTAACTTTTGGCTTCAAGGAGAGGCATCGATATCAAAGTTACTCGATGCCTCCTCCCGGACTACCCGGGAATTTAATCAGTCGTTTTCGTCGGCTAAATTATTACGCAATTTGCAATCTCGAGGCTAATTCCGAGCGTTGCAGGATCGGGGCAGGTAGAAATAGCGCGCAACGATCCATTTCATTTGCCCGGAAGCTTCTACATGCGTTTAGGTTCAGTTTTATACGATCGTTAACCTTTCACCAACGGTCAACATGTGTGCAATGCAACAGCATAAGAATATTTATACGCAAGGGTATAGGCCGGAGATTGCCCGATATTGTATATCTACCGGTACAAGTTGATAGGAAACTGAAGCGAAATCGTAAGGAACAAAAACAAAAAACCGTATAACAAAAGCTCGATTACAGCTATGTTAACAAATTGACCCAAAGTTTCCCACCCTTCAGATCTTACCAATCTCATTTGTATAAGGATTTTTTTTTTAACAACTTTGGCTTCGATTATCTTGAATTCTGCAACTGCAAGTCAACTCGAATCCTTCACTTCTTATCTAATTTGACTCTGATAAGAGCATTGCCAAGTAATAGCCGCTGGATTCCTTCATTGTATCTTTTTTCATGTCTCGCGGTAACAACAAATTGCTTCACAAATCTGTCTAGGCTGATCCGCTCTGAGGTGTTGGGTTGCCTTCCTCGAGGCAGGATATCAACCGTACTTCCAGCAGCAAGCGTAAATTACGATCGTTAAGGTTGCAGCGACATAGGTTACGTCGTATAGCAACGCCATGGATGACGCGGAGGAGATGAGGTTGTTAGTGTGAGCACATCAGGATTGGTTAGGCAGTTCCTTTTCCAAGACACTATGCCGTTCTATCTATATATACAGACCAAACTGTATTTCGCGTTCCTATATAACCCTGCCCACGGCTTTCCGCCGATATTACTAAACCGCCATTACTCCATTGCACATTAACGTAAAATATACAACACACACGCACACACAAACACACACACACACACATACATCGATATGCATATCGCTCCGCAGTCTAATGTTTACAAGTGCTATTCTGGGCTCGCACCCAAGCTCATGGCGCATTCGTGCTGTACAAAAGCAGTAAGGAAAGGGAGCTAACATAAGCAAGCTTGGTGTTCGTCGGCGAGGGCCGTGTGCTGGCTGGCTGTCTCGCGGATTACGCCCGTTGAACGACGATAAACTCCGTGGAAAGAGGAACGCTAAAGCTCTCCCTACTGCTGGACGAACCAATTTAATTGATTATGCTTCATAACCAGGTGCAGAATAGGCTTTGCTTCGGGCATACCGAAAATATTTTAACGCATTCACCCAGAAGTGAAGACAAAGCGGAAATAAATTTAAGTGTTGCAGCGTGTGAAGAAAATATTTTTTATAGGAAGGTCCAGAAGTCAAACGTGATCGAATATTAATCGATCTTATACGGTGATAGCAATGTTCTAGTTAGTTTTAAGGGTACCTCTATTATTCTGTTTGGATTAAAACTCTTCCTCCATACATCGGGCACATATGTTACTTCTGTTTATTTTCGGGCCTCTTTGTTTCTGTCGATTTCGCAACCGCTTCGGCACCGTCCCTGAGTGTATTTCGGGGGAACTATAATTTTAAAGTGGGTTTCAAATCATCGAGCTTCCAGCAAAAGAATTTCGACGTATCACTCGAAGAAATAACATCCGCAGCGTTGTTCAATAACCGAAGAATCGACGCCTGTACAAATTGCTATTGGTTGAGGTTCACTGATGAGCCTCACTGAATACATGCGAGTTTGCGGCTTACCACGATTCGTGGCAATATCGCTCTCTGCTCGTGCTCGTACCAATTTGGCAGCTTGACGGGAAAACTTAAAATTCGAATATATGCTTGTGTATGTCCGAGTGCGAGACTCGCCTTTATTTATTTATGATGTAAGCCACGAATCAAGAGTGTGATGGCTACCTATAGGAGCTTAGGCACGTCGTAAATAATAACTGGACATGCATAGATCCTATGCGGATTAATCCTATTGTGGTACTGTTGGGAACAATCTGATCATTCGTTATGCGCTGTGTCGAGATTCAGGAGAGAATCAGGCAATATGGCCATGCAAGACAAAGTGATCATCTCAAATATTTTCTAGCCGATCGATGTGTTAACGAGGGTAACGAGATTGAAGAATAAATGTTTATATTCGGATCCATCACAACACCAAATGTTGTTACAAGAATTGTTCAACCTGACAGGGTGACGCGTGATTTTCAAGTCCCGGAATTTCTGAAATTGGTGATACTCAAATGGATCCTTCAGCCACGTTCACTAGCGTTTCAGCACGGTTGAACAAAAATCACATGGGCCTTGACTCCTGCCGGGGCTAATTTCTTTTCAGTGAAAATATACAAGACCCTTGGTGAACAGAGAGCTTTAGAAATATGAGACTTTGTACGAACCCGCCTATAATGCGCACTCGTCAAAAACGATCCGTACCATTTCAACTCAACTTTTGTCGTCTTCACGGGCAACTGTTCATCGTCGATGAAAAAAGGAAGTTAATTTTATAATTTATCAGTGTCTCAATGACGAGCATTCGCGACGAGGACGATGAGGCCTGAATCACGAATACCCCTGCAACATGACGCATACAACTAAACCTTGCACGGATCCTGTATTCTTTTCAGCAAGATAATAGGTACCGAGACATTCGCCCATCGAGGTATCCTAACGGTCACGTGACATTTAAGAGTTGACATTAAACCCAGACGGAGTTTCTCCGGGGAACGAGATATAGAGCCTCGAAAGTGCAAAGGACACTGGGAGTGTAAAGGTGGAGAGTAACGGAAAATGGCAAGATAGATAGATAGAGAGAGAGAGAGAGAGAGAGAGAGAGCCCTTCGAGGCGACCAGCCTCGTCTTCAACCGACGTCGTTTCAGGACGTTTCGACATTTTGTTAATGCCACCGAAGCCTAATGCCTCCGAGGGGGTAGTTTTTACGAGATACATGGTACATTCCACCTACCATCCACTTTTTTTTCCACTGCACTATCACAGTCCTATAGCGGCTATAGGGGAATACAATATACGTAAACGATAAATGGACTTGTTGGTTTTTTTTCAGCTCCTCTTAAGGAGCATCTTGGAACGTCGAACGAGGTACGACGAATAACTCGGCGAAGTAAGGCCATCAACGCCCAACTAGCGTCCCCACGAGAATACTCTCGGGGTCTGCCTCTTGTGTATGCGATGAGTGGAGGAGTCCCTCATTCGGTAGCACATTTTTTTTTTTTTTTGCAGTCGCCATCTATTCTGGTCTGAAAAGTACCGGCGCATAATTCATCCAATAGATATTCTAATGAATGTAATAAATATCCATAGCTGATCGTCTTCGCGTCCCTTTCACTAGCTAGAGGATCATCTTCTCGTCGTATATCCATGCTTTTTTTTTCACAGGACATATTTTTTTTTCTGCTTGATACTTTTTGCCATAAATATTCCTCATCTTGGCATGGACGACGAACTGAGATACTTCGTTTTTTTTTTTTTTTTTTTATTTTTTTCAGAACGCTTTAGCAACGTGTTACATGAATGTAGAGTAGATGATTTCAGGAGGGTGAGGGGCTTGAAATGGATCGACACGTCGTACAGGGTTGCCACCATCAGCCTCAGGGCTTTTATACATGTGCGCGTGTGTTGTAGCATGTCGTGTATACATAGTATTAAATTGGTGAGACTTGAAACCTCCACCTCTCGGGATAAGGGGGTGGCTTTCAGGGGTTGACTTTCAGGGGTTTGAGGTTAACGGACCATGCACGCTAGAGGCCTCTCTATCTTTCTCTATCGCTGCTCCTCCTGGCCTGGCACATTGATCCTGATATCCTCCGCGCTTTCTTCGCCAACCTATACCGTGTGTCCCACCAAACGATCCCGCAAGCTTCTATTGTACCGTCGTATTAAAGCCTCGTCCCCGATCTTCCCATCAACCCACAGATTGGTGGAAATGTAATACGTGCCATTCTTAAAAAAAGTCCATCCGTATCCGCGCGTATTCACCAATAGCGACAGTGGGATTGAACGAGCCGCGAAAAAAAAGTGCACGCGAACATACGAATTTTCATGTCCAATGGGTAATTGCAATTGAAATACAATCTTCTTATTTCAATTATTTTGACGTCGAGACACTATCACAGCTCTGTGTGCGAAAATTTTTTTGTCATTATCTTTCGTATCTTGCTGCTATAATGAATAAAGTTTGGGGTAAAAAAGGTGTAAACTCAAACTTGCTTGCTCCTACCTCTTACATTTTTGCAGGCATACGCAAATTTCCCTTTATGAGAAAGTGGTTTTCTTAGGTCTGTCATGCAAAGGGACTTTGCGATTGTGCCAAAATTATGTGGACAAAATTTTCAGGATTTAGTCTGCATAGTTTTTTAAAATCCTATTTGTGCAAAAAAAAAAATTCTGATGTCTGGAAGTTCGAGGAGGTCAAAGCTTTCAGAGATACATTTCGAAACAATTCAAAATTGTATAAGGCTTCGCTATTCATGTGGAAAATTTAAGCCCGCTGTCCAATAATTTACGAAATCTGAATGATACGAAGTTCTTTTTTAAAAAATTCCCTATATTCCATAAAATCGACGTCACTGTTTTAATTTTATAAATAATTTAGTGTACTCGAAGAGTTGCTGGGTACTCTTCTGCGAAATCGCAGCACACGGACTTTCTTCCTCATCCTCGCATATATTTTTTCATTAATAATTCTGTTTTTATTCATTAATTGTTTCATTATTGACGTTCTTTTTTTTTCTAAATTATCATACGAACTAAAAACACAAATACACAAGTGTTTTTTTTCTTCAATTTTTTCGCGCCTATATCGATTTTCGACGGGTTAAAAGCTCGCAAAGTATGTATGCCCCATGAAGATTTTCCGCTCAAATTTTGTGTATCGTTTTCAGCGAAGCTACCTCATCGTCTTCCCCGGTGCCCTGTCAATCTTGCTATCGCCACTGTGAGCCTTACGCGTTACCACCAAAATCTTATAAGAATAGTACGATAAATTTATCCGTTGCCCGAAGAGAAGATTTAGCTGGGTACGGGTGAAAGAGATAGAGGGATGAAGTGAGAGAGCTATTCCGTCCGAGGTCGGGGTAGACTGTAAATCGAGTGAATTCCCCTAATGAAAGTCCCGTGGGTATGTTCCAGGATCGTATTAAACCGGCAAAAGCTTCCAGAAATCTATAGGATATACATCCTCTCGTGTGATCAAGCGGGACAGTCTTCCACCAGCCATATTATCATTCATCCCCTCTCCCCGACCTGTCGTCATAATAAAAAAAAAACTCTTTTGATTATGCCCACGGATAAAATTTCAAGAAAATATTCCATAAATTTTTGAAAGTTACCAAGTACCAACGCCAGTGATAACTACGTCCTGCGACGATTTCTTTCTGTCGTGTGACAGAACTCATCATCGCATGAACATATAGGGTTGCAAGGGAAACAGAAGGGCAAACATTTACATCACGCACAGACGCGAAAAACCACGCGCGCGCCATCTATCCACGCGGGGATATGTCCCTTCGACCGAGTCAACGAATTCGTTCGACCCTGCAAAATATTATTAACCGCTCGAATGAATTCGATCAATTTTCTGAGGTCGCGTAAGCCCGTCAACGCCAGAACAAAAAGTGGTCATGTCCGAGAAAGACGTGCGGATAAGTTTAGTGAGGCGAGAGGGGAAAAACGGAGAACGACAGAGTGATAAAAGCCATTGTTTTGTTTCGAAATTTGTTTGTGCATTCGTTCTTATACCTTGACGTATTTATATATATATATATATATATATATATATATATATATCACTTTATAATGTTAATCGCAACGCCGCGTATAACGACCACAATTTCTTTTGTTCAGATTGAAAAAAGGCTTTTGTCAATTAGCAAAAATATGAGCCACAACACCGATCATTTTCGCTCATGATAGATTACCCAACTACGGATCTTAGATTCGTACGAAGGTAGTTAGGGAAATTCGTCAAAACTCTCGACCGATTGGTTATAGGTTGGATAATGTTGAACGATGGAGACAAATGAAAGGGCAATTGTTTCATTCACCAGTGGTCATTTTCAATAACTCCTATGACTGGCAGTATAAATTTCATCAATAATGCTATGTATGTATGCCTGTATCCTTAGCCATTCGCGGCAGAATCAATTGACAATGTAAATGATTGATGCTGTGTTCTAACGGTTAAAGCTGGGAGTTGCCAAAGTGATCATTGTATCGTGAACAATTTATTTCGGCATTGCGATACATCTCCGTATTCATCATTGACGTTGTATGCATGAAAATCGATGTACATCGTCAATTATAATTTTTGTACCGATTATTAGCACCGTTGAACGGTAATTCCTGTTGTTAACTTGGCTTGGCCTGAAATTTTGTCAAATCTCAACTTGCGCCTCAAACTTAACTGGAATTGAATTGGAAATTCTGATACTGATCCAATGTGTGGCATCAGCGAATCCCAAGGATGAATCATCAGATCACGAGGTTAAACAATTGTTCGATAAATCGTAGTCAATTTGATTTTTATCGGTAAATCAAGTTATTTTAAAAATATCCTAAATATATATCTCATCGAAGCGAGGAAATGCCACTACATGCTCTGCCCATAGCCGCATTCCCTGATCATCCAACTGCTCATATACAAAAGGAGCTAAAACCCAAACACTTGGCAGAGGACAAGGCATGGAAGAAGCTTGCCATTGTTGAAGTGGCCGAGAGCCACGAACTAGCTACGGTTCGTTCCCCTAAATCTACTTCCTGGGTGCTCGATAACGCCAGGAATCCGGTGTTATCCGTCGTTTATATCCTTCTCATCCTCACTCGCTCGAACTCCTCGATATTATGATAATAATTTAGTCACGGTCGAGAGGCAAGGCATTAACCACTGAGAGGTATTCGCGTCGACCTTTCACGTCGATTCAGCAGCTTACGTGCGCATGCTATCCTTACTTCCTCTAAGGCAAACTATTCGGCAAGGCTTTATCGTTCATTATTCATATTTACGTGTATATACGGTGGAGAACTGATGTTCCATGTACGTAAACGATACGTGAAGATTTCTTGTAGGAAAATACGGATTATCTTCAATGCGGAACATTTAAAGTTCTACCGAGCGTATCTTTTTGTAAAAGAACGCTACGAGAAAACAGATCTGCCCAGATAACTCTCCTGAAGAACAAGTCCATCAGAAAATAGTTCTCTGGGAAAAACTCTACTGAAAAACAGCTTTCCGAGAACTACCCTCCCGATGAACAATTCTATTAGAAAGCAACCCTACCAGAAAATAGTTCTCCGGGAACAACTGTTCCGAAGAAAAACTCTACCGAAAAACAGCGGTCTAGAAACAACTCTCCCGAATAACAACTCCATCAGAAACTAGCTCTCTGGGGAACGACTTTCCCGAAAAACGACTCTACAAGAGAACATATGTCCGGAAGCTCTCCCGGCAAACAACTCTACCATGAAACAGTTCTCCGGGAACAACGCTCCCGAAGAACAACTCTACCAGACAATAGCTCTCCGGGAACAACTCTACTAATAAAAAAATTCTGCGGGAACAACACTTTCAAAGATCAATACGTATTTATAGGTATTTTTATAACACACATTCGTTTTCTAAGACATATCCACAATGATAGAATTGTTTATTATTAGGGTAGTAATATACATGGAAATTTTGCATGACAGGCCAGCAAATGCTACAGAAAATATTAATTTATTGCATTGGCATTGTGTTACTCATTTATTTAGCATGACGTGTAAACTACTTTGCTGAACTAGTTTCGTATTATTACAAGACATTTTGGGGCTAACGAGAGGTTTGAGGTGCAGTCAAAATAAAATTGACTTACCGCGAATTACGAATCGGTCAAACCATTGTTGTTCGTCTCACAGCTCGAAGAACAATCTACAATCCAGGTTCAAGTTGCAGACACCTTCGATCTTCATTTCAGCAAATCTTGAAGTGGGTTCGCTAAAAAAAAAAAGAAAGAACAAAATCACAGCAACTTATATGAGTTTCGATGCCATGAAGCCTCTGTTAGTAGAGGATTAAGAATCGTTAGCAGGTTTGAGCCTCTCGAGACCGGCTGAAATGTTTATATTTTAAAATTCCATAATTGATCAAACATCATGTTGATGCTCTCCCAACTCAATGACAATCCTTGACGTCTACTTGCTTATTACGTATTCCAGATTCATCGGAGCTTTGGCACACGTGCCAAGCACACTCTGTTCACCTCTAAATACATTTGTAACGTTCCCCTTATTGACCCACAACAACATTATACTCTAGTGATGAGTAAACCTTAGCTAACCACCCGCTTCAGACTTCTTTAGGTCGTCGAATGAACCCTCAACTCTACGAACTTTGTGTACAAACATCCGTACTTGAGAATTTTTGCCTATTCAGATGTGCACTTTCATTTAGCAAAATAAAGGTATCGAGAATTCATCTATGAATATCGGAACTAGTTAGCATCGATACCGGAGATTTCTGCGGCGGAAATTCATCAAAGCGAGACAGCAAAATTACAATCTCCGTACAGGTGTCCTACGCATCTTTACGACATACTTGCAATATCCAGAAAAGAATCCCAATCTGTGTTTTATGATTGTGATCACGTCATGAAGACAGAATTACATAATCTCACTGTATATTTGCAATTCCATCGTAAATATATTTTATTTTTTCGATGATTCTCGCACAGAGAGAATGTCAGAGTTGACCGAGGTGGACGATCTAATTGCGATAATTAGGGATACCCATCTAATTGCGATTTAATTGCAAAAGGTGGGGTCGCGCGAGGCCACATTTCCCTGGCCTAATTGCGATCGGATGGCTTTTGGGTATCACGTTCGTGGACGCTTTACACTTTGCGCTGATGCCACTGTACTATGCTGACGTGTTTTGCCCGTGCATTTCAGCTTTTCGGGTGATAAACCGAGACGACTTTGATGAGAGCTTTACCGCGTTCTCTGGTAGCCTGACCGCACACACACACACACATACACACGCACAAACACACACACACACACACACATACACACGCACACGCAGAGAGAGGTCACGTTTTTTTTGGCTGAATGCCGAATTCTCTGTCTATACGTTGCTACGACTTTTAGTTGAAAAAGAGGCGAGAGTCGAGTATTAAGTGGCGAAACGAGTAACGGGAGGATCGTTTGGTGACGAAGCCGGCGAAAGACGCTGGAAAGAGAGAAGACTCAAGATAAAACGTCTTGAATTTTCCAAAGGGGTTCCCCGGATGTATATCACTCAGGGCATCCGACATATTGACAGTTTTCCCCGTCGGCAAAGAGCCACCGATGGTTAACGGTCGCGCTTCGAACCAAGCCCAACCTCCGCAGCGCACGTCTTATTAAACTCCGAGGCTAAATTATGGTGGTATAACGCGTCAACCTACCATCAAGGTTCCACGAGAAACCCAAAGCCCGTCTCTTTTACGCTTCGCTCCTTGTCGATCTTAACAAATTGTTTAGCTCTTGTTGGCATACTCTTTATTGGGAACCAAACACGATGATAACAATGGCCATTCAAAAATAACACAATCGTCGCAAAGTTCTCTCACAGTGAGATGAAGCTTGGCTATGTTAGGCCATTTTCTAATTCTCCAAACTGAAGTGGTCTTCTAAAATATCTGAATAGTATGAAAAAGATTTCTCGAAATTAAATCCGGATGGATATGTTGTCTGTGGTGAGTTGATGCAGCTAGTCACCAGTTATAGACACTCGACTGCAATCATCCGGGGAATTACTTGGGCTGGATTGAATTCAGGATAAATGGACAAGTGACGTTTCTTCAGAGCTCAGCTTTAACATTCGTCTAAGATTGTCAGACGTCCAAGAGACATGGCGAGGCAGGTTTTAAAGCTAATTATATATGCTTTTTTAGTTGATTTCGAGGCGGTATCCTGACTGTCCGATAATGCGTTTATATAGAAGACGTCGATGAGGCAATCCGATCACGAAGCCTTAGCCTTCAATGGCCATTACTAAGATGCTTTTCGATATATTTCTGACTATAGTTTTATCTGGGTTACAGTGAGCGAGCTCACGGAAACAACTGATCTGGCTTTATTATTGCCAAGGCATTCCTACAACGTGGGTTTAAATTAAAAAAAAAAAAAAAAAAAAAAAAAAAAACTGGAGAATGAAAATCGATAAGTGCCTGGAAGCTTCAAGAGCATTTATGAGTTCAAATAGTCTTCGGTTGATATCTTCGCGAGAATATCAATCAAAAGTTATTCTCATTATAGTTGCGGACAAATTTCTATTTCTATAGTTGTATTTTACATGTAAATTTTTAAAAAGTCAGCAAAGGGCTGCGAACCAAGTGCCAGTCCAAAAGAAGGTACGGCAAGTTGATGCTCGCAAATAGCTTTATCGTTATTACCGAGGATGGTTCATCATTATGGAATCCAAAATTCAGAAAAAACATTTGTCCATAAATACGACACGTTGCGCATCTTCGAGAATTACGATGAAGCAACTGTCTTATTTTCTTTTCATCCCCATTGACCATGAATGCTGTTCGACGTATCTCATATGGGATGCGTTTCAGAATGCACATAAGCGGTGAAAGAAAATCTACAGTATGCGCGATGGGCATATTGCACAGACTTTTAACGCAGCCATAGTGCATTCGGAAATGCATCCGTTCTGATGCAACTTCGTAGAGCCATCTTGGATGTTTTTTAGTGGCAATTTGGGTGCCTCGTGTCGGCGCTATAGCAATCGAAATGAAAGATTTGCAATGAGAAAATGTTAATAAAACGGAAATTGAACATTTAGCTTTTGCTCGTGACCTTAAGCTTTTTCCGGAGTTCCCCCACAGCTCGTAGTGAAGTACAAAGAAGAAGGAAAATAATAAAAAGGAAAAAAAAAAAAACGTTGGGGATAACGGCCCACCCATTATCGGTCGCTGAGTATATTTATCGCGAGCCGCGCGCTTCAAGAATCGCTCACTGGATCGTTCGAGTTTCCGGCGTATAACCATTTATTTATGGCACTCGCGCCATTTGAGCCACCAACGCGCTATAGCCGACTTGTAACCTCTTTTTTTTTTCACGAGGCGCTTTTTTTCGAAGGATTGAACTTTCAAGGCTCATTCGAGACGCTTTTGATTCCTTGCACACGACAAAAGGAAAGATCGATCGAATTCTAAATCGATCAATTGCTCTTGACTCGTTTTTTTTTTCTTTCCCGTTGAAAGTTTTTAATTTCATTTTTTTCTTTCTTATTCTCGTTTCATTGCGTGTGCCAATTGTGCACGTGGGCATGTTGAACGAGGGAAAAGAGACGCGAGAAGGGCGAGAAAAAAAGGCATCAGACATTGCGAGACCGTCGGCGGTTAATCCTTCGTGTCTCGTTTAATTGGACAGGAAACCCACGAACTTTCGTCGCCCCGGTAGTTTTTCTCTTCGCGCGCATATACCGCGCCCTCCGAGGCATCCGACGAAGCCACCAAACGAACTTCGGACAATTTGGTTTCGAAGAATCTCTTTTACGAATTCACTTAAAATCCTGTACATCGTCGTATCGACGATTGGACAACATTTTTGTGTCTTCACTTTGTCCATTTCATTCGTCTATTTCCTTGAGTGTCATCGAGTATCTATGTCACACGATTTGTCGAGAAAGAATGAAAAAAAAAAAGGAAATTTATGGAAATTAAAGGTTTCCATCACTTTGTCTCCTTATAATTTTTGATTTTTTTTTTATTCCCTCACTGTGATAAAATGCCTCAATAATCTTGTGCCTTGACTAGCGAAAAATCTTTGGAGAAAAATGGCAAAAAGGAATTTACGAACGTGAAAAACTCGCTGATGGTCGGTACTCGTATTTTTGGTGTCTAGCTCGATCGTGAAAAAAAATTCAAAATTCAAAATAAAAAAAAAAAAAGGTTCATTCATCGATTGTCGCAAGACGACACGAAACCTTTTACTGTACTTTATCCGTCCAGAAAGTCTTATCCAATTCAAAATATGATAAAATTTTATTACTCGACGTAATGTCAACCGAAATCCTCCCTGACATTCCCGAATGATTGTCCAGCTGGTATGCAAAATTTCACTTGGACAGCTCAAACCATTTGCTAATAACTACAAGGGAATTCGATGCTGGCAATTTTTGTAGGATCGAAGAAAATTATGTTCGCGATGTTCCAGACATGAAATATGCAAAGTTTTGAGACATTTTCGAAATAACTCTCGAATTCATAACGTAGCAAAATGTACCATGTCCATTCAAAAAAATGTTATAGAATTTTCGATGATTCAGACGCGATGGAAATAGAAAAAATATTGGCCCGAAATTTCCCTTATATATATCAATCACACACGCACACTTTTAGGCTTACAATCAAAACTATGAAATTTCTGGGTTATACAGAATTTAAAATTTTGTTGATTTATGTAGAAAATTATAAAATTAAAGGTGTACAATTGTGTGGTGTCTGTATTTTCATTATTCATCGTATGTATCGTCAAATCGACAATTCGTATGACCTGTACACGCTCGTCTGTCGCTTGAAAGGTAATCGATTAAAGCGTATCAAAGTCCGATCGGTTTGCCCTTTAGTTTTTTTTTTTTTTTTTTTTTTTCAAGCCCGTATGTGCATTCAACCCTCGATCGTTTCAATCGCCTCCATTTATGAATGCAAATGAGCGAGAGAGCACCTCAGTAAACATCTCTCAAACCGGGTGCGTGTTTTTTTTTTTTTTACGTGCTTGTTTGCTCTTTTATAGTTTGATCCAATCAACTGGGATTCGCCTAATACGAATGAAAATTTCCATAGTGCGCATACATATATTATGCAGACCGAATAGAAGGGCAATGTCGTCCTCTGACAAGGGACAAAGAAAAAACGGAGGGTTCCGTGGTAGTTTCATTAAAAAAAATATATATATATATATATATATATATATATATATATATATATATATGTAGATACGTATACTGTGCAGCTTAGAATATCTTGATACACTTAATGTTACGTAATTTGAGACGATGTACTGATAAAAATTGCTGAGTTGTTTTTTTTTTTCGTGAGAAGCATTTTAAACACGTTAATAAGGGAACTTAGTTGAGGTGGCTGGAAGAAAGTTGATTTTTAGGAATTTTCTTTTTGGGGAACGAAATGCCATCGGGGTGTATATTAGACTGTTTTGTTTTTAGTTTCATCATTTTTAGTAACGCAAACGGGGTATACATCAGAGTGTTTCATCTTCAACTTTTTTTATAGATTTTTTTTATAGATTTTTTATTATTTTATAGATTTTATATTTTATTATTTTATAGATTTTTTTTTATAGATTTTTTTTTATAGATTTTCGTTGGGAAACCGGAAGTGATCTTAACCTCACATTGACGCCCTCAACGACAAAGCTGATAATGTGACTTTTTGATAATGGCCGATAATGTCCCTTCTAAGATCCAACAATTTTTGTCGGGATATTATTCCACTATTACTGAATTTTTCATTTCAAATGGGACATTTTATAAAAATAATACTCCCACAATCGCCAGAAAGAATTAATTTTGACCTCAAATAAATTTGAGAGATGACAGCGTTTTTTTAGTACACATAAAAAATGTCCTATGGAGGTACCTTTTATACTCGAATGTCAACGAATTCCTTTGACAGAGGGTGTGAATTTTGGGGTCAAAATGTATACTACCGAAGCGTGAGAATCGAGAAAAAATAAAAAATAAAAAGTTAAAAATTAAGCATCCTTATCCATATACCTAATACGAGGCTTGGAGGTAGGAAACCAAATAAACGCCGACGTTCAATGTTGTATCAGTGCTGGCGGCCGGTCTTACCAGTCTCAGCAAACCCTACCTAGACAAGGTTGGGTTTCGATTTTATTGCCTTATCAGTCCTATCAACCTTACAAACAAACAAAACAAAAAAAAAACACGCCCACATGCTCCCATGCATGCTCACATATTTTTGTGCGTATGTACGTCATCATATCGATATAATGTATGGGGTTTGTGTAACCAACGAGTAATGATCGCGGTATTCCGGTGTAGAGATGACGATATCGACAATACAGAGTACATATATATATATGTATAGCGGTGGATGTAAACGGGACGGGGGTGGAATAAAAGTTGGACGGACAACAGCTGCCGAGTCACCTGTTCAAACAGCTATTTTGTTCACGATATCAATTTACGTTGACGCTCCTCGTACCTATACGCGTACACTCGATTTTACCCGGTAACATTTTTTTTTAATCTTCCTACGTCCCTGGACGAAAGCTTCTTCATCGTTCGCCACTATGGCCAGGTCATCCGATAATCAAATTGTCTTTAATTCATTAAAGTTCGCGGATCACATTCTAATTATTTTAATTACGAACTATATAATTCTTTATATGATAAATATATGTATATTTATAATATCACGGATTGTATAATTCGTTCTTGTTTAATTTTTTTTTTTAATTTATATTTATGTATAATTTTATATTCCGCGTGAAGTCAATTTCTTTTTAACATATAAAAAGCCTCTTATAGTCGTATACGTCACAATTGAAATTAATAATTATAAACAGAATAGAACATATCGTCACTGCGAATTTATCGAAATTTATCATTCATCGTAAAAAGTACAGTGGGATTATTTCAATTTCCAACCATTCGAAAATGAAAGAAAACAAATACACATGTATTTTAGTTTTTTAAAACCGGGACGGTCTATTTTCAGCAATTAATTCCGAAAACATTTCTTTTTTGCAAATATTATAGTTTCAAGATTTAATTTTAATTATTTATTTTCAAAACTAGAATTAATTCTGACGTACCGAAAAAAAAAAAAAAAAAAAACAACGATGTAATTGTTTTCACCCCAGTTTCGTGTAATCTTGCAGTTTTTCAATTTTTCGATCGACGCAATTTTTTGATAACCTTTAAAAAATAGTACTTCATGCGCATAATAATGCAAAAAAATTAACTGAGCTATAAAACTTGATAAAACTTGATAAAACTTGAGCTAGAAAACTTATTTTGGTGTTCGATATCTACTTTTTTCTAAACTTAGTTAAATTCTGTATATTTTTCATTTTTATGATGTTTCAAAGCACGACTTTTGTCATTAAATATAACTTGATTCCAACCTAACAAACCGTAATTTCGTGATTATAAATACTGCTTTTTTTTTTGGCTTTGTTAAAAAAATATCATTGAAATATGGATGAAATATGTGAGGATGTCATAAACAATAAAAAATCAGTGATATGGGAACTTTTTTGTTAAAAAATACAGCATGCTTTTCATAGTCTGAAACGTGACAACATTGCTTCGCTGGGTAAGTATATTTCCCGTAGGTTGGCAGGCTTGTGCACGGACTTTCCGAGCGTCCAAGACTGACCACGAATATTTAAGTGCAACTGAAATCATTCATCTTTTGTTTGACACAATGCCAAAAGACGTAGAAAAGTATCGATAGCGAGGAAAGATAGTAAAAAAACGATATGAGTTCGTGAGAAGAGACTTCCCCAACAACGAGTTGGCCAAAACCGCAAAAAAATGTTAAAATTGACGCGCGCTAGCGCCCACTCTGAGTACCATGCAGCGTAGTTGTCGCACTTCCACGGTACAAATACGTACTAGGTAGAATTTCAACGAACTTTAATTAATATCTCATAAACAGTGTAGTGAATCACGATGAAACTTTGCGACAGTTATTTCGTAATTTAAACTACTTATCTGAAATTTTTTGAAATTTTCGTACTATTTTTTTATGACATTTTTGGACTTACTATATACCGAGGATATAGTGTGCCCATAAGAAGCCGGGTAAAAATTGTTGAACTTGAAATTGCAATAAATGTTAAACGGTTCGGTGAATTTGCCTGAATTTGTTTAATGTGATTTCTTAACGATATATCTAACTATCTGTAGAAGTTTCATAATTTCCGTACTATTTCAATCAATGCCCATCAGAATATCCTTAACTTATAGCAGACTTTTTATTTATATATTTTTTTTTTACAAAAGTAAGCGATTTTTGGAGTACCATTATTCCAGTGTCTTTGAACTTTGTTGCTATATCGAATAATTATGAAAATTTTATTACTCATATAATTAAAATATATTGTAAATTAATCATGGCTCCGGAGTCAAAGCTTTCTCGTGGTAGGCTGTGACGTATGAATAAATCGGTGAAATATCGAGTACCGGTGAGCAGGGGCGAATGAACAAAGGAAATACATAAATAGATGGAGCATGAGAGAAACGGTACAAAGCCATTTGGATAACGCAACCGAATTCACCGACCAATTTTCATCAGGGAGCATATAATATTCAGTGGCAGTGTGGTGGTAACCTAGATTTTTTTCAGCATCGAGCGCACACCCAACTCCCGTCCTCAACACTGATATTTCAGCGACACCCCAGTACACAACCCAATTTCACGACTCCAATACTTTTTTCCCCTCCGATTTCATTGCTTTTTCTGTCTCTCTATCCACCTTTTTCTCGTTTCATTTTTGTGTCATTGCTTTCTTTTCCACCTTTAAAATCCTACAAAGCGATGAATGACGATACCCGGAGTGATGTTTTAGTATAAAAATCGACCAATTTATGGCAATTGAAAAAAAAAAAAATGTATTTTCTTTAGTCTTTCCAAGGAATAATAATTTATCGCGTTGGATGACGATCAATAAAAGCTTATATGTACATGGAATGGACTTGAGTTGAATTCCCAGGGGAAAAAAAAAAAATATTTGCCAGATACATTCGAAAATAACCCTTATAATTTTTTCAAAATTATATTAAATATATTTCTGTAGCAAAAAGTTGTTTAACATATTTTTTGTCCTCCCCGAGGAGATTGACTGCTCAAATTTTTGATAACGATTATTTGTTAAATATTGTAGGCATTTGTTTATCCAGAATTGATTAAAAAAATAAAATAATGTCTAATTTTTCAAAAATAAATGTCACGAGCAAACGCCCTATCACACTGGCCATTATCAGAACCAACATTGTGAATTATTTTTTGAAACAAAAAAGACGAAGTGGACTATAGTTACTTAAAAAAATCTGCCCTTATCGTCATCAGTTCATACTACATGACGATTTCCCTGCCAAAAGAGTGTTGTATATATATATATATTTATATGTTGGACTACGAAAGAATTTTCGTGATACGAGAATGTAAAGAAGGAGAAAATGTAAGAGTACGAATAAGTTTATATCAGCTGGCGGCACGTGCCACAGAGCCACGTGCGTCGAGCAGATGGTCCCTTTATGTTACACCTTGCCCAACCCCCATGTTAGCCCAGCGTCGACTCTGGCGACTATTTTAATAGCGAGAAAGCGTGTTCGAAAGTCCTCCAGCAGTATTTTCGAAATAAACATATAACGAACCATAGTAATAGCATGGAAAAATAGTTGATGCAACACATGGAGTTCGAACGTGACAGGCATATATTGAGCTCGAACGATTGGTCGTTCGATATAGAAAAAATAGAGAAAATTTGAGTGTTGTTTGTACTTTTTCTTTTCTTCTCAAAATCATAATTATCGTGACTAATTATATTTTAAAAGTGTACGAGAATTGAAAATTGTTCAAATTGAAAATATTGACTCTGTTTGGGTTGGGCTATTTACATGCCTTTACAAAGGATGCCCAATTTGTGACGGATGAATCTGTTTGGGTTGGGATTTTAGCAGCCCTATATATACGGGATATAACAAATAAAAAAAAAATCGCTGCTTGGGGTTGTTTGGTTTGGGGAATAAATGATGATGTTTGTTTGTTTGAGTTGGCCAATATATTTATAATGATAATAATTATTGAAACATGACTGTGCAGCACGGTCCGTGCTATGCAGTTATCGCTGATAAATCGCACGTCGTTTCGGCAGTTTTTGTTTGTCACACCACAGAAATTAAAAAGAGACGAGAGAGTATGATATGTATATAATACAAGGGACGTGGCATGGGAAGACGAGTATGTCGACCCCTCGGGCGTTTCGACCCTCGACACCTCAACCTCATCGCAAATCTCGAGATTGAAGCCGATATTGAATTTTTTTTTCTCCCCCTCTTGCTTCGTTCGCCCCTCTCATGCTCGCCCTTATACTTCTGCTCGACTCATCCTTTTATCACCCTCGTATCGCTCGGAGACCATGCGCACGATTCATCGAAAAAAAAAGTTACTTCACCGAGACGTTAATATATATATATATTGGGGTCTCCGTCGCAATGAAATTATTTTTCTTTCCTAACGCAGCACGAAGCTTCTTCCATAAAAAAAAAAAATTAATAAATAAAAAGAGGCTGGGATTTACAAAAAATCAATTTTCGTACGTCCGATAATTATTTGTTCGGGTCATCCCTGCATGGGAATAATTTTTTTCGTGATCCCGTAACTCCTGACACGAAAAACAAGAATTTTTTACTTTTTAACTATGGCAATAATTCTGGTTTGCACCAGCATTAGATCGAAATTTACGCTAATGAACACTAATTTTTCTTGCGTCACTAAAAGTTATTTATATGTTCATATGTTTTCTGGTGTAGTGGCAGCTATGTACTCCATAGCAGCAAGAAAAAAATAAAGAGAGAGAGAGAGAGGGGAGGAGAAGGTAAAAAAATATAATTTCGTCTGCTCGTTGGTGAAAAGTGACGTGTCCCGAAACGAGACGTCCAGTCTGGCGCACCTGGCGCTCGTTATAACCCTAAAACGTCGTTATAAACGGCTCGCGAAGGTCTAACGAAGATTTGTGAGTATCTTAATCAGAGAACGGGAAGGATGAAATTCTCTTCCGGGCTTCGCCTATATACACGCTGTCGTCGTCGTCGTCCCCTGACGATTTTAAACCACCACCAGAAGGCACATTTTTATGCTTACTTAAATTTTACCCTTTACGCCTTTTTCTTTTAATGATTAAGCTCCTATTCAACGTCTATTATCATCATAATTATTACTCAGTTTTTTTTTTTACGGGGTCCTTCGCCTTTTTCATGTTCCATCCCCTTGCCATTTTTAATTTCCATGTTCCACTTTATTCCTTGAGACCCCTCCAGAGAGCTATCCGCAGTTGCTCTTTACCGATGCATTACTATATCGCATTTTCACGGGGGCACAGGGAAAGTGCGAAAAAAACCTGGCCTGGCGATCAGAGTTCTCGTCCGAAGATAGGGCAACGGAATTCTGGTTTTTATCAAAACTTTAATTAAATTGGCTTTCAAGTGTCCCTGCATCGCTATGAGTTATCGTTAATTATTATTGTTTTTTTTTGCTGTACCCATTATTACTTGGGTTTGCAGATCGAAGCGAAAAAAAAAACGTGTCCCTGTAGTTTTGGTTTACGAGAGAACAGCGCAGTATTCCAGTATCAAGCGCATAGGTGCCATTTACATAAAACATGACATTAACGTAAAAGTCCGAAGCGGTCAATCTTCATTAGGGAATAATTTTGATTAGAGAATAACTTCCTTATGCTTTACAAATTGGACCTCTCTTGGCCATACCGAATTATGAGAAACACGATTCCGGCTTGAATCGGAGAAAGAAGTTGGTCAGGTGAAACTTTGGCAACGTTTGAGAAAAAATATCGTAGAGAGAGAGAGAGAGAGAGAGAGAGAGAGAGAGAGAGAGACAGTGGTTGAAAAAAAAAAATAAGTTGATGAAGAAGGCATGGTAAAGCCAGAGGTCGCAGACAATCCCCGGACGAGAAACTCGCGGGAGTGCATGCACGCAAACTCGCGTGCGCCCACGACATTGTAATTTCAATAGATGTCCGGTTATACGAGCATAGTAAACATAGATGCAGGGGAGGTTATGTTTCGCTTATACTTATTGAACTAATAAACAATATACACGTGAACTTTGACAAAACGTATAGCGGAGGTCATAGAGCGTATAAGATATATCAGTGTGCAATATGCCCCGGCAGGCCAGGAGTCGAGGCCAGCGAACAAATTTAATTAAATCTACTCGATTAATTAGGTTATTTGTCGGATCTACCGGTGATTTTCGTGCCTCGATGTCCGCAGGACCTATATTATCCGTGCCTGTGTGTGTGTGTGTGTGTGTGTGTGTGTGTGTGTGTGTGTGTGTGTGTGTGTGTGTGTGTGTGTGCGCGCGCGTGTGCGGACACGCGAGCCAAGCCTTCCCTCTCATTCTCCTCTCTATCTATTTAATTTTCGCAATGTTGGCTCATCAACTTTTACCGTAATTTCAAGCGAGATGTGCATAAAAATGGCCGCCCGAGGCAGCCATTTTGTGATCACGGATTACCCGGTGGCGCTGCTGCGCTCGTTCAATGCGATGGCATCCCGAAAGATTCAATTAACGAATTATAGAACAGACTAACAGGGAAATTTTGACCATGAGGCGTGGAATAACTCTACCATTGGTAAATTTTTTTTTTTTTTGTAATCGTATTTGGAGAAGAGATTTCGAGGTAAAGCAAATTATTAACGAAACTCTCGATAAGTTAGCACGCCTTGCCTGCCGTCCGCATGAGGGCACTGGGTATACCAGCAAGAAATCTCACGGTTGATCGTCACGCCTCTCGTGGCGAATGACAAAAGGTGTAGTTGCCAAGGGGATTTCGCGTCACGAAAGATCAGAGCCCTAGACAGAGTGTTCGAATTGTAGAAAGAAGTTTGTCGTGAGTCAATAAATAACTTTTGTTATCCGAGTTTTAATTTTTTTGCAATGTATTTAAAAAAAAACATGTTTTTATTTTTTCTCGATGATTCGATGTGACCCAAAAAGCCATGGTTCCCACTGTTCGTTACTAATTCGGATTCAAGCTATTTCGAACCTGATAGAAAATTGTTTTGCGCTGAAAATAGGAACCCAGTCTCGCTGTCGCAACCTTACAAACTGCCTTTTACGAAAATAATAATCCGACAGATAAAATCAATGCTGCCCTGAATTGCGGACTCTCGATACATTTATTTTCTCTGCGAATAGAGCGTGAAACGCGTCAGCCTTAACAGACAAAATGTAACGTATAGTTCATATTGATTGAATTTATAAAACCGCAGGCTGATCGAAAGCATCGAAAACTTTTGCTACAACATGATTCACTTAGTTGACACAGATCCCAGCGGGTTTGCACTTGTAATAGTAATAAATAACATATTTTATGTTTATTTGGGGCTGAAGAGAGAAAAAAAACATCTTTCTCTCTGTTTAAGTTTCTGTTGAAGTGCGGCGTCAGTGAAAGTTCCGTGTTGCAATTTTCGGAAAAATTACTTCTACGCTAATTTGGTCGAAGAGGCGCTTCGTGTAATTAAGATTACAATTAACTTACAGTCAACTACGTTTAATCGATGTGTTGTAAGGAAAGATTCTTTTTTTCAAATAGGATTATTATAGGCATTATCGAAAGAAAGAATTACTTTTATATAGATTGTCCTGTACATTGTTATAAAGCAATAACCGTCACGAAAGAAGCAGCCTGGGAAAAAGTTTTTTTTACTATCGCCTCATTGACGGTAAAGATTTTGCTCTAAATACCTATTTTCAGCGATTAGGTTATGTACAGGGCTGCAAGCCCTCATCGAATTGTTAGTCCTGGACTCTTGAAGGGTGACACCTTACGTAAAGGGCTGGGGTTTGATTTTTGAAAGAAGCTGCTAGTGAACCCAGTTTATCAAGTTTCACAAAAACTTTAAGAGGCGAATCTCGAACTAAGATCTCACGGTTCCGGTGTATGGTTGGGTATATATGTGCCGCAAGTGCTGTCTCGGTATTGAGAAGGACTTTGCCCGCTCGCTATCTAGCGGCATTTCCGAAAACTACGTTTATCTACGAATGGGCTAATTTTCCAAATTGACTATATTAATTTTGGTATCCATGTTTTGGGGATTTAAATTTAATTCATTGATTTCCCATTGAATTATTGTTTAGAAATTTTTTATTTCCATACATAATTTGTAAATTTAACACGAGCACTGCACGGATTATAAGTTTTATAACACGATTGAAAAGCATTCTCAAATACAGCAATCTTTTTTTTTTTGCTAACACTTTTTACTAAAATTGCAAGAAAAAAAGTCATGAATTCCACTTTACCTTACAAGGATTATGCTCGTCTACAAGTTTATTAATTCTCGATATCGAAGATGTTAATTTCGATACACAATTATTGAATTTTGACAACATTTTAATTATCAAGTGAAATCTATTCAAATTGTTATATCATATACCTAATCTGCGAAATTTCATGCGCTCTTGGAAATTTCACGACATTTTTTTTACAGAGTGTCTATCGAAATTGATGTATATAATTTGTAAAGTCCAACTTTTCACGGACTCATCACGCAGATGTACCGAACGATTATTGTTTTAATAAACGTTACATCGTCAAGCGTGAAAGGAAGGGGAGGATTGGTAGGTACGGACCAAGAGTAATTTCACAACGTGCAATGGTGATGAAACGCTTAGACTCAACGAAATGTCGCGGGAAAGCCATGAGGGCTGGAAGAAGATAGGTTAGGAAATTTGGGCGTTCGCGAACCGAGAACACACCCGTTTCCTTCTTTCCGAGAGGAACATCTATATAGAGTCAGTAAAGACGAGCACATGGGATAGCAGGCTGACGCGCTTTCCTCGGGAAATCGAGCTGAAAGTGCTAGTGTATATTACACCGAGAAGCAGAGGTGAAATGACGACGTTCGTGGTATAGCGGTAATATCATTCGGCAGGATATGATGGCGTGTCGGCGCGCCCTAAGCCCAAATGAAAATTGACTTCTGGTGAATCGTGTGCGTCTTAGCTATCTGTCTATTCTCCACATTATACAACCTTGGGGGGTCCTTTATCCCCTTAAAAAAAAGATACCCTTCCGTCAATGTTAGTTCTCCAAAAAACAAGTACTCGTGTGCTCTCTCCTTTTTTCCAGAAAAAAAAAGGAATTAGCATCGATGATTTTGTTTCAAGCTCGAGTTCAATAAAACCTTTATCAGAACAAGGCCACCAGCTAAATGGTAAGTTATCATGGATCTGGTCAAAGTTCGATGCTACTTTATCGGCTGCTTAAAGTTCAAATGCTGTTTTAATTCATTTCAAATATTTCATTCATTTTTTTTTTTTTTTGATTTTTGCCTGGTCGTGTTTGTGGGAGATTTGTTTTTGTGAAAAAATATGTTTTTCGAGATTTTCGTGACACAGGACTCGATACGTTCAAAAAAAAAACTCGTATTTAGAAATGAATTTCCGTCTGCACGTGTGTCTGGTTGCGTACCAATGTGAATGATTTTGAAAATTCAAACTTTTGTATCTTTCGAATGATTTGAGCAATCATGTTCTAATTTGGCGCATAAGTTGAGCACCAAACTCACTTTATTTACTGAAAATTTTGGAAAAGAAAGCTTCAGGGGTTCATACTTTATGGGACTTTGAATTTTACGAGCAGATGGCGTGGTTGTTCCATTGTCCTCAATTTGTGAGATATTTGACTTTAATTTGGTGCACAAAGATGTTAGAAGACAATGAGGTTTCGTATTAAATTTTTGATGAAAATTTATTCTGCGTTTTAGATTTTATGAAATTTTGAATTTTACGAAAATTTATATGTATATATTTTTTTTTATAAAAACAGGCAAATTTCCCAACTCAACCCAAACCCACATTTTTTAAAATTTCTTAACCAATCCCCCCCTCTCTATCTTTCTCTCTCTTTCTCTCTCTCTCTCTCTCTCTCTCTCTCTCTCTCCTTCTCTTTACTTTATCTCGCTCAGAAATCTTTCCCTATAAGTACAAATTAAAAAACTCTCTTATAGAAGTATTTAAGTAACTTTTTGAGCGAGATAAAATAGTGAGGAAGCATTTTGGAAGTTTTTAATTTGCATGGCTTGTTTTCAAAGGTAATGCTTACAATACTTCGACGAGCATGTCCAGGAGTGTGGTGAGTAAACACGTATAGTCAATATACCTTTCGTACTAATCATATATACGTGTTCGGGGTACCACACCCTTTATATTCAACGAACGATGAGGGTTAACAAAGAGGCGGCTCGATTCGCGTAATACATTTAACGATCGTTGGGGAAAGACTCAGCGATTACAGTAAAGTGCACCATGAGCAGTATACTAAATTATACTCTTCGATGCGGAAATATCTGATTGAGTTTCGTAAATTGGATTCATTTCGCAGAAAAGTATTAATTTGCGTTTAATTTATTGTCAATTAAAAAAAAAAAAAAAAAATGTTTTATTCCTATGCCATTCGAGGATGTATTGTTTGTAAAAATGCAAAAGTGTCCGGAATGGAGAATAAAAATAAACGAATATAAAACGGATAGGATACTGAAAGTTTTTTTTTCGATTTTGGATTCTATAAAAAATTATGATAATTTTTTATTTCAAATATTCGGTTTTTGTTACTGATGAAGCTTCTCGTATTCAAAAATTTCCAGCTGAAAATATTTCCCTTGCTCTTGGTTATTCTTGCAAAGTTTCTAATAAAAATACCAAGTGCCTCGAGCTGAGGGGAGAAAAAAAAGAACGAGGCCACCGGTCACACCCATCTGGCGAACGATAAGCCTCGATGAGGGTCGGAAGCGAAACGAGGGAACGTGAAATATAAAAAAAAAAAAAAAAACAAAAACAAAAACAAAAATAAAAAAAAAAAAGGATCGGCGACCGAGTATCCAGTCGAGCGTGGTGGATCGTCATGTCCTTGTTCGTCTTTCGGGGTTCTCGCAAGACTGGGAACGAGAGTAATATCAACATAGAGCCAGCAGAGGAAGATGGAAGAAAGGGCAAAACGAGGATAATGCAGGACGCAGATATGACTATAAACAATTACTTAAGGCAATGTTAGGCGCACTGTCGAGGCCGGCACACCCACGCATTAGTCAGAGTAGCCACGACAGCAAGCCGCACCTATATCGTCATGAGGAGCACCTTCTGCCTCACCTTTCTCCCACCAATTCAACCCTCCTACATCAACATATATATATACAGCAATTTCGCCGTTACAGAAATTTCTACACGAGAATTTACAATGTGTGAATTATATGCACCGATAACAGATAAGATTGCACAAAACGCAAAGATGCTAATTGAAGCTTGCACGGGTTCGTGTAATATACTTCCACATTCTTCAAGTTTACTCCACAAGAGTATGGTTTCCCCATCCAATTATGGGTACCTTGTTTGTGGGATTGTGGCTTCCGGGAGTTTTGAGAGCGTCTAAAAATTCTTATGGTGTTCGCAGTCTCGCTTTAAATTCTGAAATTAGAGAGCGTTAAGATGCGAGAGTGCAACGACGACGTGTGGAAAGAAGTCGAGGTGCAAGCCGGGGCAGAGCGTGCAATTTTTTTCACTAAGTAGTTCGTTCTGTTCGTGTCAAGGTATCGAGTTATTCTCATAACCATGACTGTATGGAAATAAAGTATGTGCCTGAAATGTCAATGCATAAAGTACATTTTTGCGAAATTCTTATAATTTTTTTAAAGAGATTTTTGAGTGTACATGAACGTTTATATTATTTTATTTGTGCGTCTTCCCACTTGCAGCCATTAAGCCTATTTTCAGGGTCAGCTTGGGTCAGAAGCCAGTATCCCCATAACTTTATATATCGCATTCACCATGAAATTTTTGCCATTGGCATAAGAAAAGTGCGTAAAAGCTGTGCCAGTATAGAGGCAGTCTCGGGTTCTCTTCTCATGTCAGCCCCGGAGCTACACGTCACGTTTCGCTGTGAGAAACGTAAACATGAACTACAATCAGCGTTTTGCGATATGCACGTACGTTAAGGTACGTGTATATATATCTTGAGCTTTGTCACGTCCACATTTTTTTTTCTTCTACTTGGGGAAACTACGAGACTGGTAATCGAACCAACAGCCTTCCCCGATGCTCTGGTAAACGCGAGCACGCTATAGTAACTACGCCAAAGTGCTGGTTAATGCGTGTGTAGCTGGATACACTTAAGATTCCAGATATTTTGCAAATATATCCGAAATATATTATTTTTCTATTAAAAAATATATTTTTAAATGCATCTTTTCATATAATCATCGCTCTAGACGTGAAAGCTTTGTAGTGAACCCATGCGCCGCTGGCCGAGTCTAGAAGTGCGCGCAGATTTGAATCTAGTACTCCGGGGCCACCGTTAGGTGGCTGACCGAGAGTCGTTTCTCGCAAGCGAATGGCTCTGTCGATGATATATAATAACGAGGCTGCAGGCGCTATTTGCTAAATCGCGCCTGAGCATGCGTATTATGTATTTGTGATTGCTCCACATGTACTTCTCGGTTAAAAAAAAGTGACTTGTGCACTCATAACTAGGGATTGCTAAAATATACTTCTAGATATGTTTTTACAATACATATTGCTTGTATAAATCATATACCGACAATATATATGAATTCATTCTTACATACGTTATATACGTCTCGCGCATATCCAAAATATATCCATGACATATATTTGATTACGAAAAGTTAGTAAAATTCAAAGTTATTGCGAATACTATGTGCGTAATTATGGATACACCTAAAATTTTTGCAATTATCAATAGACTCGTATATACTTCATGTATGATGGAAATTTTGTATTTTATTTATAAAATTTTTTATAAAATGTCACGTAAACGTGGCAAGCATTGAAATATTTAATTTAAAATTTCTTCATTCGCACCTACTGCACTTATGCTATTTGAAATTCCGTGCCATTTTTTGCACGATGCAGCGTTGCCGTTTCTTTCTTCGATGGCTATCAGTCGATGGAAAATGAGTAGTTAATAAAATTTTTATTCTCGTAAATATAACAAAGTACCCGACTTTATGGGATATGAGCTCAAAACTAGGAAAAACTTCTCGAAACTTTGGTACAATAATTGGAATGGTGCAACGTGTTGGTTCGTGTTTTTTTCGTTTTAGTCTGTAAGCATTTTTCAAATTATGACAAAATATGGCTTGGGCCATCTAATCCCGTGTTAAAATGCTTCATTAAAAAAATCTGATTTCTCAGAAAATAATTTGGAGACATCAATCTTAATTTTTTCAAGTGATCATAGACATTATCGATGAACGTATGGAAAATTTTTCCATACGTAATTGAATCAGCAATCATACGTAGTTCATAGCGTATAACACAATTGGTGAAATTAATTTAAAAATTTTAAGGGTATCAATGCTTATTCATGTTAACTTGTTAGCTGATGGCTGATGTTACAAGATGACGTCATTGTCTTGAAAGTTCGATGTAACAATACCAATAACAATAATAATAATCATAATAATATGGCATACTGCTGCTGTCACCAGTCTCGGTGACATCAGCGGTGACCAATCAACGATGAGAAAAGGCATTCCGATATAGCTTTTTTTTTCATAATTTTCTGGAGAGTGGGAGAAAAGCTTTACAATAAAGGAAAAGTGGTTTTTTTTTTTAACTCGACCCGTCAGTTTTCAACATGGTTGATTCGACGCCAGACGAGGCGAAGCATTTGTCTTCAATTTTACCATATTCTTACGATGATATTGTAATAAAGTATTTCGGGGATGTTCCACCGGAAACCATTCGCGATTTCATCACTGATGTACTGGCTTTGGAGAAGAATATGAAAACTGTGAAATGTGTATTGGACAAAGAGTGTGTCCTCGGCGACAAGGACCCTTGTCCCAACTGTAAAGTTTTGCACGATTCGATCGATATTATAGATAAACACCTCGAATATTTATATAATTATATCGGCCGTTTGAGTATGAAATTATCTCAGTTGAAAGCTGAAATAATGGGGAACCGATATCCAATTTACGACGAAGAATCTGTTGATGATGTAATAGATCATACTTTAAAACTAAATGGTTTTGTAAAAAAACTAATGGAATACAAAACACTATGTAAGGAGAAGAATAATGTAATGGAATAAATGCTCTCTGATACATACTATTTCATAGGTATTTTTGAAGAGAGACATACTTGGTGATGATGTAATTATTATTATTGTTAATATATTATCATAATCATCATATCGAGTGTTCGAAAAGTTTATAAACGATAACGTGATTTTATAACCTCAACCATTCAGATAGCTCGATCGGGGACGGTCCAGGACCCTCATAAAAAGAATCGAATGAAATAATTTTATTGAAAATTTGACAATTCGTGCTCGTTTATGAAAAAAAAAAAAAGGTAAAAGAATAATCGTCAGTGCAACAACTTGATTCATTTTTTTTGTCTTCCGTAAATAAAAACAAATCATCGATATATAGAAATGGAAAAGAATGGTCCGGTGGATCTTCGGGAATAACGAAGAAAAAGCTTCTCGTTGAAAACGCTCTGCGAGCTTGCGCTTTCTTTCTTGTCGTTTTATCGTCTTTTCCGGGGTGCGGAGGGCTTCTACTTTTCTGTCGCTGTACGTATATGCCATAATAGTAAAGTATGCTGTACTATACCGATGCTATAAGTGTGGTATACGAGGGGGGGGGGGGGGGGGGGGGCAGGGCCGTGGGTCACCACACGTAGGTACACAACCCCACGCGAACGAACAAAGACGGATCGTTAGAAGAATTCTTCTACGCAGCTTGGTGAAAAAAAAACCTCTCCCTCAACCCTCTTTCTATCTTTTACTTCTCGGCCCAACAACCCCCGCGCCCGAGTCGTCGGCCCCTTAAGGCCTGAGCGCGAGGACGCGAGAACCTCCGGCAGCGGCATTATAGGATTATAAACGCGTTTTATATCTCCGAACAGTCGGGAAGGAGCAAAGACAAATTTAAAACAAAAAAAAAAGAGGCAAAAAAAAAAAGGAGAAACGATATTGCGGTTCATCATTTTCGCAAGATGGATTCCAATGTTCTCTTATTTGGGGTAGAGAGACGTACCAGTTATGTGGCCACTTTAAGGAAGTACCCTCGGTACGACGTAAGCCAGAGAATTTTAACCTTCTACTTGAGTAACGTAGTATATAATTTGGCAACATCGCATCCCTTGCTTTAGTGTACGTGCTCACGTACAAGTATAATACTTATGTATAGGACACTGAAGCAGCCAGCGAGCGGTTTCTGTGTGTATTATTAATTTGAAAAATGAGCGAAAACAGGTATTATTGGAGAAGAAAAAAATGTTCCAAAATAATTTATGATAATCGAGTGCGACAAAGTGAAGTGGGCAAATCAATTCCCAGTGTTTACGGGAAAAGAAATATTTCTAACCTAAACGATGACTTTAAAAATGATGCAATTGACGGCTGTCGTGTTGTCACGTCTGCGAATTGCTCGAAAATCTTGTCTTATTTTTAGTTATTTCTCCTAACACAAGCAAGCTTTATATGTTTTGGAAAGAGAAAAATGTTCATGGGATATTCGTTTACATCTCCTTCAAATTTTATCAAAATCTGTTTGTTAATTCCAACTTGATAAATGATAATGTGCGTCAAAATCACAGATTCCCATAAGACCCCATGTTAAGAGCTTCGAAATGAAAATATTAATATCTTCTTTCAAAGTCAACCAAAGATTACAAAAATTTAATTGAGTCATTTTTGGAAAGGTTTTGACATCTCTGCAAATTTTCGTAATTTTCTGTTTGTTAATTGATTTACCGAGGGTACTTCCTTAAGCTTTTTCGAACATTCATTGACGAACAGCAGTGTTCACTTTATTGCAAATTCAGAACTGAAAAAGTAATCGATGTAACCTAAAAGGTACACAGAATCGAATTGTTATCATTTAAAACCTTTTCTGCGATCATGATAAATAAGATGTAAGAAATTGTCTTGTAGCTGTCATTTTCACCATTTGTGGCCACAATTGGTACTACTTTTGGTCATCCGAAGTAGTTGTGGCCACCAAGTTTTGAATTGGGATACGGATGCGCTACGATCAGTGACGGCAGAATCGAGTTAAAAATAGTTATTTATTTGCGTCATAAACATATTACCGAAGTGGTATAAGTGTGCCCCATTTATGGCCATAAGCTGGCTGCAAATAGAGCAATCGGATTTTGAATGCACCACCTTCGGCCACTGCATATTTTTCAGGTATTTTATCTTATTTGTCAGATTTTTGTGATTCTTGCCTGAAAAATAAGCTTTAACTGATAAAATATAAATTTTTGATGGAACGGAATGACTTTAGATATGAGAAACCGTAGTCCTCTTACATCGGGATCCCTTTAACACTTCTGACAAGAAAACTACTCAAATCGCTCAGCGTTGACACATTTCGTCATATTTCGATGAAATAAATTAGCAGATATTCAATAAAGCAATCGATAGTGGTGCGAAAACATCTTGAATATCGAAATATTACGCTCAATGAAATGAACACAGCCTTGAAACTTTTTAAAATTCGACGGAAATGCAGAGTGGCCACAAACGGTATTACAGTGGCCACAACTGGTACGTCTACCCTGTTTATTTTTTTTTTCATGCGCCCAAAGTGTCTCGTAAAAATTCTATAATTGGTTGGCTCGGTTGGATTGTGCATATATTACGTTTTCCAAAATTCAGCATAATTTTTTCAAGCGAAAAATTTTATTTAATTATATAAATTCATCGACGCATTGTGCAAGGATCAAAAGTCTATATGAGGGGTGTCCAATTTTAAGAGGACAACTTGGTTTGAGCTTTGTTTGCGTTAGAATTTTTGGGATTCCTGTAAAAAGGGTTGCCCGGTTTGAAATGGATTTGGCGTTCGAGTTTGTTTGGGAAACCCCTAAAATATAAATCCAATATATGTGCAAAAATTAAATTTTTTTTTTTTTTTAATAGACACGCTGAGTAATTTAAATAATCCTTGTAACACATTTATTATCTATACCGATAATTTAAAAAAAATTGCTCCTGCACTCGTGTGGGTCTGAAAAACTCGTTATTTCAGTTTCAAACTTCCAGAGTTTCAAAGATATGAAAAAAAAAAAAAACAATGTCTCAGCAGTGATTTCTACCGGGCGTGACTCATCCCGGGCGTGACTCGTACTCGTATTGTTTTGTGAGTTTGGTATCAGTTGGGCTGTGACGATTCTATTGGGGACGTGACTTATTTACGTGCTAAAGCACTTGAGCTTGCCAGCGTTGTTATCAGCGCACGAGCACAGTCGAACGGTCTCTCGAAGTGAAAATTTCTATCTTGGATTTGAGTCGACAGCGCTTACACGTGTTGTTTTTTTTTTTTTTTTTTTTTTTTCAGTGGGTAAACGATCATATTTACATTTATTTTAAATGCCAGCCCACAATCTAATCTATAAAGTTTTATCTATACGAAAAGGAAGAAAAGTGGTGAAAAATATTTAAAAAATATTGTACAAGCTATAACTTGCACGTATTGCTACCTTCATAATTTTTGCGTATACAGAATGTGCTCCTTCTGTGAGGAAGTCAAACTTGAAAAAGTTACTCATAGAGGCAGATTTAATAATTAAATTTATGAATTTGAAATTTAATTGTAAATGTCTTGGCAAGGCCGATTAGTAATTTTATATTAATTTGCGCGTGGTTGTTGCAAAAAAAAAAATTTTATAACGAACAGCCCCGGTGTATAAAATTATTGCTCGAATGTCCCATTCTCTGTATACGTTCTGTCCTGTTCACACTGTTGGCGGCTCTATACATATTGATTTCTATTCTTTGACTGCTCTAACAAAATTCAATCGTTAATTACCGGTGCAATGATGTATTCACTTAAAATGGCTTTGTTCATCGTCTCACATGATCAGATCACAATTTTTTTTTTTTTTTTACTATACGCGACTATCGAGTAATTAAATTGTCAATTCACGGCCGCAATATAATTATTGCTCAGTATCTTGTAAGCCTTTTCAAATCTTCAACTGCTCGGAGCCCTTACGAAATTCTATAATGAATTGACAATTAGAATTTTTTAAAAATTTCACAAAATTCGTTTTGCACATTGTCCCATGGAGTCTTGACGTCAAATTTCATTTTTACCTTAAACTTACTCATCATAAAATCGAATCGTTAATTAGTGACTTCCAGTGCTAATTGGAGTGAAGTTAAGAAGATTTCGTATTAACATCTCTACCGGAGTGAGACTTTTCCTAATATCTCTATCCAATATTACATGTCTGCCAGATTAAAATTCTCCGTCATGGCCAATGATGAATTACACAAACATATTACTCCAATATAAATTATGTAGTAATCGAAATCTGAGTAGCTCAAAAATTTTGTAATTAACCGGCGTCGAGAGGCCGCCACGTCTCTCTCGATGCATCGATGATTTACGAGTTCGGTGAAATCGCACTTTGCTCGTTCATACGTGACCACCGGAAATCGTGCTCAACGGCATATACATTTCCGGTGACCAAGACGACAGCGTTAAGGCCATCGAGGGCCTTCCTTAAGCAGATTATCATATACCTCAGCGCGGCGTTGTTAGATACGCCGTGGGACGTCTTCAAGTGTACGATAATAAGATGGGCGAGGATCCAGTTACACGCTTCGTGAAACACACTACCCGGTTTATATAACCCGTGGCCAAAGCCTTCGAGGACAGGGAGAGGAGAAGTTCCTTCGATAAGCTTCCAGTGTTTTATTATTACAGGAATAATAATTTGAAAAACTACCAATTTTTCGTACATATTGGGTAATGAAAAATTAACAACAAAGAGCTTGTAAATCAAATGCCTAGATTGCGTTTTCGTGAATATTGAAATAAATTAAAGAATTTTGACGAAAAAAAATTACTGGATGGTCACTTTATTCGAGGGAGTGGTAATATTTTTGAATTTTATGGTAAGAGGGTGCGGGGCTGAGGAGCAATGAAGGCTCCCCTGACGATGCCCCCCCCCCCCCCACCCCCTTTGCACGGCGTGTTCTTAAGGGTGCGGCCAGGAAACGAGCCTCGCCATTAGACTCGCGATTCAACTTCCGTTTGTCCCCTTTTCTTTCGTCCCTCTCCATCAGCCATGTCCGCACCCTTTATCGCAGTCTCATCAATGATAATTAAAATCCATAAATAATTGAAAATTCTAAAAATAATTTCCAAATGTTCTTGAAACTCTGAACGAATTTTAAAAAATTTATAAAACTTTTGCCAAGGCCGTTGTAGTCCGGTCATTCTAGAAATATTTTCTGTAATCTTCTACAGAATTGATTTTGCTCTTGGATTGGGTTAGACTCAGGGGTGTTCCCTGAGTGTAAATTCAAGTTGGCGGGACGCGGGGTGGGGTCGAGCTTCAGCCGCTATCTTGTAAAACACGTTTTATCAAATAACTCGTGAGCCGTGCATCGTACGACAAAAATAGTACGAATCTTTTTTGTAGATAATAAAAATCTCTACAACTTTGATTGGAAGCTTTTTCCCGTGTAGTGCGTACTTTTCGATTTATAGCGCGGCAAACTTTTCAAAACATGGTTATTGCTAAATATATAGTTAACGATTGATGTAACAATAAAAATTGCGATGCTTGGAAAAGTTTGACGCGCTATAAATAAAAAACTATGCACTATACAGGAAAAAGTTTTTCGAAAGAGTTGTAAAGAATTTTATTATTTACAAAAAAGGATTCCGCTATTTTTGTCGTACGATGCACGATTCACGAGATATTTGATAAAACGTGTTTTCCAATATGGCGGCTGAAGTACGATACCCCGTGTCCCGCCAGCTTGAATTTACACTCAGGGCACACCCCATGAACCTTTTCCAAAAGCAAAATCAATTCTGTAGAAGATTGCATTATGAACCTACTTTTTTTGGCTAGAATGACTGGACAATTGGGGTAGTCCAGTTTGTACGAAATTGCTCATGTTCAAGGATGTCATTATTTCCGTCTTAATTAGAGGTTATGTTGTCTTTCGCGCGATAGTCTTGAGACCAAAAATCGAACGACAAGATAATTAACGATTAAATTTAACGATCAACTTTAAAATAGATAAAATTAATATAATAATGGAAATCGCTCAAAAACTTTTGACTGCAACAACATAGCGTTAAGAAGAGTGAAATAATTTATAATACGATAACGAAACTTAAAATATACTTGGTATAATAATGTATAATGTTCACTACTGTTGAGAGACGTGTTAGAGTAATTATTGTACATGTTTTATCGTTATATTTATTTATTTATTTCGTTTATTTTGCGAAGCAGTTGAAGTAATGACAAGCTCGCAAATTGTAAACTTGGACATTTCTCATTAAAAAGTTATCTCGACGAGGAGATGGTTTTCCTATCTTTGGCTTCTCATAGAGGAAGCTTTGTAATGATGAGGTAGCAAAATATACAAGTTTCCAATTCGCACCGCTTTTGTTTTCCAAATTCTGTTTGTTCTTCCGAAATTTAATATCTCGTTTCGTAGCATACTTATGCAAAATTTTTTTGGGTCGATAATCTCTAATTTGCGATGGTAAAGTGCGATCAAAAATATTTTTCGAAAATTTCAAAATTTATGAAATTCGAACTCCTTGAGCGAATCTTGCCAAATTTGAACTCAAACATCCTTGCTCCATCGTGTTTAGAACCTCGAATTTGCGACAGTGAGAGCGATCACAGATGTATTTTTTCAAAATATCAAAATTTTTTAAAATCCTAACCTCTTGAGCCATTCTTGTCCAATTCAAGACCGATCATGCTTGACCTCCAGCCTATTTATATAAAAAGTTCAAGCCGACTAACCTCGAATTTACCAAAGTTAGAGTGATCAGAGACATTGACTCAACAAAAAAAAATTCAAAATCATCCAAAATCAGACATCCATCATAAATTTTGTTCTGAAAATTCGATCGGGGGGTTTCATGTTTCAGTAGTGTGCAATGTTTCATCGCGGTAACTCAAGCAATTCAAGAGATATTGCCATTTTCATTTTTCGAAGGTCTGTCTGCACACACACACACACACACACACACACACACACACACACACACACACACACACACACACACACACACACACACACACACACACACACACACACACACACACACACACACACACACACATACACATAAATTTTTTAAAAATGTATTTTATCGACGTTTTGGCAAATTCTAAAAACATTGGGATAAAAAAATTTAATTTTTTTTTTCCACGAATGCAAAGCTTTCTCTATGAGGAAGTGAAATTAATTAAATTAAGGGCGTATGAAAAGTCCTGGAATATTGACGGTGGTGGTAGGAGAAGAAAGAAGGATAATAATAAATATTTCGAAAATAATCGTAATAAACAAATAACAGTAATAATAATAATGAAAGTATGGCGGACGTTTGGAGAGAAAAAAAAAGGAATAAATGGAATACAGGATGGAAGAGCAGCTAGCGCGAGAAATAAAGCTTGAAAAGCTCTCGGCAGTTAAGGGATGGAAGCTTTTCACAAGCCCCCTACTCCGGAATGCTCTCGTCGCACAATAGTAGTTTTCTGGACCTATTTTCATTCTGTCATCTTCTCGTGTCTTTATTTCTCTCTCTCTCTATCTCTCTTTCTCTTTCCCTCAGTTCAACCCGCTACGTTCTCAAGTAGTCAAGAAAAGTATTTGCTCGGACCGTTGTGCGCGTGCTATGAGAGGGCTTCGTGTCCGCCCAGTTCAACTCACATAGTCAGTCCGCGGCAATCTCGTTCTACCACCTTGGCTCCGGCAACGAGAGAGTATCCCTCTCCTCGACCTCTCACCGCGCCAGAAAACCTTGTCTTATTAAAATTTACTCTCGCCTTTATCACGTTTCATGCTCACACGAAAATTCGTTTGGGCGTATCAGCCGGTCGGCGACCGAGGGATAAAGAATTCATGAGTTTTCGTCCTCCTCTCCCCAAGTGGATGCAACAATTATAAAATAGGGAATTTGGTATATTGGAGTTTTTCGTCCTTATCATATTTGTTGAAATGAATTGGCAAAAAGATAAGAAAAAATATTTAAAAAAAAAAAAATTAACAAACGCAATGAGGATTGAGGGTACCGATGTAACAAGGGTGTAACTCAAAGCTGATGTTTTGCTTCCTCATACAGGAAGCTTTGTTTTTTGTGAAAAGAAAAAAAAAAATTGAGATTGTCATGCTATAGTTCGTGTTGAAAATGTCCCGAAACATCGAGAAATCATGGTTACAAAAAAAGAAGAAAAGGTACTTCATACTTCGCACTTGAAAAAGTACTTGAATTACAGAAAAGTACTTGAAGTACAGAAAAGTACCCGAAGTAAAGAGAAGTACTCGAAGTACAGAAAGTGCACGAAAGTACTTGAAAATTTAAGTACAAATACTTAAAGTACCGGTCGGGTGCTTGTAAATTTGAGCGCAATACTTGAAA
The DNA here is from genome assembly GCA_963564615.1 of Rhorus exstirpatorius. NCBI lineage: Eukaryota > Metazoa > Arthropoda > Insecta > Hymenoptera > Ichneumonidae > Rhorus > Rhorus exstirpatorius. The sequence continues at coordinate 32,985,551 of OY751318.1, forward strand.
TACTTTCAAAGTACATTGTACTTTAAGTACTGTACTTCCAGTACATCGCGAGTACTGGGTACTTTCAACCATTAGCACGACGTATTCAAAAGTACTTCATACTTAGTAAGTACTTGAAGTACAGGCCGAGCACTTGGATGTTTAAGTAAAATACTTGAAATAATTTAAAAGTACTTTGTACTTCAAGTACTGTACTTCCAGTACATCGCAAGTACCGGGTACTCGAAGTGCTGCGCAGCTCTGATCCAAATATTTTTCCGAAATGTCATCTTCGTACTTTTGTGACGTGTGCAAGGACTTATTTGGCTTAGCTAACATATACAATGGTCAACCATTGTATATGTAGGTCAACCAATATAAAATAACGTATAACAGTTTAAATCGAATGAAATATACAGGTAAATATTGAAATGTGATATAAGGGAACAGGAAACGTGAGACTCGGATCTAATGGGAATTGGAAGGGATGAGGTAGGATTAAGAGGTCGACTATAATCCCGCAGGAACACGACGAGAGCAACTCGCCTCAAAATCGTCGTGGGGTATCCAATCCCCCCCCCCCCCCCCCCCCCCCCCCACCGACAACAATGTTCGAAAACCCCTTGGTGCGATTACCATAGAGATTGCCGTTCCCTGATACCGATAGTATGTATATATCTATCGCGACGTAAATGATCGCGAAATTAAACCGATTCGAGACAAACTGGACAATCTACTCGGGAAATTGCTATTTTATCAATCTTCGATTTAAGCTTGAACAAAAAAAAAAAAAAAAACCAAGAGTCAATCATCAAACTATTTAGTTTCTCAAAATTTCATTCTACAATCAGGCGGTATGAGATTTTATAGTTATCGGTTACAAAGTTTGATTAGCCCATAAGGAGAGCAGCACCATCCCCGCGATGATAGGGGTTATATAGGGGTTGGGATAGAGCTGGAGCTTTCATGTGCCCGTGTGCAAACGCGATATGATATTTGAACGACACCATATAATATTTTACTTTTATATAAGTAAAGTAATGCCTGCATCATCCATGCGTGTCCAATCCCAAAAAACAACCCCCAAACTTAAAGCTCAAATTCGACTTGAAATTTAGTCTGAATGTAGGGTGAAATTTGGGTTGACAAGAGCAGGCTGAAAATTTAGGTTAAGAGAAAGGTAAAAGTCGATTAACGATAGGACGTTGCCATTAACCAAATGAAAGATTTTGTGTGTGTGTGTGTGTGTGTGTGTTTTTTTTTTTAATTAACCAAAAAGTAGAGTGAATCGGCTGTATTTATTTTATTCAACCATTTTTACAGGTTCTTTCGTGTATTGCCCTCGGCACCCCGATTTTGTGCGAAACATGTGAATTACGTATGACTGCGTTCATTTTTCTTGCGAGACATATTCGTCTACGAAGGTTCTGCAAAAAGGACGTGACAATAAAGGCATATATATATAAGATTTGGCCGAGTTTTGCCCTCGGCCATAAACGTCCGGACATAACCGAGGAAATCACTCGGAAAATCCGTCGATGAATTCGTAATGAAGTATCGCGCGTTTTCCCCCTGCCACGAGTGTCTATCCCGGGGATTCCCTTACTTCCTTGCCCCATCCGTCAAGTGGTTCTCTCTCTCTCTCTCTCTCTATCCCTCTCTCTTTCTCCTTCTAGCGAGAGTGCCTGTCGTCCTTTGTTTCCTTCGGTATTTCAGCCTGCATCCCTGCTATCCTTTTTCCTCGCATCTATCAGTCAATCCTTGTCTTCTACCCGTCAATAAAAAAATGACACCCCCAAATATTTTCTACCCTTGGTAGAAAAAAAAAAAAAAAATCACCTCCGAAAATTGAAAGAATCAAAAAAAGCCACGACCGCGATATATTCGATGCATAATTCACGAAAATCGTAACGATCCTACGTATATGGATTGATGAAAAATGCATTATGCATTTATCGATGGGGGATGAGTTACGCGATGAAAAAAAAATCAACGATCTCGAAATCTGAATGATGCATGCAGCAAAATCTATTTTTTTTTTCCTTTCGTTAGTACAGTAAAGTCACCTGTTGCAATTTTACCAGATTATTACAGCAGCGTGAAAAGAATGTAAAAAAAAAACGATCAACTTTTTTTTTTTCATAAAATCGTCAGTACACGATTGCCCTGAAAGCGCGATGGCCTCGAAACGTGATATCGACAGCTTGTCTTTTTTTTTTTTCTGCTTCCTATTTCTCTTCTCTTGTTCTCTTCATATGAGCACTGCGAGTGTTTGGTGCGGGGACCGTTATATGCATGCATAACTGTTGCGAGGATGCAACAGCGTTGCATCAGCTGGACATGCACAGGGAATTGATGGTATGTAATTGTATTTCCAAGGGAGGAGAGCTAAATTCTATAGTCACTTGGGTATAGTGTAATTTTTAGTACACACATAACATACTTCTCGTGTATATTGAATCACCATTCATGTAATTTATGGGGCATTCCATGCCGAGGGAAAAACAGAAAAATAAATTTCCATATGGTCGGCGATTTTGATCCTCGCCTTAAAATTTACTTCACTTTTATTATCTGCACTGATCCCTATAGTTTTACGCCTCAATTGTAAGTGATACGAGAAATACCGTTACTGCGATTTTCATAAAATTTGTTACTTTGGCATCGGTTGAGAAAGAAAAAAATTTTTCGCCAGTGGATTTTAGTCGCAATAATTCGGAATTAAATTTGAAAAAAAAAAAAAAAAAAACAAAAAAAAATGGATATCATTAGTTTTTGGATGCGGAGAAGCCGCATTTATTCTTATCAAATTTTCATCGAAAGCAATTGAAGTTAAAAATCGAAACCACAGTGAGCATTGAAGGAAAATTTTTCTTTCCTCGTATTCTTGACATTAATTTTAGAAAAGTAATAGGTTCTTTCGAATAAATCATCTCACAATATAGTCGAAATTTTATGTGTCGAAATGGTCAAGTGTGGAAGAATCAATTTTGGGTATCCAGTTTGACAAGAAGCGATCAATCGTTTCGAATTTTTCAGAAATTGTAATTTATTTCAATGAATCTTGTTATTTTTTTTTTATAAATTTCAAATTTTTCGGAAATTAAAAAAAAACCAAAATATAAAATCGTGATAATGAGAAGAAACTTTTACATTGCTGCCTCATTATTTGATCTCTCTCGTAAATCGCAAAATCAAAGACTCCGCACTTGCTCGTAAGGAGAGCTCAGTCAACGAAATCAAATAATGAGGAAAAAAGATGCAAGTTTCCAATTTACAAGAGGGTTTTTTTTTTTAAATCTTGTATCCCGGAATTTCAAATTATATTTATATATACATCTGAATCTGCCTCTATTGATCGAAGCTCAGAGGAGGAGCATATGGTTACATACCACTGTCGCTATTGCTGCGACAGTATTGGCGTCAATATCCCCTGACTTCCCTTGCCCTTGCATATCATCGATGCCACATTCCCAAGCCCTCTTATCCCTATTCGTCCTTCCTCTTCTCCACTGAATTCGCTCTTTCAGAAATTAAAAAAAAAAAAAAAAAAAAAACTAAAAATACATACACGCAAGTAGTGTTCTCGTATCTCGTGAAAATCCCAATGGGTCAAGGATTTTCAGGGCATTGATCAAAATAGTACGGATATTATGAAACTTCTACAGATAGTTGGAGATATCGTTAAGAAATTACAGAAAAAAAAATTGAGGTAAATTCACTAAATCCGTTCAACATTTATTGCAATTTCAAGTTCAACAGTTTTTACCCGGCTTCTTATGGGCACACTATATCCTCGGCATATAGTAAGTCCAAAAATGTCATAAAAAATAGTACGAAAATTTCAAAAAATTTCAGATAAGTAGTTTAAATATACGAAATAACTGTCGCAAAGTTTCATCGTGATTCACTAAACTGTTTATGAGATATTAATTAAAGTTCGTTAAGATTCTACCTAGTACGTATTTGTACCGTGGAAGTGCGACAACTGTGCTGTATGGTACTCTCAGAGTGGGGGCCAGCGCGCGTCGATTTGAATAGTTTTTTTTGCGGTTTTGGCCAACTCGTTGTTGGACAAGTCTCTTCTCACGAACTCATATCGTTTTTTTACTATCTTTCCTCGCTATCGATACTTTTCTACGTCTTTTGGCATTGTGTCAAACAAAAGATGAATGATTTCAGTTGCACTTAAATATTCGTGGTCAGTCTTGGACGCTCGAAAAGTACGTACGCAAGCCCGCCAACCTGCGATAAATATATTTACCCAGCGATGCAATGTTGTCACGTTTCGGACTATGAAGAGCATGCTGTATTTTTTAACAAAAACGTTCCCATATCACTGATTTTTTTTTTTATTGTTTACGACATCTTCACATATTTTATCCATATTTCAATGATACTTATTCAAGAAAGCAAAAAAAAAAAAAATCGGTATTTATAATCACGAAATTACGGTTTGTTAGGTTGGAATAAAGATACATTCAATGACAAAAGTCGAGCTTTGTGACATCATAAAAATGAAAAATATACATAATAGAACCAAGTTTAGAAGAAAAATAACAGAGCTGGGCAGTATTTCAAGTACCCGGTACTTGCGATGTACTGTAAGTACAGTACTTAAAGTACAAACTACTTTGAAAGTATTTAAAGTATTTGTAACTTAAATTTTCAAGTACTTTTCCTGTACTTCAGGTACTTTTTCAAGTACCAAGTATGAAGTACTTTTGAATACGTCTTGCTAATGGTTGCATATGTACAACACACCTTTGAATATGCAATTGAGGAACGTTCTGCGGCGTCTTTGGTTAAGATTGTAAGGTATGACCGTTTAAAGGCTCAAGCTACGGAGCAGTTACGATGTCATTGTCAATGCATTTCTCCGTTTTTAACAATCCGTCTATATTGTATTCTTTATTTTTTCTTTTTCAAACTTCAAGCTAAATAAATCTTAATTACAATCGTCAATGCTATTTTTTCTAATCATTTCTAATTCTTCGTTAATATTTCTGTTCCAATCTGCCTAGCTTGAATGAATTGCACAATGTGAAAATAAGTTTTGATACAAAAAGTACTCGAATCAAAATCGAATTAGTTTGAAGAGTACGTAAAAAATGAAATATAATTACTATAGAACTTACGAGATGTATACCTGAAAACTTGAAAAGTATTTGATGTACTTGATACTTGATGTATTTCAAGTACTTGATACCTCAAGTACTTTAAATTTTCAGTAATTCAAGTACTTGTGGTACTTGGTACTTGAAATACACGAGTACTTCAAGTACATACAGTTTACAGTACTTTATACTTGAAGTACTTTCAGGTACTTTGCCCAGCTCTGAAAAATAGATATCCAACACAAAAATAAGTTATCAAGTATTATAGCTCAGTTAAATATTTGCATTTTTATTCGCATAAAGTACTGTTATGGGTAAATTTCATATTTCGATGTGTTTCGTTTCCGATTGTACCATGTGCCGGTAGCAACAAAGTGTACAAATTAACCGGAAAATGGCATAATCGAATTTTTCGTGTTCCATAACTGATCAGCTAATTTTTTTTCTTAAATCTTCGTCCCAGCATAATTTTATTCGTTCGCGTGTATCGTGAATTATTACTCGACTTATGAACATTCGACACGGGGAATTGCATCATAGCATGTCATCATAAAATCATCGTGATCGTATGACGTCAAGCTCGACGTTGATGAAAATTCTCAGGGCACAAAGGATCGATGGCTCTCTCGATGCCCAGGGAAGAGTCCTATCAGAATTTAATTTCCGTTCAACTGCGATTTGTCAATTTGCAGCCAGTTCCTGGTTTATCCATATAAAATTATTCATGAGAGTAGGTAAATTAAATCAAATAATCTTCCGTCACTTAATTATACTCAGGAACAATGCTTGCACCTTTTATATTCCATTTTATATATCAGGCGTTAATTGAAAAAAAAAAAAAATTATAAAATCCATTTTTCTTTCCTTCCGGATCTTCGTGAATTGTAAGAAGTACGGAAGATATCGCGTGGGTGTCCTGTATACGAACGCACAGCAGCAGCAGCAAATAAAACGGAGAAACCCCCCCGATAATACAGCTCTCGATGAGTTTCTCGCGATAACTCCCATCGACGTTCCCCTCATATAATACATCTCAATATGGACAATGGATGACGAACGCGTGGGTTTCTTAATTGGAAGATTCGATGAGGCGATATAGACTCAGCGATAAATTGGTCAAGCATCGCCAGAAGCAGCTGCAACTATTATGCTTCTTACCCCGATTATATTTTTTTCTCTCTCTCTCCTTTTTTTTTTACGTATTTTCTCGCTCATTCTTCATTATTCTTCGTTTATGTGCTTATTTTAGCTCGGGCTCAATCGTACGGCTCTGTATTCAGACATTTCCTCGATGCTCTTACATGCACACACACACACACACACACACACACACACACACACAACGTTCCGATATATTTCTCGCTTCCAATAATAACGACGATGATAAAAAAACATGGCTCACGATCGTATCAGCACTTTATATAACACACACGGTGCAGAAAGCTCAGAGACCCTATCGCGGCACGGATGGTACTCTCACCGCACCTAGACATTTCTACTTTAGGTGTCACGGTCGAAGTATTATTTTTATCCCCTCGCCTCTCTGCCATGACCTCGGTCGAATCCGCGGGGCACCTTTTTTTTTAATCCCCCTTTGACTTTTATATCGGAGTTTTGCATCCCCCCCCCTCCCTTGTTTTTTCCTTTTTTTTTTATCAATTCACCGAGCACTTCACCGACATTGCACGCAATTAAGGTCACTCAATCTGAATCGTCATATTTTTTGCTCAAATTATTGAAAAAAAAAAAATAATAAGAATAAAATAACTTTACTTCAACAAAGTGAGCTCGGAGCTTTCTATCGGGAGATACTTTCGCGAGAGTTGCATCATCGAGAAGTTCAATGAATTGTACTTTAGAGCTGTTTGATGAAACTATACGAGGCAAAAGGACTTGGATATTAGTACTTCTAATAATATCTCTGGATATTAGATATCAGTACTGTAGGAAAATACATTGGAAAAGTATATGAAAAAAGTAACAGGAAACGTAATTCGTTAACGTACTTCACAAAGGCACTTCGAAATGAACTAACATCGAAAAAATACTTCGCAAAGTGTGCATCTCAGACCCACTCTTTAACCCTACGTGTTCACACGGGGTAGGATCGACCCGTCGATATATGAATTTTATTTATGAATTTTTATGAATTTTTTTTAACACGTCGCCATTTTATTTCATATAAGTAAGTTTTTGATACATCATCTCGAATGTTCAAAGCATGTTTCGTAATTTTTCGGACCACTTCGGACGGATAGTTTTGTCACAATACCTTTTTGAAAACTGACTGGATAGAATAGACCCCGGTGTGACTATATGGCGTGATTGAATTCGGAGGAGTGACCACGAAGTGTTAAACAAACTTCATAAATATACTTCGAGAATGTACATCATGAATGTATTACGCAATCATACTTTACAAATATACTTCGCAGGTGTACTTCGCAAATGTACTTCAAAAGCATATTTTGTGAACGTATTTCCAGTAATGCACTTTAGAAGCGTAGGGGAGAGTCATGTGGCCATATGCAAGGAAAAGTATAATCGACACGAATAATTAGGAAAAAAAAAATTTCCGAACAGCTCCAATTTCCCCAAATTGTGAGATATTTGGCTGATACATGAAACAAAAAATCCGTTTATCTTATGAAATATCGAATATCTAGAAATTTTTTAGTAATTTGAATCTCAAAAATAAAATAAACTAACATGTGACAAAAAGGAGAGAATAAGCTGCCAGTTTAAACTTGCAAATTGATTTCCTCCGAATTTCACACAATGCTCAATGCTTCCTGTGCATGAGAAAGCCAAAATTGGCAGAGTTCCTCGTAGAGGGAACGTTGAGCATTGTGCGAAATTTGGTGGAAGGCATATTCCAAGTTGTCACTCTGTCCCATAGACCCGATCACTCAATCCTACATCCGGGGTTGAGTGATCATTGCGCAGGTTCGGCTTATATTCATCATGACACATTTATTTAGCATCGGGTTCGATCATCCTACACGATTTCCCAAAGGTATAAAACGTCGACAAATTTACGACAGGATCAAGCCCACGTTGATATATATATATTTTTTTTTCATGCCCTAATTAAGGTAGTCCTAGCGCGACCGGTGGAGAGGAATCAGCGGAAACGTAGACGCGGCGGAGCGCGCGGTGAACGAGGCATGCATGAAACAAGAGAGTCGGTGGTACCCGTGACTACCGAAAACTCGTAAAATCTTTTTCAAACATCCGTTGAGCTTATGTTTTTTTTTTTGAAAATCTGAATCCTCAATATTTTTAAAACAAAATGAACGTTTGGTTGTGTGATTCTTGACTATATTAGTATATGAATTTCGAGGTAATCTCCGCGCGGTCATGATTCTTCTTATAGTCGCTATCCTAAAATCGTGATTTTTAACTCAATTTTTCTCGCTAAAAAGGTCGTTAAGGTAAACTCAAACTTTGCAGGTGCATTGGAGGGGGGTGCTTTAAGACTAACGTATCAAAATTTCATGCGATTGTGAACTATGTGTAAAAACGCTAGGACTACCTTAAGTTTTGGGTTTTCGCTGTGTCCTATACTCTCCTCTCTCATCCTCTAGCTGTTTTGTAGCACGAACTGAATTTAACATTGCGATAATTAGGCATGAACTTTCGGTGAAGTTCATCATGATTATCTTGCCCGTGATAATTACAGCGTAGCCTCGCGGGAAATATTTTAACCGAAAAATTATTCGTCGCTGTTCTCGCGGGCTCCGGGGCGGGAGGGCGCCTGTTGCTAGGCGAGTTCGGGAATCACAACCGCAGCTAAACCTCTCCCCCCCCCCCCACTACGGTACCAGCCAGCGGCGCAACACGGCGCACGTGACTTAGATCGATCCGGGGAAGAGGCGACATCGCCGGAGGGCGGGGAGGACGTTCAGGACTCTCGGCCGAACTACTGACAGACAAATCCAAACGAAACTAGGCTGCATCGATTATGGGGAAAAATTTAAGTATACGCGAGTGACAGTGAACGATGAAGATTGAAATTTGAAAATTGCAATTTTTTTTATAATTTTCGCGCACATTCACTCAACGTATTTGCCATGAGAATATGATTGTGATAGTTTTTTTTTATACCTCTCGGAGGACACTCCACGATGGTGTGTTGGAAAATGTATGACCAAGCTTATATGCAAGGATTCAAATTGTATTGAAAAATAAATTGGTGTTATCGAATATTTCGATTGGACTTCCGTAGTTAACGCTGTTGATTAGTCGGAGAGCATGCTGGGATTTATTCTGATGTACGAATATAGGGCAACTTTGCCGTTTCTACAGACCCAATTGCACAGACTAAACGCACCATCGACAATGCATGGGAAAACTTGTTTGGTAACTGATTGGAATATCAGTTTGGTAAACGAGTTGTGTGGTGCAACTGGAAACGTTCCAACTGAACTGACGCTGGTTTTCTCGATGCACGCGATAATGCAGAATAGCCTTACCGACCGCCGTGACTTTTTTTTCGTACATACACGAAGAGTACAGTGGTCGGTAAGGCAATTCTGTTTTATCATCTGTATCGATAATCTGATTAGTTCAGTCGGGACGTGTGGAGCTGGAGCATGTACGATTGGAATCTGCACAGTTGCGCCATGACGCCACATTACCCAACTGATACTCTAATATATGCAGAGCTGGGCTGGCTAGGGTTATTGGCGCGTCTAGAGTTTGAACTTGTTCAGTTGGGGATATTTTCTACGACGAAGTTGTCAATGCTACAGCGTTTTCATTCGTCCAACTGTTGATTCGTGAGTTTTTTTTGTCGAATTCCATGAGCAAAGTTAGGTCTGCGGACGGTTGGAATCTGGCAGGTAACGCTACACAAATTCAGGACGATTAATTTAAACGGATTCTCCTAGTCATTTGGTTGGACCGATCACTCGCAGCGAGCATGTAGAAATAGGTGAAAAATTGTGTAACAGTCGATCATTTTGAAACGTATTGTCGGTTGTGAAACTATATTTTAAGATTTATTCGTGTAAAAAAAAAATTTTCTAGCTATAATATTCATTGAAATGTTTATAATTCGTTCGGGATGATTGATAATTACATAACTAAAGCCCTGGAAGTCGATTGGTCGAATAGCTTTATCTCCGAATTCTCGCCATTTTGAAAAAAAATGTAATTTCGATAAAAAACGCGTTTAAAGTTAGTAATTTTTGACGAAAAAATTATTTCGTATCGTTCTCCCGTTGATCATCATGCATCCACACGTTATATGCAAGCGATACGTATATTCGAGTTGCACTATACTGATCTATCGAATTCGACCCTTACGACAATTGCAAATCAACGTTATGTCGATAAATCATCGTTCACCCCGCTAATTATCAACCCCTACCGGAAAATAGAAACTTTCCAAATGGAAAATTAGCCGCATGTTAATGCACGAGAAATAATAGAAAATCGAGAATAAAGATGGCTGAAATGAATTTCGTAAAATCGATTTTTAGTTTTGGGGGGGCACAGGACACGTATGATTATTGCAATTGCAGCATCATTGAGCAAACGTCGTTGCGCTAATTGGGGCCGAACATTCAACCTTTGACGAAAAAAAGACACGACTGGAATATAATTAAAAAAATTGGATCTTCGTTCTGCGTTTATCTCGTTGTAATTTTGTTTCCTTTATTGTCAGACCGGGATGACTCTATACCGTAAGTATAATTACAGGGTATCGTTTCTGAGGGAGAGGTTGGGGGAGGGGGGGGGGGGGAGGCTTTCGCAGATGGGATAGCTAAACAATGTCGGTGCAGCGTTGGTTTGCTGTGTAGAAAGCGTTTAAAATCAAATTGGTTGGAATTAGCGAAGAGGTCTCACTGGCTGGTGTTGCTTTGGTGCTTTTACCACTGTTCGAAGGGTATTTCCCGTGCCGACGAACCGACCGGTTAATTACTTAACAAAGCAATTACGAGGGCCTCGGTCGAATTATATAGCGTCGAGGTTAGGGCAGAAGGAGAAGCATACACGCAGAATCCCTTCGACCGAAGATGGCCAGGAGAATCAACCAGAAGCCCACAATTCCCATGGGGTTTTAGCGTTGCCTCATCGCCGTCCCATATTCATCCCTTGACTCTTAATTTTGCCTATTCTATGTCCTATACTCTGTTATCTCTGTTACTCCTTGCACTTTCGTTCGTCACAACTCATAGATTTTCCTTCGCCGTGAAAATAACGTATAAAGTGATATTATTAATAATAAATATACTGAAATATATTTAAATTGCAAAATATATTTTTTTTGGAGTTCTAAATCGATTATTTTTTGTGCAGACAATGATGTTAAAGTTATTATTATTATTATTTCATGTTATACATACATTACATGTTGTACATCCGGGAAAAAATCGTTTTGATCTACGTAGATATAAATATTCGGAAATCACAGATCTACCTATAGATCTCCGTATATGGGGGTAGATTTACGTACATTCGAGTCGACCTAATATATCATGTTCGAACACTTTTGCTCGTTGGATCTCCGATTATCTACTTAAATCTCAGTAGATTTACTTAGATGCGAGTAGATCCGATTGAGATCCACGTAGATCTGATAAGTAGACCGAATTGAGACTTATGTAGATCTAATTAAGATCGAGGTAGATCTGCTTGAGATCAAGGTAATTATAATTGAGATCTGGGTAAATCTGCGATTTTTCAAAATTTTTATCTACGTAGATCTAAAAAAAAGAACTATAGGTAAATTTCAATTCGTTCTACGCAGATCTAAACTACATTTGCCACGGTATTATTTTTAATATACCGATCATTGAATTTTACGAATACGTGTATATAAAAATTTCAATAGATATCACCAAGAAGTGCTTCATTTAATTTTTCCAACTTACATCAGTTTATAAAAATTGCATTCCAATTGCATCGGCCAGATAACAAATAAATTTGACGTCCAAGCAGACTCGGAGACAATCTTACCCCAATCATTTTCTTTTTTGAATCATTCATAGCCACGAATCCCATCATGAATAAATAGAGAATTTTTCTTTTTTTTTTTTTCGCGGTTCATTCGATTGCTGAATTGTATGAACAAAACAAAAATGCAGAAAGTCCTCGAGGAATAATTTTGTCGTCGTAGAAATACAGAGGCAACTTTTTATTTCAGTGACGGAAAATTGTCAGAGCTATTTATTCTCGAAAACATCACCGGAACCCTCCCCTGTGACCCACATCCAATTGAGTCCAATTATACCGAAATGGATAAAACGCGAGCAACGTAATGAGAAGCGAAACAAAAAGCAGTCGTCACCGTTTTTTTTATTTGGTTTTTTTTTTTTTTTTTTTTTTTTGACGACGATTCTCGTGCTCTTTTTATTCATCTGCTGCAATTATTTTATCGATCGGGCATCGGGAAGCAACCCACGCGCGATTTTAACGCGGACAAACTATAAACGGAGCTATGTAGGATATATCGGTAAGTACAGCGGTTGGACTATAAAAGCGATACGAGGGTAAGGATGTTGCGTTCAGTGTACCAAGACGACTCGGTCCCGTAGACACGGTAATCGTCATCACTTTTTTTATACATCCTCGAATCAACGAGTGAGCTATTAGGCGATTTGTATATATATATATATATATATATATGGCACATTGAATAAACCGTACGACCTTTCGATTCACGTAACATCAAATAATAACAATAACAATGATTATATTATAATTTATGAAGCAGGAGGTGTCCTACCTCTGCATCGATCGACGCACACGCGCACACACACACACGCACACACACACACACACACACACACACACACACAACGAGCGTGAAAATTGTCAGCCGTCACGTGACTTTTGTACAACAGGTATAAAAAGGATGTCGCAGATCGACGAGCTTGTCAGTTCTATCAAGGATAAGGACATGTCTGCGTCGAAGAATAGTTCGAATCTTCGTCTCAATCAGGAAGGAAGTATGATCGGTGGTGTTGGTGTTGGTGTTGGTGGGAATAACGAGCAAAATGAATGCTGGCAGGATCGCGATACCGATTCCGAAATAAGCGAAAACGATTTTCTAACCAAGGGAGCTTTTCTACTGACGCCGAGTCACGAGCTAAGCATGGAAAAAGCTGCAACTATATGCGACAAGATGAACTTCAGGTAGGAAGAGTCAGCCATCATTTTTTTTTTAATCGCCAATTTCGATTTTTTCTTTCTTTTGTTTTTCGAATACTCGAAAATGAAAGGTGAGAGAAAAAAAAAAAAATTTCCGTCGTTTCGGTGAATTGCGAACAATTTGGGAAAATTGAATGTGGGAGAGAGTTTTTGGGGTACTGGATAAAGAGAGCATTTCAGGGGCAAGTCGACCGGGGGGCGGGGGCGTATGTGATCCTGATCATCGTCGATGAGGATCTCTAACCCTCAAAGATCGAAAAAAGATACTTTGCTTTCACGTTACTTTATCTCGCTCACAAAGCTCTCTCGTCCTCTCTAAGACAAAGTGGATTTCCCAATTTTTACCTCCTCATAAGAGAAGCTTCGTGAGCGAAAATAAAGAGGCAGCAATGTGCAAATTTCTAATTTTCACGCTCTTATTGATCTTCTGAATTCGATTTCAATAACGATACAATAGCAAACACAATTTTTTCACAAACATTTTATAAAAAAAAATCAAAAAGATCTAAAATTTTACCGATTTTTTGCAAAGTTCAATGCCAATCGCCATTTGATAATATATGCATGTGCTTTTTGTGTCGAAAATTGTAAGCTCAATATTTTTAAATTTGCGCTAATTAGAGCTATCGCGTATTTTTTTTTTCATTCAAAATATTGAAACTAAAAATTTCTCACGATAGGCATTAATTGAGTGGTTAAAGCGGACGTGGAAAAATCTGAACTCATTTTTGACCCTTCGTCGTGGTCACACCTCTGTAGAATAACTTATAGTGACCACACTTGGGTAAAATTTACCCAGCCAAGTTTCCAATGATTGCTGTGTGAAAACTATCGGTCCGATCGGGATCGAAAAAAATACTAAATAGTATATTACACTACAAGGGCCGAAAGTTGGAAATTCCTGCACTGCGCGTGATGATGCCCGAGGCGAAGCCGAGGGCATCATATCGCGCAGTTCAGGGCTTTCAATCTTCTGCCCGTGTGGTGTATACTATTTTTCTTCATGCCCGGTCGAAAGTACGCTGGCTAATTGAATTTTTATACCGATTTATACGTTTTAACAAGTGTTGATGCCTGCCCGACATTGCAGGCACGAGCGAAGCGAGTGCTGCTGGTCGGGGGCAGGCATCAAACACGGAAGAGAGTTAGGTTAGGTTTGTATAGCAAGATGGTTACTGGCGCCAATATTCAAGCTAAGAATGCTTTATTAACAAAGTTATGAAACATGAATATAGTCTTCTATTCTCAAAATTCTTGTTATAGGTACAACACATTTATATTATCTGTTGATTATAAAATAGTTATAGCAAAAATGTATCATATTATTCATCACAATGAGTTTTTTTGTTTTGTTTTAATCACAAATACTTGAACACAGTCATATTATTTATTATAAAATAGTTTTAGCGAAAACTTATATTATTTATCACAAAAATTGCTTATTGCATACTTTTTTTTTTTTTTTTTATTGCATTTTATTTTATTTTTGTTTTTTTTATAAACGGAACAGAAAACACGAAAACACTCGACGCGAATTTTGAGGTTATGAGCGTGCAGTTACTGCCGTCGTTCCCGTCTTCCCGATTCTGACTCGCGGCACAAGCCGGTGCGTGCGAGTAAGTTTTTGCTCCCGCTGTTACAGAGGGCGTACGTGTAGTTCTACTGTGGCGGCACGCAGCTTGCTCGGCTAACTTCTCCTCTTTCGCGACGAGGTGAAGTTAGCCGAGCAAGCTGCGTGCCGCCACACTACCAATGCATGAAAGTTAGGCTTTCTGCTTCGATATCGATGCCGAAAGTACGTACTTTCGACCGAGGTATGAAGAAAAAATACTTTGAACATTATGAAAAATGTGTCAAAATTTGGTATGTCAAAATTCAAATCACAACATGTTGAAAAAAAAATCGTAAATACAGGTCAATTTGTCAAAGAATACGCACCATTCCTGCCAAAAGGCCTGGGTGAAAATTACCCAGTGTGATCACGAAGGATTAAACATGAAAAAAAAAAATATTCAGTAGAAAATATGGATAAGCATGTGTCCAGGGACCGAAGTGCTCTCGTCCAATACACATAATGTACAACAGAGCTGGGCAGTACTTCAAGTACCCGGTACTTGCGATGTACCGGAAGTACGGTACTTGAAGTATTAAGTACTTTAAAAGTATTTCAAGTATTGTACTTAAATTTTCAAGTACTTATACTTCAAGTACTTTTTCAAGTACCATAAGTATTAAGTACTTTTGAATACGTCTTGCTAATGGTTGCATGTATAACGCCTTTGAATATATAATTGAGGAACGTTCTGCGCTATATTTGGTTAAGATTGCAAGGAATGACCGTTCAAAGGCTCGAGCTACGTTAGTTACGGTATCATTGTCGATGCATGACTTCATTTTTAACAATCCGTGTATTATATTGTTCATTTTTTATTTTTCAAACCTGAAGCTAAATAAATCTTTATTGCAATGGTCAATCCTATTTTTAAAATTATTTCTAATTCTTCGTTTAAATATTTCCGTTCCAATCTGGCCTAGCCTGACTGAATTGCACAATGTGAAAATATGTTTCGATACAAAAAGTACTCGAATCAACATTTAATGAGCTTAACGAGTACGTAAGAAATCAATTTTGAGTACTATAAATTACAAGATGTATACCTGAAAACTTAAAAAGTATTTGATACTTGATACTTGACGTATTTCAAGTACTTGATACCTTGTGTACTTTAAATATTTAGTACTTCAAGTATTTATACTGTACTTGGTACTCGAAATACACGAGAGTACTTCAAGTACTTGCAGGACTTTGTAATTTTGATGTACTTTCAGATACTTTGCCCAGCTCTGATACACAAGCATATACCACATTTCCCCATTACTACTACAGAATTTTGTGCGCGACACTTTTATTTTTCATTTTTATTTTTTGTGTTTTCATGACATTTCCCCATCTCGTCATCTACGGTTTCTTTAAACCTCCTTACTCTCGGATTTCACGGGTTTTCCTATCGTCATATCTCGACGCCACGTCCAACGACTTCACTCTCTTCTATACCCCTCCGGTTGACCCTTATTCTCGTCTGCGACCCTTGCGAACCTCCCCTTCCCCTCTCCATTCCCTGTTATGGGCACAACGACGATGAGCACGACGGCCATTCCCAAGAAAATGAACTTCCGTCTAGGAGCTATGCGGGCACAGTCAGGGAGCTCTCGCTGAATCTACTTATATTCTACCTCTCCTTGGAAAATTCCCCCACGTATACACCTTTCTTCTCAGCCTTATATAATATATTCTTTCTCGTTCCACTTGTCCCTTTTTTTTCTTTTCCCTACTTTTTTATTTTCGTTTTTTTTTTTTTTTTTTCGTTCATCTCGGTCTTTGAGTTCGAAAATTTTATGAACGATCGTTATCGTCATGTGCACACGTCTCTCCCAATTACTCAAGATTCGCATTATTCTTGGGAACGTTCCGTTATGATTCCAAGTATTTTATTCTATTTTTGCTTTTTCTTTTTCATCAACTTTGCTTTTATCAAGAAAAGAAAAAAAAAAAAAAAAATTTCAATCGTGATTTCGTAATTTGCTGACTCTGGCTCGACTCGAAGGGGTGCCTTTTCATTGACGAAAACGTCAACCGGGATACTCTTCAAGTTCAGCAATATCGAGGACTTTCAGGCGGTCTACAAGAAGGGATTTCACAAGGTGACCGGGGCGAGATTTTATAAAAAAATTTCTATACCGTGCAGACCGGCCAAGACATTTACGGTTTACGTGCTCGACGTGCCCGAGGAATTGCCGGAGGATGACGTGAGACACGCTCTTTACAAGTATCGATCGATCGTCGAAGTTACCAGATTGCCATTGAATACCGGCACGATCTGTTGGTTGATGATTTTTTTTTTTTTTTAATTTTCATTTATGTTTTTTTTTTTCGAATTGTGAAATAGGTTTTGTTTTGTTTTGTTTTTTTTTTAATTCGAACAGTGAAAGCGATAAATGACAAAGCGAAGAACGAGAGTCAAAATTCGAACGAGCCAGCCACGATTTATACGGGACCACCGATAATACGAGTTACGCTTGCCAGTGTCGAGGAAACATCGATGCTTTTGAGTCGTGGACTTGATTTTTACGGTGCAACGTATTTTCCTACCGAGACGCCACATCCTGCGGCTCAACCGTTGTCAAAATATAAAAATAGCAGGTAGCACTTTCTCGTGTGTGTGTGTGTGTGTGTGTGTCAAAAAAAAAAATCGTCATTGATAACACCTTAATTTAATGTGGATGCGCATGCTTTCGTCAATTTTCCATTAATATTTCCGAGTAACGAAGAAAATGGATAGTATACGATCGTGATCGGAAACTTTTAAAATCTTTTTTAATTCCAAAAACGGGTTTTTCGAATTTTCAGTTCAAATTCAGTACTTTTCGAATCTTCAGTTCCAAGTTTAGTCGTTTCCAAATATTTAGTAATTTCGCATCGATGACGAGAGGTTTCAGCAAAATCTTCACTTTTGAATACTTTTGGATTCGCAGTTCATCGAGTCTCCCGTTGAATTTTACAATGCAAGCAAAGTGTGCAGGATCCAAGGCCCATGAAACAATATTTACCATTAGCCGCAACGAGATTGAAATTTTTTCAAGCTCGAAAATGAAATTTGAAAAAAATTTTGATACTCAAGCGTTCATCGGAGTCATACGTTTCTTTTTTTTTTTTTTTTTGTGAAAATAAATCTTAGGAAAAGTGTGGAGCTTCCGCAGTGACATTTTTTTACTACCCTAACTAACTAAAATGAGCTCTAACTAAAATTATTGACAAATTTCTCGACCCAGAGTATTTGACGAAAAATAAAAGAATTCAAAGTACAAACTGGAAAATTCAAAAACTAGAATAATCCGCTGGTTACAAATTAACATATAAAAAATTAATTAATTATTTGAAACAAAATTAATTCATTGATTCATCAAACCTTGATTGATTAATTAATTATTGAATTGAATAAAAAAATTTATTAATTTGATTGTATGAAAAAAAAAAAAATGTTCAAGGTGGGCAGAGTTGGCTTCGATCGGTGCTGGTCAACGCGTTCGAGATCTACTTCCGGTCTTTGATAGCGCAGGCTTCACGAAATTACCACCACCGACTAGTCGCGTCATAAAACCTCAAAGAAACTAACGGCGTGAGTTTCACACGGACCGACCACAAATGGGGCTGAAAGGGAAGAAAATGTGGGAGAGAAAAAGAGAGAGAGAGAGAGAGAGAGAGAGAGAGAGAGAGAGAGAGAGAGAGAGAGAGAGAGAGAGAGAGAGAGAGAGAGAGAGAGCGAGAAAGGGGTTGAAGAGACGAGAGAGGGGTAAAAGCGATTTTTAGGGAGGAAAATTAAGGCAAGTCTCTCTCTCTCTTTCTCTCTGCTCTCATTCCTTATCGATTGAACCGACCACGCAAAATGAAAAGTGAGGAAAGCCCCGTGACTCGTATAACTGTTCCTGACGAGTAGCACATAATTATTGCCAAAAAAATATAGAAATTAATAAAATTGGGAAATAAATATATTTACTATCATATTTATATCAGACCGTGTACAATAATATTGCATTATATAGCTCGTAAAAAAAAAAAAAAATTACTAATTAGTGCATCACTGTCTGATTTATCGTATAGAATTTATATCCTTGATTTTTAAAGCTTTCGGGTGTGTCGACCATCTTGGATTTGTCGCAAGGTTCCTATTTATTTATAACGGTTTTTTTTTTTCAGCATCAGTTAAACCAATTTTATTTATTTTTTTTCTTTTCATTATAGCTTTATCAACAACGATTGTTATCACTTTCCTCTACTGTGCTAGCAAAAGCTCAACGTTCTCACGAAAGCTCAACACACTGTCAGTCCTTAAAAATGTTTTTTTTTTCCTATCCCCCCTATAACCCAGCTCATTTCTGTTGATTCCGTTGACCAATCCACGATTTAAAGGAAAACTGTTGTTTTTTTTTTAAATTACCAAACAAACGAAACGAAGATAACAATTTATAAATATATAAATTATTTGTAAAAAGTTTGTCTGAATTAATTTTCGATACCGCTAATAGCATTTCGTTAATTATACCAAGAGTTCCTTTAAGCGTGAAGAAAAGTATATCGCGGGGATTATCGGATTAGTATTGCGAGAGAAAAATGAAAGGAGGAACGAAGCTCCGAGTGAAATTGCATTTGGCAATTATAACGATAAACGCGAGTCTTGCGAACGTCCGGTCGTTAGCTAAAACGCGATAACCATAGAAATCCCTCTCGCGGTATCTTTTGCCGAGTTTTACAATTCCTAATAACACCTCCAGAGGGCACTCTGAATCCACCTGGACAGACCATGGAGATTGCCAAACTTTCGTACCACTGATTAATGCAAAAGTCTTATTTTTAGTATTCAAAAAAATGTATAATTACGTTTCCTCGTATAGGAAGCTTTCTGATGCTGAAACATTTTTTTTTTTAATTTTTACTTTTTGAGTATTTAGGGATTTAAAAAAAATTGAAAAAATGACTTAAAAGTGTTGTTCGATATTTCGAAAAAAAAAAATTGACAAATTGAAACTTCCTCATTACTTCATCGTAATTTTCGAGGATTTTGTCGTTACTTGTTGCCAAAATTTCAATATGTAAAAAAAAGTATTGTCGAAGGAGTGATAATGTCGCACTCGTAGGGCACACGAAAACTCATCACTTCGGTTGTCATCTTTTACAGGTCCGAAGATATGAAAAATTGTGCCTTGGAGTGACATACCGAAAGTGACTCATCCCTGGGGTGACCAATCTTCGTATCGTTTTGTGGAGTTTGATATCAAATTTGGTGTTCACGATTCAAACGGCAACGTGATTTATTTAAGTGCAAAAATACGTATTTCAGTTTTTACCTACAACAGTTCCAAAGAAATGAAAAACTATATAGGCCTTAGACTGACCCATATCGGAAGTGACACATCCCTGGGGTGACTAATCCTTGTATTGTTTGGTGAGTTTGGTATCAACTAAGCGGTGATCACGATTCAATCGGGAACGTGATTTATTCAAGTGCCAAATCACGTACTCAAGTTTTAATCTTCTACAGTTTCAAAGATATAAAAAAAAAACTGTCTTGGAGTGACTTATACCGGAAGTGACTCATCCCTGGGGTGATCAATACTTGCACTGTTTTTGGGAGTTTAGTTTGAATCGGGTCGTAACGTTTCTATCGGGAACGTGACTTATTTAAGTGCAAAAATACGTATTTCAGTTTTTACCTACAACAGTTCCAAAGAAATGAAAAACTATATAGGCCTTAGACTGACCCATATCGGAAGTGACACATCCCTGGGGTGACTAATCCTTGTATTGTTTGGTGAGTTTGGTATCAACTGGCGGTGATCACGATTCAATCGGGAACGTGATTTATTCAAGTGCCAAATCACGTACTCAAGTTTTAATCTTCTACAGTTCCAAAGATATAAAAAAAAAAAAACTGTCTTGGAGTGACTTATACCGGAAGTGACTCATCCCTGGGGTGATCAATACTTGCACTGTTTTTGGGAGTTTAGTCTGAATCAGGTCGTAACGTTTCTATCGGGAACGTGACTTATTCAAGTGCAAAAACGCGTACTTCAGTTTTTACCTTCGACAATTCTAAATATATGAAAAACTATATAGGCCTTAGACTGACCCATATCGGAAGTGACACATCCCTGGGGTGACTAATCCTTGTATTGTATGGTGAGTTTGGTATCAACTGGCGGTGATCACGATTCAATCGGGAACGTGATTTATTCAAGTGCCAAATCACGTACTCAAGTTTTAATCTTCTACAGTTCCAAAGATATAAAAAAAAAAAAACTGTCTTGGAGTGACTTATACCGGAAGTGACTCATCCCTGGGGTGATCAATACTTGCACTGTTTTTGGGAGTTTAGTCTGAATCAGGTCGTAACGTTTCTATCGGGAACGTGACTTATTCAAGTGCAAAAACACGTATTTCAGTTTTTACCTACAACAGTTCCAAAGAAATGAAAAACTATATAGGCCTTAGACTGACCCATATCGGAAGTGACACATCCCTGGGGTGACTAATCCTTGTATTGTTTGGTGAGTTTGGTATCAACTGGCGGTGATCACGATTCAATCGGGAACGTGATTTATTCAAGTGCCAAATCACGTACTCAAGTTTTAATCTTCTACAGTTCCAAAGATATAAAAAAAAAAAACTGTCTTGGAGTGACTTATACCGGAAGTGACTCATCCCTGGGGTGATCAATACTTGCACTGTTTTTGGGAGTTTAGTCTGAATCAGGTCGTAACGTTTCTATCGGGAACGTGACTTATTCAAGTGCAAAAACGCGTACTTCAGTTTTTACCTTCGACAATTCTAAATATATGAAAAACTATATAGGCCTTAGACTGACCCATATCGGAAGTGACACATCCCTGGGGTGACTAATCCTTGTATTGTATGGTGAGTTTGGTATCAACTGGCGGTGATCACGATTCAATCGGGAACGTGATTTATTCAAGTGCCAAATCACGTACTCAAGTTTTAATCTTCTACAGTTCCAAAGATATAAAAAAAAAAAAACTGTCTTGGAGTGACTTATACCGGAAGTGACTCATCCCTGGGGTAATCAATACTTGCACTGTTTTTGGGAGTTTAGTCTGAATCAGGTCGTAACGTTTCTATCGGGAACGTGACTTATTCAAGTGCAAAAACACGTATTTCAGTTTTTACCTACAACAGTTCCAAAGAAATGAAAAACTATATAGGCCTTAGACTGACCCATATCGGAAGTGACACATCCCTGGGGTGACTAATCCTTGTATTGTTTGGTGAGTTTGGTATCAACTGGCGGTGATCACGATTCAATCGGGAACGTGATTTATTCAAGTGCCAAATCACGTACTCAAGTTTTAATCTTCTACAGTTCCAAAGATATAAAAAAAAAAAAACTGTCTTGGAGTGACTTATACCGGAAGTGACTCATCCCTGGGGTGATCAATACTCGCACTGTTTTTGGGAGTTTAGTCTGAATCAGGTCGTAACGTTTCTATCGGGAACGTGACTTATTTAAGTGCCAAATCACGTACTTCAGTTTTTACCTTCGACAATTCCAAATATATGAAAAAAACTGTCTCTTAGAGTGACTCGTACCAAAAATGACTCATCCGCGGGGTGACTCATATTCGCATTTTTTTTTTTTTTTAATTTGTTATCAATTGGCTCGCGACGTTTCTATCGAGAACGTGAAGTTTCCATGTGCCAAAGCACGTACTGGAACTTGTCATCGTTGCCATCAGCACGCGAGTAAATCAATCTGGTCTCTCAAAGTGGGCATTTTTACCTTCGGTTTGCGACAATATTATAGCGCTTTACACGTATTTTTGTGAAATAGGCGAACGATAATTTTTACATTTTTTTCAAGTGCCAGCTAACGATCGTCCGATGAATTGGAAATTCAATGTGATTTTTTTTAAGGGGCATTGAATGGCATAGTCTGCGTAGGGTTGATTTATCAAGGGTCATTATTTATAAAATATCGCTTGGCGCATCGATTGGCGTGTTGCCCTTCTGAAATAAACATTTCCGGTCCAGTTTGTTACGTGTGATTTTTTCGAGTATCCATTTTTTTAATCACGTTTATTTTTTTTCCATTTCTTAATTCGTACTAAACGCTCCGCATGCATGAGTCAATTTCTCAGGCATCAGGAAAATTGTTTAAAAATTTGGATTTAACATATTAATGTTTGAGTTCAAATTAATGCCGAAAATTGTAATTCTTGAGTCTGCGTATAGCGATATTCGGTAGCCTCGATATGACTGTGTGTTTGCAAGGCTAAATGCGTCAAGTGAAGTAAAAAGTAAGGGATGATTTGGTGCTCGGAGTCTCGCAGCGTGAATTTTACCACAGAAAGAGGTATATGGGGAAGTGAAGGTAAAGGAGCTATCCGTCTCTATCTGGCTCCCGGGGTGAGTGTATAAACATCCTCGTCGACGTCCAATGTTCCAATTCCTGCAGAGTTTAATTAGCGCGTTGGTGGCGGGGGAGGGTAAGTGAGTTGGGGAGTTAAGAGGGCTGGTGGATATATATTCAATTTATTAGTATTTCCACCATATATCTTCTCACGTTTTTACTTCCCATTTCCCTTCCTTGAGACCCCCTAAAGAGTCTTGTCCGCAGCCACACTCAAAAAAAAGTTTGGTTGTGACAACCAAAATTTCGTTGGCGCAACAAAATTCGTTTGTTAACATGTGATCTACAAAACGTTTTGTTGGCGACATGGGTATCGTTTTGTTAAACACATTTTGTTGCCGCAAGCAAACGTTTGATTGCGCTATGGAATGATTTAGTTACCTTAACCAAACAATTTTGATGAACGGACATATATATTTTGTTGGCTCAACAAAACATTGCTGTTCGAAACGCTATATTTTATGTATGTAGAACAAAGCAATTTTGTTGCAGCAACAAACATATTTTGCATACAGAGCAAATCATTTTTGTTGCAGTAATAATCGTATAGTGCACGGGGATAATCAATGCTCTCCGCTATAATATTGTTAATAAATATTTAAAAAATGTGGTTCTGTAATTAACTTCCAAAATGCTTTCTCACAGAGCACAGAGGAAGCTTTTTCCGTGAAAAAAGTTCAGAATTTCATGACAGAATGTTTGAGGCGAGGCTAAGGATCAACATAACCTCAAAAACCTTCGAGCAAATTTTTCGCGCAGATTCTTTGTTAGATTGAAAAATAACAAATGAGCCCATCTGAATGATTGTTAGACGCTTTTTTTCATAAGGTTATTTAGAAGAAAAATGTCTTCAAAATTTTGGCTGTCTCTCTCGCACTTTTACGTGCTTAGCCTCGCTGGCGCTGTAAAATTCCACTGTATATGTACCAGTGTGTATAACTTAAAATTTAGTGAAGACGTCGATTAAATCGCCAAACTGCCATTGGTTCAGTAAGTCTTGCACGAGGTCATCCATCTCATGAAGATTTTTTAATTTTTTAGATTTTTTTAATATCACTGTTGGCTCGAAAAAATATATTATCACCATATATGTACATGCACACTCGAAGCATTCACGCGGTCGTAGAACGATTGTTGAACACCACGCGATACCAAAGATGCTACAGTATTGCCGGTGTGACAAATTTGTTGGGCGAACGTAACGTTTGGTTGCGCCAACAAAACGTTTTATTCCGACAACTATACTGTTTGGTTAGAAGCCAATAGTGTGTGTAACGGGCACGGGTTGCGGTGTTCATGAAGTTTTTGTTACGACAACAAAACATTTTTGTTGTCGACTTTTATTTTTTTTATTGTCTCAACCAAATATACAGATGGGTCGAGGTCTTCTTATTGTATCGTTCGCCCAATCCAATAGTTTTGTTTGTATTACAAAATAAAGTATGTTTTGTTCCAACAACAAACAGTTTTGGTTGTATCAATGGAATGTGATTAACAAAATTAGGACGATGTTGCCAACAAAAAGAATTATTTTTATTCATTGGTCACAACAAAATATTTGTCCTACGAACAAAATTATATATTGGTCGTAACAAAACGCAGGCAACAAACGAATTTTGTTGCCGTTACATTACCTTTTTTTTCAGTGCACTCTTTCCCAATGCACTGCTCCGTCACATTTGCACGAATGAATAAATTCATCCTTTTCAGATTTAACACCCTTTATAAGGCATGTTAAAACTGTTTTACCAACCTGACGGTGAAATAGAATACATGTCAATCGTTGGGATAATATATCCCATTGGTAAAGTAGGAAATAAAATTATTTGAAATTTCAACCCACACAATTCTGGAGACCTCTTTCCCACATGGAAATTTCTCTGTGCACTTCTAAATTGAGTCTAGTCACCGCTGGTCAGTTTTGACTGTTTGGACTTCTTCGAAAGCCTCTCTGGACAATACGTTAGCTAGGAAAATTCATTTAGTGTCGCATTTTGGAAGCCAGTTTGCTCGCACAGTCATGCTAGTTACGTTCTGGCCAAGTACTATCCAGAAATAATAGGAAGTGATGGCACCACCATCAATGTTTTTTTTTTTTTTTTTTTTTTTTTTTTTTTTTTTTTTCAATTCAGCTCACCTTGAGACAAGGCTGTCCGGAAATCAGTCAGAAATTCACAAGCTCAATTTGACGTCTATACTCGTGCTTTTTGATGGAGTGTACTTGGTCAGGCACTAGACCTGACTCGATCAGGATAACTTCCGGTTCGTTTCACAATAAAAACGCCACTATACCTATCTCTACCGGTGGACGAAGAGATGAGCAACCCAACCTCTTTTTTGTTAGAAGTTTTTTTTTTGCCCCTGAACAGTTTTTGCTATCCACAGGCTAGGATATAGCAATATTACACATGCAGCTAAGGACTAGTCAATATTGTTAGTTCAACTCGACCCAGTCATTGAAAAAAAAACTGTCCAAAAAGACCAAAAAACTGTTAGCCAAGATCAAGTCCAAATTTTCATACGGGTTATAGCACCTAATGGCAAAAAAAAAAAATGTGAAAATTCTCTACAGAACCGTAGATTTTTAGCTAAAATTCGAGAGGTCTATATATCAGAAACGGATGTACTAGTTATTGTGTAGCATAATTCCGAAAAATCTGGCTTTTAGACCCTAGATGGATAAAAATCCTATTCAACGAGCATTTTTTTCGTTACCGTTCGTGGAAAATGAAACAAGTGGCATTGATTTGAAATTTATCCATTATTTTTCGAAGTTCTAATTCTTAAATTAGAAGGCCATTATATAAAAAAAAAAAAACATCGAGAAACTCACTTCCAAATCGGGTAACTCGGGAGTTTGATGCACTTGCCCCGCCAATGTTCCACGATAGTTTCAATATTTCCTACTGTATTAAAGGTAGTCTTTACACTTTGGCAACCATTGAAGAATTTTGTCAATTGGAATATGTCAGATGTTATAAACTTTAGGCGATGAAACGTACGCGATGAAATTATATTAATTTTCACAAAACAATTAAGAGTTATGAATCGTACGATTCATTTATTACAAAACTTCCAGCTGTTTTGAGGTTTGCCAAGGTATGAAATTATTCAACGGACTGCTCAAACGGATGACGAAAAATTGGAATTACGTGGAGGAAAAAAAAAATGCAATTCAAGTGCTAAAAGACATCTCCACGGTTATTATCAATTCTGAAAAATACTTTTACGTGTTAATGGCGAAATATTTATATAATACAGAGAGACGTATCCTTTTCGGATACGAAACAATCCGTAAAAGTACCATTGAAAAGTTTAAACTGGCAGTGGACGAAGGAAAAGCAAAATGCAAAAAGATGAGAAGAAAAAAAAATGAGGAAGTTCCCGTTAAATTGATTGTTTCAACGTCAGAATATTTTTTTCCACGTTGCCTGTACTCGACCACCATACATTTTTCTCTGCCTTCTATTTTTCTTTCGCTACCCTCCTCACTCTCTCTCTCTCTCTCTCTCTCTCTCTCTCTCTCTCTCTCTCACTCTTCTCTTTCATTAACCCCCTGCGGTTCGTTTTTCTCATTCTTTTTTTTTTTCCCTTTATTTCTTTCGCACACTCATCCGAGTTCGACAACCCCATTGCGATCGCTGAATATTCATAATTTTCTCCAGCTCTCGCACTGTTTCACCCGCAAGAAGAATGAAGAAAAAAAAAATGAAAATAAATTTAAAAAAAAAAAATCGCTATTCACCCGCGCCGTTGATTACGCGGATGTTATTTTTTTTTCTTCTTTCTTTTTCAAAATTTGAGAGCGGGTGATTCGATCGAATATGAAAAATTCATCGAAATCTTGAAACTGGATGGTGCGGATTATAATCCCCTGCCCTAGCAAATTTTTCATTGTTTCATTCATTCATCGGTGTACGGATATAGGGTGACTGAACCAGTAAATGAACACCTACCAGTGAATGAACAGGCTTAGTATTTTAATTAAACGACAGAGATATGATTCTATTATTATGAAGAATTTTGTATTCATAATGAAGTGAAAATTCTGAGAAAACATCTAGTAGTGATATTATTTGACGCTGTGAAAGATTTGCGATGCTATGGATTTTTTTTCGTACTTGGGGCGCATATTCATAAGAGACAGCCATGTTGTTATAACCATCTGACTGTGCATCGAATACCAGAATATTCCATATCACCTCGATAAATCTTTTTAAAAGATATGCAATAATTTTTTCAACGTTATACATTGCTAAGCTTCAATTATATTAATGAATTATTGGTCAAAAACCCAATATTGTTTGCGATATATGGCCGTTTATTCACTGGTCCAGCTTTTTAACCTATTTCCAGTGATTGAACGAGCGTTGAAAAGGCTTTTCATAACCTCAAAACGCACGAGTATGCGTACGCATCTCTGGTTCCATTGTACGTTCATTCACTGGAAAGATATGAGTTCATTCATTCGAATTTTTGTTCATTCACTGGGAAATTGGTAATTTCGTTCATTATATTTTTTTTTTTACAAAATCCTTGCGAACAGGGCACTTCGAATATTTTTTTTTATATCCTGTGAACATTGTTCTATAAGATCTAATTAGCTCATAAAGAAATTCGTAATAAGTTAAATTATACGGCTTTATCGAAATAGAAAAAAGGCTTATGCGTTCATTCACTGGTTCAGTCACCCTATACGACGCGCGAAAAGAAATTTCTCGTATTATGCAGCGAGTAATTGAGTCTCGAGGGAGCTTTCCGCTTTTATCAATCCTCATCGCGGTGATAAAACTAGCTCCGCGGTTGTAATTTTTGTTTTGCCGCTTTATTTTTCCTTTTCAACCCATGCTCGATGCGCACTCTCCCGCGCGAGAAATGACGTGCCAAGAACAGGCGAATAAGTTGAGTGAGAAAAGAAAATATAGAATGAGGGAGGAGGAAGAAAAAAAAAAAAAAAAAAAGAAAAGCGTGCGCGCGGCCTCTATCGCGAGATATGATGTTCGTTCGAGGGTGAATCCTTTCCGAGAGCTTGCGAGGAAACTCGGGGAAAAATTCCTGCTCATACATTTTTTCAACAAACTTTTTCCTTCGCCACGCGAACATTCATTGTCAAAAAGAAAAAGCTCGGGAACTGAATTCATCCCTTCTCTCATCCCTTCTCATCCCCCCCCCCCCCCAATTTTCTTCCGCAACTCTGACGCCACTATCATTTTTGATTTTACTCACTCGGTCATTCCTTTCTCCGCTCTTAACACAATGATAAACTTTACGCTTTTCAAACCTTTTACGATTCATCCCCTATCTCACTCCTACTCGATTTTCCTTCTATCCTGAAGACAGAGTCTGGGGATTCCGCCTGTTGCGGCTTGTCGTTCGCGACTACTCTTTTTTCCCTACTCTTCGCTGTTTTTTTTTTCTTCTTCTTCTTCTTCTTCTCGCTTATAGTTCCGGAATCCTTTCGTCTATCGCGAATTCACGGAAATCGACCCACCCCTCTCTGTTATCCCCTCAGCACCCAATCCGCCCCACCCCGGACCGATACTGTGTGGCCAAAAGAATTCCAATCGGCTCACGCGGAGACACAGACATTCGGGATAAGAGAATGAAGAAAGTTAGAGCAGGAAGAAGCCATGTTTACAGTGCGGGGCACTATATTGACTTCCGGGTTCGTGGAGTATGAAAAAAAAAATTGGAAATGAAAGAAAAACGAGTGCTGAGAAGCCGGAAACGTTTTTTTTTTTTTTTTTTTCGCACTGATAAGAACCTGTTGCGAAACTATCGGATCGTGTTGGAACGTTGGTCGTATCTCATTTTCGTGCAATCGTTTAAATACGCTAATTGGACAAGGATATTCGATATTAAATTCGGCAATCATGGCTAGGGGTATTCAAGATTTAATAAAATTTTGAAATTTCGAAAAACGTGCGTCAGGGATTTTTCATGAATTCATATCGAGGGAATTTTTTTTTTTTGCAAAAATATAGGCTGAGGAATAAGGATGTTTGGTATTAAATTTGGCCAGAATCGCTTGAGGGATTCAGATTTCATGAAATTTTGATATTTGTGAAAAATTTCCGCGATCGCGCTGACCGTTGCAAATTTGAGATGATGAATTCAAAAAAATGTACCCAATTACGCTGGGAGATGGGATATTAATTTTTTTTTTTTTTTTAAATTACGAAAGTCATCTCCACATTCACGAATCTACGAAAACCATCTCGTCAAATCAATGTGAAAATCCAAACGTAAGAAGAAACCCAATGCAAAAGTAAAAATGTCATTGTGAATCGTAGTAGATCGCGATGAGCTTGAAATTAAAGAATTTCAAACTCATCTTTTACGTGAAAAAAATCTTCAATGGTCAGGGGGTTGCATCGAAACCTCTGGGGGTTGCTGTCTCGATAATAACGCTGGACGGTTGTCAATTTTTGTTCGGGTATTACACTGACATGCGAGCAAGCCATATAGCGTGGACTGAGCTTGAAAAATTTTGTCAAGCGAATGGTAAATTTTTGTTACTTGCCAATGTTAAGGATGTATTGGACGTACCTTCCTAACCAAAAGTGACTTTCGTCGACAATATTGCATTATTTATGATACGATAAAGATCGGAAAAAATTCAACCACAATAAAGACGATAAGAAGATTAATTTTGAATAATGATAATGCCAAAAAGTCATCGATAAATTGTTTAAACGAAACATTGTTTAACAAACTTTTAGGGAAAGCTCTTTTGACACGTAAAATGAATTCGTTGATTTTTCTGACTACACACGTGAATTTTTAAAATAATTTTCTTATCATTTTGAAATTTTGGTTTTCGAAAATTTTTTAATTTTGAAGAATGAAGGAAAAATCGTGAATTTTGGATATTTTTTCGTAAAAACGTTGTATATTAAGAAGTTTCCAGGGCATTGAACAAATAGTTTCGTAAATACACCCATTACAAATTTTCGAAAACCGAAATTTCAAAATGATAAGAAAATTAAAAAAAAAATTCATGTGCAGTCGGAAAAATCAACGAATTCATTTCACATGACGAAAAAAAAAAAAACATTCCCTAAAAATTTGTTAAACATTGCTTTGTTTAAACAATTTATTGATAACTTTTCGGCATTATTATTATTAAAAAGTAATCTTTTTATCGTCTTTATTGTGGTTAAATTTTTTCCAATTTTCATCTTATCATGAAGTACGCAATATTGTCGACGAAAGTCACTTTTGGTTGGGAAGGTACGTCCGATACATTCTTAAGGTCTTGAAAAATTAATCAAGAGAGACTTTTTCGGGGTGATACATCGAGTCAAGTGTTCCAAATTTTAGCGCAATAAAAAAGATTGAAAATCGTTGTGATTACTTTTGTGCAAGGGGTTGAATTTTTTCACTTGTATCGGACAAAACGGTATTCAAAAAAATATATATCGTATTTGTTGGAACGTTTGAATATGATTTTAATTCGAGTAATTTTCATGAGAAACGCGCACCGTCCTATAAATCCCACATTCACGCCTTGTTCTTCCGCAGCAACGTTCATTAATAAAGCAGACGAGTGTTACGAGAAATTCTCGGGGGAGATTCGAGCAGACGAGGGTAATAGAGCGGTGGAGGGGGGGGGGGGGGGGGGAGGGCGGAGGGGCAACGTCTTGGAAAGCACTTGAGAGGATCTTGCGGAATCGAGACTGACTAACCCAAAGCGACGTCTACGTCTCTCGAATCCCACCGGTGAGGCAGACGCGGCGGGGCAAGAAACTTTGGAGCAGACAAATGTTACGTTTCGAAATATCCACGTACTGCTATGGACCCGAATCCCCCCCCCTAAACCCCCGGTAGTATTGGTGTAATACCATCCGAAGAAGATGAACGCGAATAATCTCGTGGATTATTGAGATGTACGCATAGCGCATTTCACCTGATCGTGATTAATTGCCACGAATTGTTTCAATTTCAATATTATCAAATTGCTAGCAAGACATTATCGTTGGGGCATGACGTCCGCTTTACTAGACTGGTCCAAAGAAGCGTTAATTCATATATATATATTTTTTTTACCTACATAATATTAATCTTTCTCGCACAATTAATATAATTATATCATAATATTATTATTCATGCTGTACATTTAATATAAATAAAATATATTTTCGTCATATATACATGAATTCATTCTCCATCAGTTCAGCCATTTTTTTTTTTTTTCGGACCTTCTCAGATATTGTTCATAATTGGTAACATTTTAGTACCACTTATATAAAAGTAATAGACTCGGTGAATGTTCTTGAATTTTCAAATCAATCCCATCAGGGGATAAAGATTTTTTTTTTTTTTTGTAATTCATACAACCTGGATCGTATAAGTCTAGGAAAAGAGTTATCGATACAAAAAATACGTTGCTTTATACTGAACTTTGTAATGCAATGAGTCTTACATTCTTATTCTCATTGCAGAGGCTGTTTTGAGAATTAAAAAAATTGAACTGAATTTCTTTCATGCAATCGAACACCTTCGACTTTACCCTCAATTTTATACAATCCACAGTGATGTGTATAACGAACCTACAGGGGAAAAAAATGGCTCGGTCAGCATCGGCTTTTTTTTTTGTTTCGAAAGTTTTTGCACGAAATCGCATTAGACCGCGAGCACACTCGCTTCACTTCGGGGTCTATGCACACCGTTACCGAATAGCTTTAGTAACAACGACATCTGCATATTATAATTGCAATCAGTAACGTAAGTCGATCTAATGCGATTTCGTGCTGAAATCTTTGTGACAATTTTTTGTTTACTCTCTCAAATAGCCGATTCCCACTAGGCCAAATTTTTTTCCTACGTTTGTTACATGTCCCTGCAGATTATCTAAAATTGGGAGTAAAATCGAAGGTATCCGATTGAGTGAAAAAAAAAAAAATCATTTCGTTCTTTTTTTTAATACTCAAAACAGCCTTTGGAATTAGAATAAAAGTATAATACCTGTTGCATTACAAATTTCAATGAAAAAAAAAAGCTTTTGATACCAAAAAATGTTGTTCATTTTTTGGTATCAAAAACTTTTTTTTGCTAGACTTGCCCGATCCAAGCTATATGAATTACAAAAAAACTTCATCTCCTAAAATAATTGATATAAAAATCTCGAAAAAAAAATCACACACAGGCTACTTTCAGGAACGGCTTCTAAAAGTAGCCTGTAACAAAAAATGATCAACTTCTTAAAAGTTCTGAAAAAAATGGCTGAACTGATGAAGAATGCCTCGTATCTTGAATTATTTGAAAAATACAAGAAGAATTTATATCTCATGCATCCACAATTTTTTTTTTTTTGCACGAATGTATATGACATATAAAAAAAATATATTTTCGCATTTATATAAATTTTTTTTTCATAGAGATAGATCGGTCTGAGTGCCTCTGTGAGTGTATGCCAATGCCTGTAAGTGCTGTGAGATTGTGAGTGAAAAACGACAAAAAAAAATCGGAAAACAATACGAAATATCGTGTTTGTATATTGTGGGTAAAATAAATTTTTCATAAAAGTTTGGTCGTTTAGACGTGCATTATTTTTATTTCACAGCCAACGAAAAGTGCTCTGGGAAAGTATAAGAGTCGAACTTCATTCGATATAGAGCCAGTTGAACAAGCTCTCGCTTCATATGTAACTATATATATATATATATATTGCAACCCTTTTTCTCCGCAGCTTTTCTTCCCATACCTTTCGCATAGCCGAGACGTTCCTCCCCCCATAAGTTACGAGGGTACGTGCCTACCCGGAGCTTGGCAATTAACATGATATATCGCGCGGATGTAATAACCGCTGCACTTCCGAATAAAGATTCCTGGCTTCATTAGGTATTTTTCTTTTTTTTCGCCAGAGATAAAGAATTTTAACAGAAAAAAGTTGCAGACGTGTTTGGGAGAACATTTTTTCAAATGTTCTGTAAAACATCATGAAAACGTTCGTAACACTTTAATATTGGCTAAAGGGTTTATGGAAATGTGTTGCTACTTTTCAGCGATGTACGAAAAACTTGTAAATAAAAAAAGTAAATATAAAATGCCTTTGAACTCAATTCAAAGTTGCGCGATGACGATAAAGAAACTAAGTTCAGTAGATTTAGTGCAAATGGCTGGACTCAATTTTCACCGTTGCCCACAATTCGCGCACGCTACACCATCGTGGTTGCTCATTCCAGGAGACTAATTTTTCTCGATGAGTAAGCATGATTAAAATAACGAAGGAAAGAGAGGAAGGGATGCTGCGATTTTTTACCAATAACCTTTTCACCCTATCGCATCAAAAGCCTTATAATAATAATTTACTACCTCAATATATGAAAATTATATATATATATATATATATGTTTTAAATTTAATCATTATAGTAAT
This sequence comes from Rhorus exstirpatorius, assembly GCA_963564615.1. Taxonomy (NCBI): domain Eukaryota; kingdom Metazoa; phylum Arthropoda; class Insecta; order Hymenoptera; family Ichneumonidae; genus Rhorus; species Rhorus exstirpatorius. The sequence goes on from OY751318.1 coordinate 33,019,167, forward strand.
ATAATTCCGTGGAAATATTCGTTATGCAGTAAGGGTGCTTCGGGAATTCTCATTAAATGAGGGTGAAAATTGAAAGGCGAAAACGATACGGGAAAGTTGAAAGCTGCAGCGTGGCCCTTAATTGTAACGAAATACCAGAAATGGAAGAGGGAGAGTGGTAATGAATCGCGGCATTCGGATATCGCGAAATCATTTTTCGGGATATCGATCTCCGAAAGTGTATATTAATATCGAAAGTTCGAAATAAAAATTCATTACTTTTTTTTCGTTAATTCGATAAAAAGCAATTGCTATTCTTATCATGCCTTATCCATCTCTCAAAAATTTGTCTTGAAGAATACCCAGTTGGATCAAGCTAAAGTGGAACCGAAGAAGTTGGATTTGGATTGGGTCGTGGAGAGAGTGCCACAGTGACCAGTTATTGACCAACTATATGCTCACTAAAGTAAGTATAACCGTTCGTTTGAAGAGCAACCATTGAAAGAAAGAAGAGGAAAAAAAAAAACATTTTTTTGAGATATTTTTAATGGGAATTTTTAGTTTGGGAAAAATTCTTCGATGTACGCTAAGGTAGGCCTCACGGTCCAGCCGCTAGAAATCAGCTGTTCTTACGAGCGACTTAGACCCGGTGAAGTTAAAAAGTAGCCCAGGTTTTCGATTGCTTTCACGGTGCTCTGGGGTTTCATTGCAATAGGACCAATGAATTATTTTACGTTCTTTTTCCATGACAACCAGAATACAGTTCAGAGTGCACTTTGGTAAAAAGTAGGCCACACCTTCAAGATCGTAACAATTAAGGCAACTACAAATAAAAATTGACAATTGACCGCGGCAGGGAAGTCGTCCCAGTGGCCAGGCTAGTCATCCTCTCTCTCTCTCTCTCTCTCTCTTTCTCTTTCTCTCTCCGGGAGTCCGTAGCCCAATCAACCCCTTTGAGGTTAACTTCTTTTTCTAACTCTACGGTGGTCAGTATAATTTGTACACACTGGCCACGCTGGATTGAGAGGAACGAGAAGCAGGAAACTCTGCACCGTCACGAAGGAGTCAAGAAGAAAGCAGCGGGCAAGTTTCAATTTGCTTTTTTTTTTTTAGCACGTTCTCGTTGACACGATCACGCGAAAAGTCGAAAGACATTTTCTTTTTTTCCCCACCCAGAAAATGCTAAGGCACTTGGCGTCTGAGCTGACCACCTGTAAACTTAACGAAACTTTGCTTGAGCCAAAGAGTCATTGTTGCTGCACAAAGCAATTTTTGTTTCTTCATTAAAAACTCGGCATCCGGTGTGTTTACCTATGCTTCATGGCTGTGCAAAATGTATACCGCGTCCCAGAGTTAATTGCAATGAAATATCTAGGTGTAATAATCCATGCAGCGAGTCGAAGAATATGGAGTTGTGGAAGAGGCTGCCTGATGCAGCTTCGTTCATTTCAAAGAAGGGTTCCCAGCCCCATGGGCTTTGAAAACGGTTTGCGGGGGGGGGGGGGGGCGAGGATTGCGGAGCTTGAGAGACGAAGCCGGTTTGTTATAACAATAATTATGTTAATTGACCGAGGCAGGGAGAAATTTCGTTGCCCATTAGTCGTCAGGGGAGAGGCTGCGCGTTGCCTTCTCCTCGCTCTCTCAAGCAACTTTCGTTATGCCCAACCCGAGCAGCGTCGATCGACCGAACTTCAACTTTTCCGCTGCAATCCCCGCCGGGGATACAAGCCCGATGAATTAACTCTACCGCTATACTTAACGCTAATGTAACTAAAGCGGTGGCTTGGGATTTTCATCGATATACAGGGGAAACTAATGGGATATCCTCGTGTCATCCCCTGTACTCAACTCGCGCTTGCTCCACTTGAACTCAGATTTTAATGATTTTCGTAAACCGCAAAGTCGTCGTCGTTCAATTAAAAAAGAGAAAAGTGCGTTGCGCCGTTGGTTCGATTTGGGACAAGCAGATATTTCAAGGTCTACAAAATAAGGGATAATACCGGAACAGAAGTTTAATGCAAGAAAAAAAAAAAAACGCATTCTAATTTGTTTCAAGGGAAAAGGCTTGATACTTCTTAATTACCTGGGGTAATTGTTTTCACGAGTAAACCTCGGGTGGAATCATAAATTTCGAATCACGGAATCGCGAGAACCCAACTCCTCCACCCGGCTGACCTGACCTCTTGTGGAAAACTCGCGGAATTAAATAAAACGTTTGCTTGAAATTGAATCGGCCCAAGTTTTGCCGGGTAGTTGTGAAATTGATTCAAGACAAGGGGGGGGGGAAAAAAAAGAAGAGCGAGAACGGTTTCGCGGTGGCTGGGGCCGAGGCAATATCGTATAACCAAAAGGCTCGTGGAGGAGGTAGAAAGAAAAGAAAAAAAAAAGGCAGAAAGAAAACGAAGAAGAGGGATCGAGGCGACCGAAGGACTCGAGAACAGTTGTATAATAGAGAGAAACGTGGGATCGAAGAAAGTTGAAATAAAAAAGTACAAGATTCGAGGAATAGAGAGGGGGATGGGTAGAGAGAGAGGAGGAGTGAAGAATTGAGTGGACGATAACGTGCAGAGAATAATATAAGTTTCTTGATCCGAGGGCGGGGGCCGAGCCGGAAGCATTGATTTCTTCCACTCGGCGTGGTGTACCCCAAAGTTACGAGTTGCGCTCGACCGATCAGGACGATAAGAATGAAGCCAAAAACAAAACAAAAAAAAAAAAAAGATAACAAAACGGATTCACCGAAAGAGGAATATATTTTCTTTTTGTTCTCATCGAATCCTCCGAATAACTGATTAATTATTTTTAAAATTAACCAATTTCTCTGAGGAAATTGGTTGCTTTGAAATTTGACATTGAAATTTTCAAAAAATGTCCATTATCGCTCTGACTTTCGTAAATCTTGAGGTACCGCGCTGAAATTTCTTTTTTTTTTTCACATGAATAGAGCATCATCGAAGAAGGGTTGGTATTGTACTTGGCAAAAATCGCTTGGAGGTTTCATGTTTTATGAAATTTTGAATTTTTCAAAAAAATTCTCTGGCAGCTTCCCCAATCCCCAAATTTCAGGATGTTGGACTCATTTTTTTTTCCCACGCAAAAAAGTGTCACTAACGAAAGGTCGATATCAAATTTCGCAAGAATCGGTAAAAGAGTTCAGATTTTATGAAATTTTGAATTTTCAAAAAAAAAATGTTTCCGACAGCTCTAATTTCCTCAAATTGTGAGAGATCTCACTAATTTTTTTTCCCATGAATAAAGTATCATTAAGGATGAATGGGACGTACCTTCCCAACCAAAAGTGACTTTCGTCGACAATATTGCATAATTCATGATAAGATAAAAATCGAAAAAAATTCAATCCCAATAAAGACGATAAGAAGATTACTTTTTAATAATAATGATGCCCAAAAGTTATCAATAAATTGTTTAAACAAAACATTGTTTAACAAATTTTTAGGGAATGTTTTTTTTTTTTGTCATGTGAAATGAATTCGTTGATTTTTCCGACCACACATGAATTTTTTTCAAAATTCGAAGATTGGTGTTGGATTTTGTAAGAATTGCACAAAAGGTATCAGATTTTCGAAATATTGAGAATACGGGGCTGTTATTAAACGCATGAAAATGCGTTTATCTTGTGAAATATTGAATACCTAATAAAAATATTGTCAATTTGAGTCTTAAAACATGAAACTACATGTGACATGAAGAAGAGAAAAAGCAGAAGTTGAAGCTTTAAAATTGGTTTTTCTAAATTTCGCACAGTGCTCAAAGTTTCCTCTATAGTGAGGGTGCTAAAATTGACAAAGACATATATAGTTGCTTGTTGAGGGTGCGTTGAGCATTGTGCGAAATTTGAAAAAGATGCAACTCGCAGTTTTCAACTTGCAGCATTTTTCCATGAAATTCAATGACCCGAAAGGGTACGCTACGAAGAAACCTAATGATGGAACACTGTCAGAGAGAAACCTTGACATTTAAACGATTATAAGCCTGTTTTCCGTTGTTTCCATCGAGCGTATATCGCCGTAATTCATCGACACGAGAGAAATTTCTGTTAACAGCTTTGGGAACAAGAGAAATTGCTTTAGCACGATTTACAGGGTTGAAAGTCGCGATACGGGTTGTATCGGGCTACCGTGATATAATGGTCTGTGCAGTTTGTGAATAACGCACCGTACAGATAATGCGACAACGATAAAGTGTGTAGAATGGCATTTGCCCGGAGATATATACACGCGGGCTTGGGCCCGAACCTCGGACACATCCGTGGAAAGTTCTCCAGCGCTAGGATCCCTAAAGGGATTATAACTAGCTCTCACCCACCAGGATCCACTGTGTGCCCCCCGTGTGCTTGTTGAACAGCCGGCATAAACCCGGTATGAGAGAAGGGAAAAGCGAGTGAGAAAGGAACACAGAGCTATATATATATATAGGGACGAAATAAACTCCGATGGCATTCACCTGAGCGTGCTGTAATTTGAATTCCGAATGAATTGACTTCGAGAGCTTGTTCAAAAGTCGTTTGAATCTGGCTCTGGCCTACTATATCCAACCCTCATCGCTATCCTCTTCCGCTGCTCCAAGCCCAATATGCTCTCATCTCCATCTATCGCGCGAGCTCTTTATAGAGCTCTCTCCTCGAACAGGGACGCAGACTCGCCGATTTTAATGCCAATGAACTTCTTAATTATCGCTTTTCATCGTTTCACTTTACGAGGGGAATTTTCAAATTCATCCCTGCGTGCCTCCACCACCCCCCCCCCCCCCTCTCTCTCTGGGAATCGGGGAAAAGTAAACGATTATGGAAAACTCGATTGTCGAACGGCATTTGATTTTGTTCCGGGATGAGATGACGCGTTGATACTTTTGGCGCAATGAATGTCCAAAAATATGGGGAAATCAAAAGGGATAAGTTTATTTTTTCCTCGTTTTCTAATGCTTGTCAACGCCCTGATATATAGACAGTTTGATAAAAAAAAAAAAAGGAAGTAGATCAACGATTCCAGATTTGTCCGTATCTGTTTCACCGGGCAATCTAATGTGGGCGAAATTCAAAGATAATGTGGGTCAATTGGCAAACGAGCCACGTGATTGCATTTTACATGTAAGCTGAGTGTAATCGAAAACTGAAGAGTATTATTTGTTCGAATAAGAATCATTGAAGGTAATTGAAAATCAATTTACTGCTCAAGTTTAGTCGAAAAAGTGTGGAACATGATAGCATAATTTTTTTTCATACCAATAATTTTCTATTCTTATTCCTGCCTGCTCAATTTCCCCGGACAATTCTTTCGATCGATACTTTAATGCAGTTTTTCCTGCTCGAGGCCCGAGCAACGAATCTAGCATAAATACCTGGACTGCCAGCGAGGTATTGATCGTAGATTTTTGTTTAAAGCTATCATTGCTAAGAAGAAACGAATCTTAAAGCTCAATACAGCAGTTTCTATTGCACTTTTCCTCGATAAGCTAATGTTGTTTTTTTTTTTGTATTTCAAAGTCATCGGCATCAATATATATCGCAGTTCATGTCAATAGTTAATGTTGTTCTGAAAATGTGACCCATTTCATCATCCATCGGTTTATGATCGATAGAGGTTTAGATAACTCTCGCTTGTTATTTCATGCATCCTTAATTATCAAAACCTTCCTGCAGAAGCTAATTCGTGACATTTTGACGATGCCTTTTTACGCATTCGCAAGAACTCATCGTCGAGTAGGACCGTTATAATTATAAAGGGCGAAAAATATGATGTATCCGTCACCCTGTTCTTCGTTCCTGCTTATCTATTTCAATCTCTACTAGCTCGATTCACGTTGCGGGCATATTTTTTTTTCTTTCTGTTATTACTTCCTGATTCACGTACCCGCTAGATGCACTTTAAGTCCATCCAACCGTAAGTCCAGCACCCACATCCCCTGTGTGAAAATGCTTTCGAGTGTTTCGAGAAAAGTAGGCTGGTGTCATACAAGTGGGGCTCCACACAAGCAACGAGAGTGTCTCACTGAAAAAGTCAGGCTATCCTACCATCAAGCATATATACCCTCAGCTTTTGCTTGCTCGCCAGATTTTCCCATTCGCGCTGCCTGTACATATACTAGTATACTCGCTCGACTGCCCTCGATCCAGGGTCTGTGTCCCTTGCGGGTCTTTTGCAATCAACATATATGCTACCGCATATGACATATATTCGCTTTTGGTGAAGATGACCGGTTTACCGGAATATCTGACAGATTCCACTATCCGGTAAAAACCCTGGCAAACCAGTCACTTTAACCGAAACGAAACACTCTTTTGTGATATGACACACGAGGTGTAGTTCGTGTCGCATACACGCAACTCATTGTGCTAGCTATTTAAAAGACGAGAGTACCCAGTCGTAGCCAATGAGACCTAAAATTAAAGCGAAACGAAGACAAATTCGGATTCTCGAAAGTTGAAGGTTTGAAAAGATTGAAGAACGCGGACGGAGGTACAGCGGACGAATACCAACCGTCTTTCCGTTATGAAAATGAGATTGCCGCGTCCAACGGAGAGAGGTGGATGCCCTGGGTCAATATAGGAAGGGAACCCAAAGCCCCTGGCTCCCACAACACGGGATAGATGTGGAACTACCTTTTACCTCTTGACTCCATCGCGGGTACTCTTTATCTCTGCAAATATTTCCGGATAATTTCACGTTGCGTTGAAAAATTCTCAGACTCATCTCTCGTTCCATCGCCAAAACTCTTCGCATCCCATCCATTAAGCCTAGAACTCCTTTTCAACGGAGCTGCAGTGCAGTATGTTTTTTTTTTTTTTTTTCTTCTTGTCAAAATAATGAGGAATATAATTATCTCTATTCATTGAAATTTATCATTTCGGGAATGAATTTGTTAGCGCGGTTCGGTGATACGAGAGATTCTTCGGAGCGTATGATACACCCCAGATGCGGTGCAGACGTTCGTTCGAGGGACACTCTTTAAAAGTCAGATTGTGCAAAGGACAGAAAGGTATGTACAAGAGTCGGAGATGCAAAAAAATAAAATAAAAAGAGTGAGATAGATACGGAACTGAGGGGGGGGGGGGGGGGGGGGGAACCAAGAGCTGCTTCTGGCCGTTGTATGAGAGTCGGACGAGTGGTCGCCTGATTACTTACACCAGTATGGAAGACGAGACCTGAAGACTACTTCAAAGACGAGTGAGCGAACCGAGCTAGCGAGCTATTCAAAGCTTCACGAGTCTCTGGAAATTAAAGGGGAACGACGAAAGGGAGCCGCATGAGCCTTTCCTCGCAGAGTTCCGCGGTTAATTGCCGCGGGCACCCTGAACAGAGAAGATGGAGTCTTCTTATTCTCCTATCGTCGGTTTATGGGGGTTTACATATTTTTCTGAACGGTCTATCGAACGGTGAAACGAACGATTTACCTACAAAATCCAACAGTCCAAACTAAGAGAAGGGAACCCTTTGAGGAGGACAGCAGGCAACCCGGATGAACGAATGGCCGTTTTGTAACTTTATTGCTTGTATCGCCGTCTGTATCACCAGATATCGTATTGACCAATTGCACTTCGGCATGCACCCACGCGTATCGTTTCAATTGATTGTAGGTCGTACCGGAAAGAGCAGGCAGTAAAACTGCGAGGATATTCTGAGTATCGGGTAAGCATCAAAATTGATTATTCTTAGAGAGAAGAGACTCTCATTTGGCAGAGCTTTGATTGTAGACTTCGCGTTCTATCTAAAATTTTTAGATAGAGCTTGAGGGAGGAACAGCTTTTGCTATATTCAGCATATGCTCTTTCTCGTTTGTCGCGGAACACAATTTGATGGTTCTTGGATGCAGAGAAGTGTCCAGTTCAAACGATTGACGTTGGAATCAGACACATCTAATAGAGACACTTTATAGGAGCCTCCCAGTTTGCAGTCCATGAATCTATCTGTCAGTCGGTCTGTCTGATCGCTTACTCTCCAGTGCCTATAGTGGACGTTGCGTCGACCGTAGCAGCTAAATCGGTGATCGAACTGGGCCAGCAGTTCCGGTTTGCTGCTAACACCGATACTGTGGCTTTCGTCGGTGGTGATCTGATGTGGCGAATATCACTTCTACAGGACATCCCGATTCGATATTCAGCCTCTATCTTCTCTCTCTCTCTCTCTCTCTCTCTCTCTCTCTCTCTCTCTCTCTCTCTCTCTCTCTGCATCCGATATTCTATCCTCTGATTCTCTTTGACTTTGCATAACGGTGATGTCACGTTGATCTTCCGAAGCGCGAACTTCCCGGTCTGGGCCCCGCATGGATTTAATCGCTTTATCGATAAATTTGTCCTGACATATCTCTCTCTTCCTCTCTCTCTCTTTCTCTCTCTCTTTCTCTTTCTCTCTGTCCATTTTCATCCTGTCCTATCACGTATCATTCTGATTCACACATGCTGGAGCCATTTCGTATAACTAACGTCCGATAATATGGCGACACGACGTTAATACGACAAATCGCGAATATACGAGACACACACGGTAGAGTTCGTCGAGCAGCCACAGAAACGTCAACAGTGGAAAGTGGAATAAATTCGTTTGACTGTTTTTTTTTTTTTTTTCTTCTTCGTCAACCGCACGTTCTTTCGTTCGTCGACACCGATTTTCATTTCCCAACCTCTCTATTCGTCTTTTTTATTGGACCGTTAAAAGTTATGTCCGCGCGCACTCGTCCGCCGTTTTCGCTCCTCCCGGTGCTCATCCAGGAGCCGCGTTTATGTCTGATTAAAATTTGCCTCGACGCCAACGGCTTGAGAGCTCGTTGACGCGGGCCGCGACAGACGAAAAAAACCGAACCACCCTCGCGACAAACGAGCGCTAACAAGCCGAAGGGATGAGTAAAATTAAAACGAAATACGTTTTCTCATTCTGTGCTCATTTGATTTTTCTTTTTTTTTTTTTTTTTTTTTTATACGGGTTGCCACCGAATTTGAGACGGATACCAAGGGAGAAAGAAGAGAATTTTTTTTTTTTTCGTTTTGAAAAAGGACATACATATGTCTTCGGGCGCGTTACTATTTGCCTTCACCAGCCCTAGTGACTACGTATTTTTCTCCACTCTGGCGTCGAATTTCTCGTAATGCGAGAACCACGAAGAAAATCACATCGTATTCTCTTCGCGATCTCATTGGCGAGGAATCGATATGGTATAAAATTTTTGCGACAACAACTGTGCTGTGTGTCTGTCATGAAATATTATATATCTTTGACGAATGATAAAAAGAAATGATACTTTTTTTTTTCGATCCTGGCGGAAACAATGACGCAGTAAAAATTCATACTTGGAAAGTAACGTTGGGCAATGACTTTCCTTATTCTCGTAGTACTTGAAGACTGATCCTAAAACTATTCTCATTGGCCTGTGACGATAGTCGAGAATACCTTGATCACTGGCAAAAGACGTAAAGTGAATTTTACGAGGGGACCAAGGGGGATACGATATGCGAGGGATGAAGCCAATCGTTGAGGGAGAGATAACCCACATCTCCAAAAGACCCGAAGCACACACTGCACGTCAATTAACTGAATTAGACAATCATCTAATGAATCTCTATCTACCATTCCATTAAATGGGTTCGAGGCATCCAAGCCCTGAGGCCTCATCTACCACGATAACGTAAAATCGTAGAAAATCGTGCAAGCCATGATCCTGCAATCAGCCTAATTGTCAACGATTCCAACTGTGTAATTGTCTTTCATAAAACATTACTTTTGCGTTAGCTTTAACGTTCCTGAGTGGATGATTCGTCTCCAGAGAGAAACTTTAGAGTTTTTAATTTCGCTCAAAGGAGGTATAAAAATGTCGATTCATTTGTTAATGTTATTACTTAAATTGCGTTAAACGTTTTAACCGGTGCATTCGCAATTTTTCTAAAGGAGTTTTTACTAGCGATACATTGGACTCCACCGTTGACGTTTTAGTGTGCCGGGGAAATAACCCTTGGATGAAAAGTAAATGTTTTATGCGGGCGACCGTACCTACTTCCGGGTACGTAACAGCAACTACTGAACCCTCTTCTACAGTCCACTTCCCAAGAACGATCTCGTTTTTCCTCCGACGCGGTTATGTGACTTTTGTGCAAAGCTCCGGGGGGCAAGAGCCATCCCCATCCCCGCGACTACGCGCTTTTACAATCCCATCAATCTTTAATTCGGACGCTACACCACCACTATACCTGTCTCACTATATACCGATGGATTTATCACCAGCCCATATATTTACTTTCGCCTGACCTTTCAGCGTAAAAAGAAAAAAAAAAAAAAAAGCAACGAATCACAAATGCTGAAAGATGTTTTCGAGAGATATATACTCGAAGGCACAAAATATTCGAAGCATGCTAATACAATTTTCGACTTACCCCATATTTCTGCGAGGCTTCACGATCGTGCAGCTTCATCGATGTACCATCACAACGTGTGTTACTTTTCTTCGTTCAATTTTGCTAATTTACTCCTTTAGCCGTTTCAATTACGCACCGAATTGGTTTCGTCAAAAATCAATCTAATCACGCTTTGAGAGGTTTGAAGCAACTATCGCAATTAAAAAATGGATCTCGTCCTCAATGCCGGATTCGAATAGTTTTCTGCGACGAATAGTGATGCTTAATTTTTTTCGAACGAAAAATAAAAATTTTTTGCTCCCCCCCCCCCCCCCCCCCCCCCGCCCTTCCCCCCGTTCGAGGACTTACGCAACAGGTTACACCGTTCGAAGTGGCAGTGTTGATTCTACTCTCTTGGCCAACTCTCACGCAAAGCCACACACAAAACCCCCTCTCCCCTAGCCCCGAATCTTCCAGCCCCCTCTGTGTGTGCTCTTACGGTATGGAATTGTTTAAATGTTGCACGAAAGGAAGCGAGAGCATAGTGAGTACAGAATTTTTCTCGTCTCACTCGCTTTTTCTCTCTCTCTCTCTCTCTCTCTCCCTCTTATCAAATTAACGTGCAACAGGTGTTCCAGGCTGAATGATGCAGAGTCTGGCTTCGCCTTTGTACGCGTCTACAACCTCTCGAAGCTTTCTCTCCATCGCGCTGCGTTCGCAATCACCGATTCAGAAGTCGAACGTGTATATTCGTCAATTGAAACTACTCTGTGTGCGTGTGTGCGTGTGCGTGTGCCCGTATCGTTGAAATTGATTGCATATTTGGCCCCGTTTAGCGTAAATCGTGAGTCAATCTATGACAAGTTTGCTGAGGGAAATGGCAGGTTTGCTCCTGAGATCGGGAAGAGAGGAGGACCAGTGACATGCTCGCAACAGGTAGTCGCGAGCAATGAAATATCGATGACAATCATATATACGAGAAAAGATAACGCAAGCCTCGAACGAAAACAAAAGAAAAATCGTTTGCGAATCCAAGCGATTTTTCGGTAGCAGACTCGTTATAGAGATATGAAGTCTGCATGAATAAATTTAGGATGGCAAGCATTCGAGTAATGTAATTGAGATTAGATTAGCTGGATGATTGGGGCAAAGAAGAGACGGATAAATCCGAATGAACCACCGGAAATTTATTGAGAAAAAAGAGAGAGAGCACATCGTAAAAAAAATAAATAAAAAAAAAATAGGAAGACAATGGATATTCAGTCAGCGGCGAACGGTAAGAGCCGGAATGAACAGCCAGCAGCCCATCTTGCCAACGCACTGAACCAGTGTACGATACGAGAGTACGGTTATATCCTTGCCTCCCTTATCACCCTACCCCTCGCACCGCAGTCCTGACGCCTTAGCCCAATCTCCCACTTTTCACGGGAGTGCGACGGAGAAATAGAGACGAAGGAATTGGGCAAGGGAAGTGAGACGGGAGAAGCGAAAGAACGATCGCGCGCGAATGCATTACAGCGCGTTGGCGACCAAGAGAGCCTGTACAAGATGGCCGCGGACTGTGTAACACAGCACGCGAAATGGCGCTTGCGCGGCCATCTTCCCCTTTATTCTCGGTGCCCCACCACCGTAACCCTCGTTCGCGTTCTTGCATCTTCGTCGTCCTACTGGCTCGCATGCTTTCCCCACTTTGTTCCTCATGGCTCCCTCTCGCGCTCCTCGCATCTCTCCCCCCCCCCCCCCCTCATTGCAAACCCCTTCATCGTCATCGCGAATCTTGCAAAATCTCACTCCTGACATCCCAATATTTTTTACTATCTATCTCGATTTATTATTTATCTTGAAATGTTATGCGATCGTGCGTATTTTCCTTAATATTCCGGCGGAAACACGAATCTATACCGGCCCGAATTAAGTGGAGGATTTGGTACATGAAGCGTTTCGTGTGGAAATCCTGCCGATTATTAGGGAAAGATCGACAAGTGATTCCGGTCTAGACGAAATATTCCGGGGCTATTGGGGGCAATTATCGAAACTTGCAATGTTACGGAGCTCATTCAGATTTTTCCGGGATCAACGGGAAAATCTTCTGGCACATATATGGGGAACGAGAAATGCTCGAATTCAGGACTTGAAAAAAATGAACAATTTAATCGGCAAGTGTCGACTTATCACCTTCAACCGTGTCCAAGCACAGATTCTCACAAAGTACATTGGTCGCTAATCAAAAGTCTTTTATTTTCTTGTGCATGGCAACTCATCAGCACGCGAAAGAGTTCGTCCCCCAGGCACTCGCACCGATCTCCGTATATTGATTTATCTATATTTCTGTCTGCCCGTATATCCATCTCCGTTACTCGTACCACTTGTTGGCTGAGCCACAAGCTTGAGAGCAACAGATGCCTTGCCAAGGGAACCGCGACAGGTTCTCTCTATACCGGTGTGGCGCGGGTTGAAACGCTCGACTGCGAAACTCAAACTCCAACACGTCCCTTCGCGATTTACATACAGCTCCCAACTCTCTGCCTCCCTTAACCACATTACATATTGATTCAGCAACGACTGGTCACGATATAGTCGTGAAAAAAGTTGATGGAGAGAAAAAAAAAAAGACAGGGGGACTCAAATGAAAATGTGAATAGCGGAGGGACGAAGAGTGAAGTGGACGATGAAACTTTTTCCCTTCTTGACCCTTCTTTTTTCATCCCCTGCCGACTCTGCTTATGGTATAACATTCGATGCAAAAATGGGGAAGCCGAGAAAGGGGAAGCTCGAATGGCTCTTGTTCCCGTGGAATAGTGGGGGGAGTTTCTACTGCCACTGGCACGCGAACTAGGTCAGTAACACTCGCGCTATATATTTGTCAGCCCATTTTATCCGCTATAACGAATCCCCCACCGAGCCTTATTCCCATACGTTCCTACGGTTATGAAAAATCCAATAATTTCGATCTATCGCTAATACTCTGTATTCACGAGGAGTACGCTGGGATTCAGAGTTGCCGATATTGTCTGGCGTCATATTGATTGAGGACCGGTTATCGATGAGTACAATGTGTTATTGAGTAACCATGCATGCTTGATGGGAATGAAATTCATAATGCAATACACCTGACCAAAATTTTTGGCCAAAATAAAGCAACGAAAAGAAACCATCAAAGTAGGTATCATGCAATTCCCAAACTGGAGAGTTCATGAATCCAACATGCAACATCAGTCTCGTCGAAGTAATGAACAGACAGTAGAGCAGAAAAGTTGAGTTTCCTACCGCGTAAATGATCAACACAACTTGACTTTTTTCGTGACAACCCAAAATCAACAGTTCCATCATGTCTTTGGAAAATTCTGGCAGTTTAAACACGCTTCAGGAAACAATTGGTCTTAATCTCTAAAAGGCCTGAGCTGTGATAAAAAGTGCGCTAGAAGATGGGTGTTCAATGTTTGTAGTCTTACTAGTCCTACATGAAGTGATTTCCTGACTCACAAAGATGATAAAATAGAGATTTAAAAAAAAAAATGAGATTATCCTGATTTGCCTCGTTAAAACATTTCGAACCTTTGAATTCTTTTTATGAAGCTAAAAAGCACTTGAGCTTAAAAAAAAAAGTCGCTCCGGTGAAAGACTAGAAAGATTATAAATCGAATTTTCTCTCGCCTCGGCAATTTAAGCAGATGCGCGAGAAATTTAAACAGATACACTCTCAGCCCGGAATATCGATCGGTGAGTTGACACCATCGAGCTTGAAAATCCAAACGGGATTACAGTGCTCTACGACAGCATCTAACGCAGAATTCGTATTTCTGTGCAGCAATATTACGAGTAGAGCATCCTCAGAGAGAAATTTTATCGTAAAGAGATATTTTTTTTCATGGAATCATTGAGCTCAAGGAGTTCCTTCAATGGGTCATCAGATGACAGAATGTTGTGTCAGGTGTATTTTAGCGTCATCCTAATGAACGGTGGATCAGTGCACAAGTCGGTCGTTGCCATCGATGGGTGATCCAACTCGTGGGTAATAAAATTATAGCTTATAAGCAAAACTCGTGTCAAAAAAATCATGTTGCGCAGACAAGAAACCGCGCTGCACAACCCTAGTTATAGTGATGTTCCTGAATTAATATTTTACAGTTCGTAAATCATGGATTCAAGTGGTCTCATGCATACGTAAAATTTTTTACTTCATCATTCTGCTATTTTTTCGAAATTCAAGTGTCGACGGTTGGGCATTTTCATGTTATAACTCTCATTCGACTGGCTGCTGCTGTATGCCCTGGTAGATTGTATGACTCACTAAAAACCGTAAAAAGGACCGGTCATCGATGGTTCTTTTTGGACAAAAAATCATCGACCAATAACCTAAAAAAGAACCGTTCGTAATATTTCGCGAGCACCTAAAAAACTACGAGCAACCACCAAAAGAACCGTACTAATAACCATACTATTTTTTCGGGTTTGCAACCGACAAAATGACCATAAAACGAACCGTACTGGATAAACGAAACAAAAACACTGTATTTTGTAGTGTCAACGCGAGCCAGAGGATCGAGGCAGTCCAAATCACAGCAGAATGAAATTTTTATAATAAAGGGAATTTTAATAATAAAGGGAATCAACCGCCAGGGAGAGAAGGGTCATACGAAATGTTGTAATAAATTTGTTTACATAAAATAAAACCTTAATAAAACCATAAAAAGGACCGAACTGGTAAAAACCGTACTAAGAACCAAAAACCAGTAGGAACGACCGTACGAAGGACCGTTTACAGATTCATAAAAATAGACGGTTCTATTGAAGGTTTTTCCACAGTTCTTTTTTGTCCAAAAAGAACCGTCCTTTTGACGGTTATTTGTTCAGTTGCTTGTTGAGTTCGGCAATCTACTAGGGTGGTGCAGCAACCACAGCCTCGCACAACTAAGGGTTCATATCAGCTCATAGTCTAAACCTGGTTATTGACCGAATGCTTAACCCCAATTATTGCAGATATCTTGGAATAACGTAAATTTTTCGAAATCAACGACCAATGGTGCCGGGAGAAAGAACTCCACCAAGCTCTGACGGTATGGAATCATGGATAATTCTGCCTCGAGTCTCGAAGCGTTAAAAGCACAAAGACGAGTTAATCTCACCCATTCTTCTTCACTGTTTCCTTAAAAAAAATTGAAAAAAAAAAGAGAACTAGGGCGGGATACTGTGGTGGATGTTAATGCGCCGGGTGAAATGTTAGTGCGTGTAACGTTGGTACGCCGCTTTCTGTGCAGGAGGAGGGTTTGGGTCGAGTTGTGCAGATTAAGAGGGGTGGAAGCGCCCAAGCGGGTGGCGCGGGGGAACGGGAGCCTCTGCAATCAATACGAACCAGTCCTCTCGGGTACTCTCAGCCCTCTCTCTCTCTCTCTCTCTCTCTGTCTCCCTCTCACACTCTCCCTCTATCTCAAACTCCCTCCAACCCCTTCGGCCTCGTCATCACTCTGCTCCCTATTCCCCTTTCTCACTCGAGGAATTCCCCGCATGTCTGGATATACGTTTGACGTGGGGCCACATTATGAATACCCAGACGTGTTTCACTGACGCATATACTTGCATGGATGAATTTATATATATTTTGACGGCAGGACAAGGGTCGAAGTACTGATTGTTCCATTAACCAATGATTCAATGCTGCGGAAATACATTTTAGGCAATTCTGCACAGCCTGTGAGAAAAAAAGTAACACTTCCCCTCAACTTTTGACCTGAATACTCGTTCTCGAATGTAGCCATCGTAAAATTCAATGATCAGGGCAGATGTAACATTTATGGTTTGATTGCGAACCCTTACTTTTCAGAGAACGGAACTCTGAATGCAATTGAATTGCAGAAACATCGATCAGATGTTCGAATGGCCTTCGAATATATTCAAATTTGGAGTGTCGGAAGGATAAAACTGTGCTTGGGTACCACCTCGAACCGCCAAAAAGAAAAAAAAAAACTCTATTGATTTTGAGTCAAAGGACAATGTCCCGAAATAGGATTTTAAAGTTGACCTCGAAGGAAATGTAAGGTATGCAAGAAAGTTCACGACCCCCTGTTGAACCTCCGAAGTTAGAAGATTTCATCATGTTTGAGTGGACAGAGGCTGCTTGAAGAGGAGAACAATGAAAAGAAAATGGAAGTTCAACATTTTTTTAACTGAAAGGCAAGTGAAGGCTATAAACTTGCTGTTGTCAGTGACTTGTCGATTTTGAGCTAACTACAGGTAGAGATCCCAATTGTCATCGACGTCATAGTGCATATATACAAAATAGAGGCCTAGAAAAAGAACTTTTTTAAATTCTTGACTGTGTCTAGCCTATAGGCACTTATGCCTATAGGCTAGCCATCAATAGGAAATATTTCATAATAGTGATCAAAAGCGGTAAACTTACCCTGCAGAACATTCCCTCGTATTACATTGGACCCTGACAATTCTTATTGCTAAGGATCTGCTACCCGCGTCTACGAATTTGAGGATACTGAGAAATTACATACAGAGCCAGTAGCTAACCAGTTCTCATCCAATAAATGGAGTAAGCTGGCTAGCCACTATACTTCTATATGCAATTTCTCGCTATCTGGCGCCAACAGTTTTTTTCATAGTTCCTGTGCTTACTGGTAACGCTTCAAACATCGAGAAGCGTTACCAGTAAGCACAGAGTGCGATAAAATGTAACGTCAGGAAAACAGGGAGTGGATAAAAACGACCGAGGGATGGAAGAACGAGTAAAAATGGATTTCTCCGTGGTTAGGGTCATGACGGCACAGCTAGATGGTTTTCTCCCGTATTACTAAACACCGCCATTGCTCTGATTAAACGCACCGAGTCCGTAAAAATGTTTCCGTTATGATATCAGTAAATAATATTATTTTATTTTGTGGCGCGTATATATCATTGACAGTCATATTCAGTCATATTTCAGGTCATATGTATTTATCAATGATGAAATTGACGGGATTGACATCCGGCCGAGTTGGTTTCTAGTCCAATCAGCCAACGACCTATCGAGGTTGGGTTATTCAGGCTAGCGATGCCTCATTGGGAAACTTGATGAGAATGGATCTTAATACCATCAAGATGAGGAAATAACGTGACGCGTGCTGTCAAGTGAAATAACGTTTATGTTGCCATTGTCACTATGCGGGAATTCCCTTAATGGCTTACTCTGAGGTCGACACTTTTATTTTGGGCTATCAGCTCTCGGACAAATGGACCTATCGACCCTATTGGCTCGCCTACTCGCTTTCTGATCTTCCCAAACGAATTACACGAGAGATGCGTTCACAAACGACGACTGTCTTTCCTCTGATATATATATATATATATATACTACTCTATCTCATTATGTTTTCTTCTTCCTTTTGCCACTCTCCTTCGTCATTCATTTATCGCCTGTGACCCCAATTTCTTCAGAACTCTCGGGTACGATGAAAGAAAGAAAGAGATGATGGGAACGATCGTTCGAGGGGAAGGTGTGAACTCATATATATATATTTATATACATGTGCATAAAAGTCGCAGACGCAAGAGGGGATCGAAGATGGGGGTTGAACTCAACGGTGCACTATGCACCCCGCGGTTTTTCGTCTTTTTTTTTCCTTCCCCAAATCGCATCACGCTGAGCGTTGAGTGCCCGCACTACCCACTTCTGTGCGCTCTTTACCCCCTATCCAGGCTCTCACCCAGCTTCTCTCTGACTCTTTATCCCCGCTAGAGGCGGGGCTCTATTTATTACCATCGACGCATACGGAACTTTGTAGAAGCAAAACGGTTATCGGGCAACATTTGTTCGTTCGAACGTTCGTGGCAAAAGCTCAAGCGTTATCGAGACGTTTTTTTTTCCCACATTGGTATAAGAAAATGAGCAGACATTGCTGAAATGGCTGAAAAGCAGCAGATTCATAGAATATGACTAACAGGCATGACTACCTTGTCAGTGTATGGAGTCAAACCGATAACAGATTCAGAAGAAATCATTGTCGGGCTAGTATACATATCGCGCCAGGTTTTCCACTCATTATTAACAGGTCGAAAAAATTAACACCAGATTTACACAGGTTCTAGCCACATTTGATGTTCAAGCATCAATAATCATGCCAGAATTCTCAACTGGAGCAGGCAGACTACTAATAAATGGTCGGTTAAGGCCTCCAATCCACTTCCCCCTGTTAACCTTATAGTTACGACGAAACTGTACCAGTTTTATTTAAAGAACTTTGTCGCACCTTCTAAAAAAAAATAATGTGATAATCACATGGAAAATTCACTGCTGTGCCGAAAAACCATCAGCAAGTGGAACATCGACTGCAGCTGTTAAAAGAGTAGTTGGTCATATAACAGTAGACATTTTACTATTTTGATATGCGTTACTGGTGATGGACGAGTTAGTAACATCGTGCTTCGAAATATCGGTACTTTTTTAAGAATCTTTAGGGAATTCTGTGTAAAGGAGGTCTCAGATAAATGTTTCTTGCAATCAAGGGATGCCGAGATATTAATTTCAGAAATCGGAAAAGTCGTATATTTGAAAAATCTTACCTTGATTGTAAATAATTTCAAAAAAGTTACAAAAAACACATCCGAATGATTTTAAAATGATTTTAAAATCTTCGCTTAGACTACGAGCTTGATTTACGCGGAGTGCACCGAGTCGCGCTTGCTTAAACGAGGTTGCGCGGTTCACAGTGCGCAGCTGACCTTGTAGCTAGCAGTGCTGCGATTAGCGGAGCTCTTCTCCCACCATACGCCGCGTCAATTCATATGCGCCGCATGGTGGGGACAGTTGATTGGGTCAAAGTTCCCTGAATCGAGACCCCAGTGTACGTCACTTATTGGAAATTTTCTTACCGCGAGACGTCTTCAAGATACGTTAAACGCATCGATATCTAAAAATTTCTGAAAAACCTGGATCTCTAATTAGGAGTTTTCGATGTGGCAATGAGTAAGATATAGAAGCGAATAAAACGAGTGGCTAGAATTTCAAAATTATTGACAGAATCGAATGACGTTTGAACCAAGCCCCATGAAATCTTGTAATGGATTTTCACGAATTTTCCACCGTACTGTAATTTCCTGCGAAACGCCAGATGGATTCCTGGATGGAGCAATTACTTCCTCTGTATAGGATCTTAGCTAGAACTCTATCTCGCTGTGCAAATTCTGTAGGAAGTCCGGAATGAAATTGTTTGTTCGTTCGTCTGTATTAGAAGATCTGTATGAAAACTTTGTAAGAAAATTATAAGAAAAAATGTATCGCTCGTCCGAGTGGATTCAGCTCGGTAATCCCACAAATTGTAAGATCAGAGAACTAGAATCAAAATCAAAACCCTCGAAACACTATGAATGTGACGATTCAGAGGAGTCCGCGCTTTTGAGAATCTCCCAAATTAGAATCTCTATATCGAGCTGTGATCAAGCCTCAAACAGGGACAAAAAATTAGAAAGGAAATTTTCAGAATTGATGACAGGGACTGGACAACGAAGAGGAATGAATGTCACCTAATTTTTGCCCATCACAGATACGAAGCTATCTCATTTTTTTTTTCCTCTTCGCATGCCCGAATAACATTTATTATACTTAATTTCGCATCGAACTGCTAACGGTGAAGAGGCATCAAAGAGTCCAGTCAGAGGTAGGAAAATGGAGAAATATGCGTTTACGAGGGAGTGAATAAAATTGGCACGGAAAATTACAGATGAGACACGAGCAATGTTCGTGCAAATTCTGTGGGTTAGTCGAGCTTATTCTCTAGGTATACCTGGGGACTGGGGATATCCAATGCCATTGCTACCCACTTCGCTCGAGTCTCTAGTAATATGTTACTCCTCTCCCGACCATCCTCTCGCAATTTCTCTTTCCCATCGTCCTTGACGTGTTCCCCATTCTCCGTAATCTTGCTATGTACTCGCGCCTCATCCGTATAATCCACAAATTACTAGCCCAGGACCCAAGCGAGATGAGCGAAAGAAACGATGAGAGGCGGGCAAGGCTGTGTAAAGTGACTCGAAGACCAAGCCCCTGTTTGAGCCAATTTAAAGGTGGTAATACTACATTCTGGGGTTAGTCCTACTCAGAGTAGGCTACTCTTCTGACTGTTCGACCTCGTCAGCGAGGAAGAGATGAAAAAGGAAATGTAGATCCGTATAGGAGTCCTACAAGGTTTGATAAAACGAGCAATCACCTTTTTATCATAAAGTAAAAAGTATATTCGTGAAAGGCGAAGCTCTGTGATATTTTTAATAGCAACGGCAGACCTCACGTGAGGGGATGCAAAATCGTTGCGAGAGGAAAATCCTTCATCAATTCCTCATAAATACGACACAGTGATTAATAAAAAATTTAAAAAAATGTATGTGTCTGGCAGATGCTGCGTGATATAGTTAAGTTTCGAGTTACTGCTTATTTTTTATTTTTTTATTTATCCAACATATATATATATACCCCAAGCGCTATGTGGCTCTCGGTGGTCGTTGCTCGCCCGACCAGTATACTTGTCTAGGAAAGAACCTTTTTCCTCTTTCCAAGCTTTCTCTTCGACGCCAGGCGTCCATCCAATAAAGGTGAATTTAACGACCTATCGTTAACTTAATAAACGATGGGATAACATCGGTGAAGCTTTCACTTACGCCCCGCACAGCAGGAAGGCTAACCAACACAATCGTTGGCCATCCTCCGCGCGTAAGGACAATCCTGTCAATCGCTTTTGATAAACAGAGACGAAGCTAGGACAATAACGGTTTTTCTTTTTCTCTCTCTATCTCTCGTCTGCTTAGGTGGTCAGTTCACTTTAACGTTTTTGCCCTATATAGTACACGAGATCGATGGGAAGACGATGTATTCGGGTTGTAAAAACGTCCGGAAATTGTGCACTGTGTACAGTCGGCGATGACCTAAGGTTTAATTTAGCAGTACTTTTAGTATCTGCCCGTTAAAACATCTGGTTGTTTTTTTTTTTTTTTTTTCAAGTGAGTAAAGAACGTAGAGGCGCTATTAGAATTCTATTTTCTTCGTGCCAATAATTCATCTGCACCAGGTCATTTATGGGAGGGAGTCTATCGCGAGTCACGTGGCAATATGACAACCAACGAGAATGAGAGAAAAGGCATTGGTTCGTTGAGTGTCCAGGTCAAAAGCATTGATCATGATGATTTTTTATCGTAGGATAATCAAGGAAAATTGATTCGACAAGATAATTTATTAATAGTTTCGTGCATTTGTGCCCATTCGTCGAGAGCACGTTGTTAAAATTTAATGAAAATGGAAGAAAAATTTAACTTTCGAAAAAATCATTCCAATGTTTAAGTTCGAGGAATAATAAGCAATCACAGGATTGTCATTAGTATAATTCTGCTGGTCCAATCCCAAATTCGGACTAACTCTCATATTGCAACGAGGTTGAAATGAATTTTAAAAGAAAGTAGTAAAGTAAACCGCGTGTCAGAAAATGGACATCGGGGTCTCTCTCTTTCTGTCTTGGTTCCCACGATACATAACAAAAAATATATAAAAATGATTTACAAACATCGACGGCTAGAACAATTATGGGGACATAAAATTGCACAGCAATATCGGGGACTTCCAGAGGGTCGGTAGGTGTAGGAAACACATACAATTGACGTATAAACAAGCGGGCATTATCAAGGAAAATATTTATGGTATAACCAAGCCCGGGCTGCCCGTCGAGTGTGTGATAAATGCTTCGTGCGGGTTCGCGGCTCGGTTGAAATGCTCTCGTTCACTCGGTACACACACACACCCGACTCACTGCGTCACTCACTCAATCAACCCCATCGACTCTCGGGAATCCGCCTTGTCGAATAACAAATAAATAAAAAAAAAAGGGGCCGCGCGAAAGGGTAGAATTTTTTATTATTGAGTTTTTTTTTTGCGAAAGAACACATCAAATTTGGTAAATATAGACTGTTTTATAGGGATATTTTATGGAGAAGTCATTACTACACTTTGATCTGATCATGCCAGATGTTATAAGAGTGCTTGTGAGGGAGGATAAGGCTGAGCTTTTTGTCATGTGTGTCACACTTACCGGTACGAAGGCGGACAGTTTGACCTAAAGACAACTTTCCGGAAAACTGCTATCATATGGTTGCTTTAACTTTCGTAAATTTACTAATATCGACTTGCCAGAAAAATAAGCTAGTGAACACTCATATTCGGTAAAATTTTAGTTATATGTTGCAACATATCATAAGATCAGTTGAAGATGCGTAAGTTGGAAACTTGAAAATTGCTTCCTCCTTATTTTATCCAGATCACAAAGCCTCCTTTATAAGTAAGCCAAATTTTAAAACCCGATTTTTTTTTTCATAGAGATAGCGAGAGCTTTGCGGTCGAGATAAAATAATGAGGAAGCAATGTGCAAGTTTCTAATTTACACGCTTTCTCTTGTTCCTATTATGACTCTGGACCTCATTTGTTTCTTGTTTCGTTGCATAAGCCTGCGAAAAACTAGTTGAATGCCAGTTGCATCTATTTTTAAATGCCCAATTAGAAAATTTCGCTTGACCTTTCTTCAAACAGCGTTTTCGTGAATCCTTATTTGGTTGTGAAACGCCCCAACGGTAGTCATAAAATATTACCAGACAGTTGTTCGAAATGTCAGCTGTCCATCCGTCTTATCAATCGCACTATTGCTACCGAGGGATGCAAGAAGCATTGGGATTTTCACATGGCAACCAGAGTAATCATTTCCGATAATAATAGAAAAATAAGGAGAAAATGAAGTTATGGCTGGTAGAAGGTCTTAATTGATTACGGGCGAACCAACTGGCTGGGTGTGCTCAAGAGAGAAAGAGAGAGAGAAAGAGAGAGAGCCCATGTCGGTAGTGTACACAGTCAGGATCGAATTGACCGGAAGGGCGTGTGCTCTCGTAAAATGTGATTGAGAACGTAGGTAGGTGGTATGAGTAAGGTTCGAGCGACTGAAACGACACGAGAAAGCAGAAAAGTTCGAGCTCCGTGAAAAGTAAGATTATACTGAGAGTCAAGAAGCACTCGGAGAGCTTAATAGATTCATCATTGATAAATAATGAATATCTTATGACTTTTTGTCGTTCTCCAAGGATGAATATCATCGGAATATTCTACTCGGAAATATCCGAGAAACTCGATGAATCTACATAATTAAGCCGAACCGAATTCTGAACAAGAATTATCCGTGCACTTAAAGCCACTTATTCGTGCAACTTGCATCTTGAGCTAGACTTTAAACGAAAACCCCCCTTGCTTATAATAGCTTTATGAGCGTGAAAAAATAATGAGAAATTAATGCGCAAGTTTTTAATTTGAATGGTTTTTCTGACTTTCGATAATGGCCCTTTTCAAAATTTAAATCTCTTACAGGCGTTGGTAAGAAAAAAAAGATTTTCTCATCATTCCCAATATTTTCTTCTTCCTAACGACGTACTCAAATCTGAATGAGAAAGGAAATATAAAAATAAAAACACTTTTTTTCTAACCAAAATGTAATGTCGTCATTTTCTGTAAAGTATGAATCAAGGCTTAAAAGAAAAATTGAGACTAGAAGCCGATTGGATACTTGTTTTTTTTTTTTTTTTTGCAACGCGAATCTTCAACGACAATTCCGAACCCTCTACCATACCCACTACACAGAACCCACACAGTCCTGCTGGGGTAAAGGGCGCAAGCTTTGAAAGAGTATTTATATGTATCATTAGGACGGCGAGTACGTATATCTACAGTACATATACCAAACAACATATATAGGGTACATTGCAGTACATCGAGAGTCTATAGGCGTCCAGACGGCGGGCGTCGTCGTCGACGTCGACGTCGTCGTCGTCGTCGTCGTCGTCGTCGTTGAGGTGCCGCTGGCGCCCATTGCCTCGTGCTAACTAGCACCCCTAGTGCACCAATACAAGCGACACAATCACGCTCAAGTAAACACCCACACTCCTCGTTTCGGTCTCGGTTTATTAAATGTCGGCGCGGATCCCAGAAAGTCCCAGCAGAGTGAAGCTGGAGTGGACGACCTCTCTCTCTCTCTCTCTCTCTCTCTCTCTCTCTCGGTTTGTGGACATTTTACCATCATAAAATTGAACGTCCATTTGGTACACGCACAAGCACTACCCGCTCTATATCAAGCCAAGTAATACGCGTGCACCGCGTCCTCATCACACTTTGGGAATGTTGATGTGCGGACATAAACGCGGATAAATTTTCGTGGCTCTTGTGGATAAATTGAGTATAAGACAAAGAGAGCTTGAGAGACAAGAGGGACAAAAAAGCCTGAAGCCTTTGATGGAATATCGCGTGATGACAGTTGAAAGGTTTTGTTTAAATTTGCAAACGACATTTTTAGGTGATCTATACGAAACAACGAGTATAACTGCCGAAAGATAGGCACCCCGATAGTCCAAGTTGCCGAATCGGTTGGGTAAAAAAAAAAAAAGATTTAAAGTCAAAGGATTCGATTGTACCAGGCCAAAAATCTTGTGTTATCGTGTTACGATGACGAGTGTTTTTCGAATTCAATCCTGAATGCAAACAAATCGAGTCCACTACTTTATCCGTAATAGTTTATATTGAAATCTACTGGCATGGGTTTTATGTAGAAACATATGGGAGAGCCTGGGAAATTATGGAAACCTGGATATAATTCCCCATCTGGAAGAAAATTCCTGCACAGGAACCTCCGATGGTACCTATTTGATGACACAGGCACAAGTTTCTTTCACAAGAACCTTCAAGGAGACTCAGGCAGGGCAATTTGAACAGCTAAATCCCACATTAGATCCTGTTCCAAATCCGAAATTTCTACACGGGAAGCTCTAATGATGGCCATGTGGAACAACAAATAAAATAGTTTCCCAAATAGGGACCGACAAAGAAAACCATATGTGGTTGCTATATTGGTTCTGATAAATCCCGCGTGGGATCCAGTCTGAGGCAACGTAGACATAGAGTTCCTGAATAGGAACTCACAAGGGCACCCATCAAGGATGACAGAGGTCCCTACATGGCGTCAGGTACAGACAAGGATGTTAGATGAATCCCACGGGGATCGCTTGTGGAACAATGTAGCCAGAGAGTCACTATACAGGAGGTTCCCTTAAGTAGAGCGATGTGGGTAGCTAAACCCCATATGGGATCTTACGCAGTACAAAGTTGGGAGAGATTTCATAGAAAGGAACATTAGAAGGTACCAATATATGAGGCGAGATGGTAAACAAGTTCCTATATGAAAACCCGTGAAAGAATCTCTTGTTAAAAATTTCTGTACGAGTTTCCACGTGCTGGGTCATAAGGGAACCATCAGGTTCCATACAGGATCTTGCATGGAATGATATGCAAGTAATATTGAAAGATAACGCGTGACTCTGCCACAATCTCCTACATCCCAATGTGTCTGTTACACTTTTGAATGAAATGTCTCTCATACAAGAATTTTCAAGAGAACCCCTTCGGAACATCTTGGGAACAAGTTTGCTGGATGGGAACCCAATACTATTAAAATGTAGCACTCAATTGAATGGTATGCAAAGCTTCAGCTTGGGAGATTACGATATCATATTCGAGGCCTTATTTCCATCACTTTCATAGAAGTTTCCCTAGATGCTAGACTTCCCTTTCAAAAAGAGGTCTTCAGTTTTCAAGAATGCAGTATGCCTACGGAATGTGGGACGCAATCAATACGTAGCTCCAGTTTTTAGGCTTTGTTCCGTTATCCACGTGGAGTGCTTCTTAGGGTTCGTTTTTGTCTTAATTTGGTGCCGAATATGCCATAATCGTGCTGCACATTCAACACATTTCAACGAGAATATTCTCAAAAAGAAAAAAACGGTCATTCCAGAAAACCAGCGATTCTTTGGTGTTGGAGCAAAAACAATTCGAACATTCATATTTGAAGGTAAAAACTTAGATTAACAGGAGGTCCGCCAAGTGCTCGCTGTAACACAGGGAGTGACGGTGGATGGGCAAATAGCCGACGACAAGATGAAAACGAGGACGGGAGATAATTTATGTTCCGTCAGTGGTGAATCCCAACGAGCTGCCGTCATTAACGTGCAACTGTTACTACCGTTGACGTGCTCGGCTTCAAGAGGACCAGCAGCCTGTCGACGGAAAATTGATTTAAGCCACGACTACGCGTCGTTGAAATTTCGATGCAACGCGAAACGACGGACAAACATGGCCGCGACGCTGAAACGTGTTGTCGTTTGCGAAACTTCACTAATCATGAAATAATATGCGCATCTGTCTCTTAAATATGTTGAAACATAACGATATTTCCAATAAATAGGATTTGTTTAAATATAAATAATAAGATTTTCAATAATATGTTTCTCCTTGCGGGAAGAATATAGTTGGTATGCTGAAACAACTTTAAATTAGCCTGGAGCAGGTAATCATCTTCGCCTTTCTCCACCTAGGGACTCGAGAAACGTTAAATGCAATACGAACTAGTCCTGCTTAAAAGATACGAGGTTGAAGGAAAGTATGTGGTTCGTATTTTTGGCTGAGAGAAGCGTGACCCAATTTCGGACGCTTTGAGTCCGAAACTGTTGAAATTTATCCATTTATGCTGTTCGCATTTATCTATATATATGTATACCGAATTAAATTAATATTCACGGAATAAAATAGGATTTGAACAGTTTAAAAAATTACCAATGAACCAAGCTGCGAAAAAAATGATTCCAATCATATATATGTTTCATTATTTTGAGTCTTCTTGGGGTAGTGTTCTTCACAATGTTCCAGATTTCGTACACGCTTGATGTACATCACAGTTTTATTTCCATGGCACTGAGAAGACTACCTGAATAGGTATTTAATCAATTGTCAATTCATTGTGCAGAAAAAAGAACGGTTCGTTATAAAGAGAGTGGTGCCCTTATGCTTTTACAAAAATGAATGTGTAATATCATTTAAAAGTCGTCAAGTTTCTTCTCTATTTTCGTTCATGAATAAAACTGGGGCTGACACTTGATAGAATTAAAAAATGGGGTAGATGCTTCAAAATAAACCAACATAAATATAATGCTCGGCCCATCCAGGCTTGCAAAATGGTATTAAAAAAAAAAAATCAATTTAATAGAATAATACGCACGCACATAATTTTTCGAAATTTTCAACATCTGAACTTCCTAAGAAATTTTCACCAAATTTAATGACAATCATCCTTATCACCGAGTTTTTGGAAAAGCTTACAGATTGGTTGTGCTCACCAGGATTTGGATAAAATTCCATCAGTGATTTGATTATATAGACTGGGAAAGTGGGAGCCTCTATATATGCGTTGGATCGACAATTCTTTCGTGAGAAACTTTTCGGCTAAAGCCACCTGTCGGATTTCTGGTGCACTACAGAAATCTCGCCAGAAATTAGAGGAGCACGAATCTCATAGAAGATATATCGAAATTGATGAACAATTTCAGATTTTCCGAGATTGCTCGCTCCATATTTTTAACTCTCGAACTCATAGCCCCTTTCACATTTTTGTTTTTTGCAATTCAGAGTTTCAACACAATCTCGTTTCAATCGCAATATGTCAGAACACCGAGAAAATGGAAATGAATATGAAACGAGATGACACACCTCCCCTGGGTTTCCGCGCGCATCATTTGTCTCTCTTTGACATCAAACAACATACCGGAATTCACGAGAGTCCACGTGAGTGAGTTTGCGTGTGTGTTTGTATGAACTTTGGGTGTGGTGACGCGAGGCAAACATTCGCTGACGCCAGTACACAACGGATTTAGTATGTTTCGCGCTCGATCGCACCGAGTGAAATCAAAATGCGACGGGGTCATAGAGAAGACATTATGGGGAAACAATGTGCAAGTTTTATTGCCCAGTGGGACTCAAGTTTTATGCATCATTTCTTTCATTCGAATCATGTAAAAGAGAATGGGGAACTCCGATCGCGTCGGTATGGTAGAAAATATTGGAACACGTAGAAATTTGGTGCAAAAATTTTCTAAATACTTTTTGGCACTAGGCTCTTAATTTAACAGTTGGCACCCCGAAAACTCATGAAAATTGTCTGCAAGCTGAAAACTGGGACCGTATTCTGCACACCCATCGAGTTCGTAATCGACTTCGTGAAAACCAAAATGTGCGCGATCTTTTCCGAGCAAGCCAAATTTTGACCTCGGTAAAATGTACAAGACTAAAGTATAAAATGTACCAGCACTAAAGTCAAATCAAATGTACAGACTAAAGTTTAAAATGTACAGCATTTTAGACTTTGAATATTATCGCCATCGCCCGGCGTCATGCAGAACCATTCAAACATGGACATTGACGTTAAACGAATTTTCGAGGTTCTGTCCGTTCGGGACTTTATTTGTATCCCAAAATAAGAGCATCGAAATGTCAATCGGGACTCCCTAATACGCACGCATATATAATTTCGAAATTTTATCTGACTGTCATTATTGGACTGTTCGAAAAAATTTTACGACCCTATAGCGATAATTTCCAAAATTTGTTTTTTACCAAAAGAAAGCTTTCTCCATGAGGAAGCAAGAGTAAAGTTTTCATTACCATTTATCGAGAACACACACACAGAGTCTATGGGTAATATACCTACAGATGCGTAGAGAGAAAATACTCTGTCGCTCGATCAAGTAGTAGTCTTTCGGACTTATTTATTTCCTCATACCCCGGTAGATAACAAATCTCATTTACTAATTTCTCCAAGACTGTTGATATTTCGAACACAAGAAAATTAGATTTTCATGCACGATCAATAGTAGTATGAAAACCTAATTCAATTTTTTCACGGTAAAATCAGCTGTCCTCGAGGAAAAAAAAAATAGGGAAACGCGCCTTTTTTCACGCATTTGACTTGAATCCTAACAGTATGGACAAACTTACGCTAGATGGAGTCATGGGTACAGATCGCCCCCGCCCCCCTTTCAGCGGTTCGGAAAATTTCTATTTTGAAGATTCGCAGTCGTTCTTACTCGTGACAGTTTTTAGGTTAGGTACGAAATCAATCGTCGAGAGTTACGTTGGTTATTTCAAATACAGACATGTGGAGTGTCTTGAGAAACACTGGAAATTACGGCGTTGAGACTGCGTATTCCCTGTTGAAGGAGACAAAACGTTTCGCTGGACACAGCAAGTGGGCCAACATAAAACATACAAAAGCTGAAAAAGATGGCGAGAGAGCGCAGCTTTTTGCCAAACTCACACGACAAATGAGAGTCGCTATAACAGGTAAGGTGTGTTTTTTTTTCTTTTTTTTTTACAGCTAAAAACGATCAATCTCTCGTTAATTAAATTTTTTTTTTAATACCCTTCACCGATAACACGGAAAACCATTCTCCGTGAGACTTTTGTTTATCTCGGGTGGCGCCACTGTCGAAGTTATGTTTTTTTTTTCCATAATTTTCACAAAAATGAACTTTGCACCGATTGGGTGCGGGAAATTCGAATCAATTGAATTTATATTTCATTAAAATTCGACATGCAAAAAGTCTTTTGCAAAAAACAATGTATTTTTTTTTTTCTAAAAAATCACTGTCGTGTCCCAATTCAGATTTTTAGCCACTTTTAATTCTTAATAATAAACTGTAAGTAAATCGTAAAACCCAACCTTTGATTCCTCGTGAAACCATTTTTTTTTAAATGATTTTATATAAATTTTCAATGCCAATTTATATAAAATCATTAGAAAAAAAAAAAAAAAAAACTTCGGGGCATCACATATAAATCAAATTATTCGCCGTGGTATGATTATTTTTCATTGAATTGCGTTCGTAGAGGAGGGAAGCTGCAGGCCATTTGAAAATTTGAGATTAGCTCAGATAATAGAAGTAGCAAAGAAGAAAAGTATGCCCGTAGCTTCGATAAACAATGTGCTCGAGAGAGCGGCAAAATCAGCCGCGACGACGCAAACATCGACGATGGACGTTAGAGGACCGGGAGGATGTATCATGGTGATCGAATTGATCACGGACAATATGAGGGGAACGAAAATGTTGATAAATAGCGTTTTGAAGAAAAACAGGTGAAAAAAAAAAAAAAAAAAAATAGAAAAGAAAAGAAGACACTTTGCTTTCTTTTGGTCACTCGAAAAAATGGAGGAGGATTGGAAGAAATTTCTTTTAATTAATTTTTGTTTTTTTTTCTAAATCACGTGCCTCAGGTCGACATTGGTGGACCAATCGGCTCGTCACGTTTTCCATCACAAGGGCTTCGTTGTTGCGGAATTCATGGGAAATTTGGACTCCGCGACGGAGGATGCAATTGCCGTCGGGGCTGAGGACGTCGAAGAGATCGAGTTGGACGGGGCAAAGTGTCTTCAGGTAAAATATAGCAAATTAAAAAAAAAAATAAATAATAATAACAATAATTCGTAGAATAAAATAAATAACTGCATCGAATGAGTGTTTCATCAATTTTTATTTCCAAAACTTTGTATCAAATCAAATGGTATTTAATCAAATATTGTATTTGATCAAATGGTATTTTTTTTTTTTTGTATTTTTTTGTTTTCGGTTTGTTTGCTATTCTCATTTGATTTTCGTTAGTTCACGAGCGAGGCCCGAGACTTGGCAAAAGTGGCGAATCAATTGAGCAGCCGAAATTATAAAGTTATCTCGATGGAGGACAAATTTATTCCCCATGTATGGGCGAATTTGAGCGACGACGATATCGCTAGAGCCGAGACTCTGTGCTCGAAGCTCGAGGCATTCGACGAAATCGTGAGAATCCACGACAACATCGCCTAGAATTATTATTATTATTATTATTTTTTTTTTTTTTTTCAAACGATCTACCAAATATGAATGTAAATAAAAATAATAAAACAGCACGAATATCACTCGTCTGATGAGATTACTCGGATTTGGAAGAAAAAAAAAAATAATTCATTGTACTAGTTGAGTATAAATATTGACAATATTTACAGCGGCGTTCGAAACGAAGCAGTTTTTTTTTTTTCCAGTACGCTTAGAATTTTAAACAAATTGAAAAAAAAAAAGTTAAGTGCATCTAACGATAAGTGAAAACTTTTCGAAACGAAAAATAAACAATGCCATTTTATAAGAATACGTAAAGTTTCTCAAAAATCGGATATTTTGCAGAAAATTTCATCAGCCTAGTTACTCAAGAGTTAAATTACAGTCTTACTTGGAGTAGAAAATTGAAAGAGAACAAAACAAAAAAAAAAAGTCGCTCTACTACGGCTGTTAAAAATATCGGAATTTTTTTTATTTTTTGAGACTTTTTCGAATTTGAAAGATAATTGGGTTCTTTTTTGCACTTTGAATGATACTGAAAAAATGCGAGGGCCTGTATTGAGAGCATTATAAAGAATAATGAATCGAGTCGGGGGGGGAGAACAGCGTCGGGCACTGGTCTCCATTTTTTTGCATGGCATTGGCATATATACAAGATATTTTTTTTACACGAATAAATAAAATGAAAATATAAAAATAAAATAAATTAAAAATTTGGAATTTTTTTTTCCATGTTATACACACGATTACCCAGGGTGGTTCTTATTTTCTCGATACTCGAATTTAAATTTTTACGCCCCCTCATTTGTTTCTAAATTAAAAAAAAAAAAACAAAAATTTTAAGCCCAACATGAATGTCCTAACTTGATTTTTACTATTCACTGTAACGACGCAAAGTTTTCCATTTAAAATACACGTGATTTGTATCTTTCAATGTTATTATTTTACCGAAACATCTAATCTTTGACGAAAAAAAATTAATTTTACATGAAATTAACGGGGATCGTAGTTTTGAGGGGGAAAAAAAAAAAAAAAAAAAAGAAAAAAATGTATTGGCCAGGCATTTGAATATTTTTCATTCTTTTAATTGAAAATCGTAGGAAAAAAAAAGCAAGACATCAACCATATCTGACGTTTATTACGTACTCTGGTTATCTAGAAATATAAATATGAAGAATTTTAGGTTCTAACGAAGTCATCGAAGAGATATTTAGCTAACAATCGTTCGCTTTTAATTTAAAAAATAGAAAATTTCAAAAAAAAAAAAGAATTGTTTTTCGAGATCGATTTTTCGATTGTTTCGAAAAATATTTATTCAAAATACATAATGCTTCATGTATAATTACCGTTGTTTATTATTAAGTGACAAAAAAAGATAAATATTTTGGAATTCTTAACGTTGACTCAATAAAAAAAATGCTAAAAAAAAATACAAATTTCAATTGCGTCAAAATTAGGGAAGGTTCATTAAGAAAATTATTTTAAATTACCTATTTTTTAAATTAAAAGCGTATGATTTTCGCCTAAATATCTCTTTTTATGACTTTTGGTCGGAACCTAAAATTCTTCATATTATATTTCTAGATAACTTGAATAATGTAACAAACGTCAGATACGATCGATATTTTGCTTTTTTCCTAATACCATTTTCAATTAAAAGAAAAATATTCAAATAAACGGAGTAAAAATGCCTTGGAATGGCCAATACATTTTTTCTTTTTTTTTTTTTTTTTTCTTTCAAACTACTATCGATCCCCGTCAATTTCATATGAAATTAATTTTTTTTCGTCCAAGATTTTAGATGCGTCAGACATTAGAAGATAAAAATCACGTGTATTTTAAATGGAAAACTTCGCTAGCCGGTGACACAATGCGAGGAAATACATGGAAAAAAAGACTTTTTTTTGGAAAGAAAAATATACTTCTGTACTATCTGTATAACCATATTTGCTGGTTTAAACGGTAAAAACAATTATTTCCACTTCAAAATTCAAAAGAATTTCCAAAGTTTTTTTCTCCCGAGAGGCAAAATTTTTTTCCGTGTAGGATATTCGAAATAAGAAACAGCGATTCGATCGGTGTATCTTGTCCGAGGTGCGATGCGATTGACTGATTTTTATTCCTATTTATTATTTCCTCGCATCGCGCCATGGGCTTGACTGATTTTTTTTTATTCCTATTTATTATTTTCTCGCATTGTGCCACGGGCTTTACAGCGAATGGTAAAAAATCAAGTTAGAACATTCGTACTGGGCTCAAAATTTTCGTTTATTTTTTTTGTTTTGTTTGTTTAGAAACAAACGAGGGGACGGCACAATTGAGATTCGAACATCGGGCAAATAAGAAAAACCCCATTGGGTTTTGTTTTTTTTTTGGCGCCAGAAAAAAAACAGGTGAATTTTCAAAATTTTTTTTTCCGCCACGGATATTGGGATTGCAAGGTCGGGCTTTTTCCGCAATTGATACACCGTCTTAGGAAGTTTCCGTTTTTTTTTTTTCTACCGAAATTTCTTTGCAAACAACCGAGTAATTATTATTCAAGCGAAGCGTCGCGAGGCTAGTCGATGAGCGTACTTTCGGCAACCGGGCTGATCCGAAATAAACGATTTGGGAAAAAAAAAAACAATCTAATCTCAGTATAATAACAAAACTATGCCGAATGACCGGATATTTCTTCGAAAATTTCAAAATTGCGAATTATTATCATACTAAAATTATATTTTTCATTTTTTTTTCTTTCATTTTTATCTCCGGATCAGCCCAGTTACCGGAATAATATTCACCGATCGGACATGCGGCGGCTTTCTTCGAATATAAATAACTCCGCTGTTGATGAATATTTGTCATTAAAGCGAAAAAAAAAAACGGAAATTCGTCAAAGATCCTTAAATTTCCATCGAAAAGTAAAAGTCATTGTGAATTGTGGATCCCGATGAGTTGCAGATTAAAAAAAAAAAAATATCTCAATGCCATCGAAGACACCGAAGATATCGAGTCGCAAGAATAATAATCGCTCAAAAGTTACGAACAGATAACCGGATGACGAAAAAAAAAAAAAAAAACAAAACAAAAAAAAATATTTTGAAAAAACGACCTGTTCCCTCGGGCACCGATAATTATTTGTACCCATTTTCGTTTGGGTTTTTTTTTTTCAAGAACTTCCTCCCCGCAAGCAAAAAAAAAAAAAAAAAACAAATCTCAAAACGTTCGTCCGCGACGAAGCGGCGCGTTTTCTCAATTAAAGTCCATCCCGTAACCTTTGATCTCATTTATGTTCGAGCCGGCGAAATTTAAAACGGGAATTCTCGCGAACAAGCCTCTGAAAACCGTTTTAGTTCTCTTGTCGCCGCCGTTCCAAGTACCGGACGAATTATTTTCCATCGCCGAACGAGGATTCGCCGCTTCATCATTGGCCACAATTTCCGTACATTTGTCACGCGATCGCGCGCGATTTTCCGGCAAATTTTCACTCCACGAATCGCATTTTTGCTCCCCCGTCTCTTCATTCGCTAGCTCGTTCCTCGTTCGTTTGTCGCGCCTCTTCGGGGACTCGCGACTCTCCGCTATCTCGGCAATTCCTTCAACGTTCTCCCTGTCCGTGCCTCGTCTCATTTTTTCACCGCTCATCGTTTTTTCCTCGTTCCCCAAGCCCGCTCTCCTCTCGCATTCATTCGCAGCTTCGTTCGCAGCGGTCTCCAAATTTATCGATTCCTTCTTGCGCTTCCTGTTTTTCTTCCTCGTTTCTTCGATATTCGCGCTTACGACACTCTGAATGATTTCCACCTCTTCGCCGATCGTTTGATTTTTCGATTTTTCGCAATCGCTCGTACGCGCCGAAGGGCTCTCCGCCGCGGATTCATTCACATCGATCTCAGCGACGCCGGCGATCTTTCGTTCTTCGCGCGTGCTTTTCTCCTCCGATACTTCGTTTCGCTCGCTTCGATTCTTGAAGCTTCTCTTTTTTCTTGGCCTCGGTGTTCCTAGACTCAAAATTTCAAGATCCCCGCTCGTTTTGCCCACGAGACCATCGTCGAGCGTAACGATTTCCGGAAAAACCGCGAATTCTTCGTTATCCTCGTCGGGCGCTTCCGCGATAGTCGACAAAACGGCGTTTCTTCGCTCCCGTTTTCTACGAGCTCGCTCGGCTTTTCTCTCATTCGCCGCATTCTCATTCGCCTCCTGGCACATTGTCTCAATGTCCATCGCCTCGTTCACGAATCCTCCAACGTTCGCCAAGTTACCCAGCGACGACGATATTTCTTCCCGGCGTTTCTTCTTTTTCTTCAATTTTTCACCGTTTATCTCGAATTTATCGAGTTTACCGGCTATCTTGGCGCTTTTTCTCGTCGCTCCGCCGGGCCTTTTAGCCTCGTACTCGATCGTCTCGTTGAACGTAACGCGCTTCTTGCCGCTCGACTCGTCGCTCAGGTCCAGTGCTTCGTTCGCAAGACCGCAATGAGAACGCGATATTTCGTATCGTTCGATCCTCGGGCTGGCGTCGTCGCGAATCTCAAGATTAAGGGCCTCGTTTGTGAAACCTTGATTGGAAATTGTACGAATTTCACGCGATTTTCTCTTGCGTTTCTTCCTGCCGAGTGACTCGACGATTTCGCAATTTATCGAAGATTTCTTCTTCTCTTTCTCATCATCCGCATCCGCATCCGCCTCCCCCTCTTCGATCTTCGGCGGTTGCTCGAAAATTTTTGATTTTTTCGTTTCGACGCTCCGTGCCTGTTCGCGGCTCTCCGCGAGATCCAGGCCGGCGTTTACGAAAGCACAATCACCGGTTCGCTGTCGCTTCGGCGTTCGTTTAATCGCTAGCTCGGCTTGCTCGAGAGCTGAATTTTCAAAAACAAAATCGCACTTTCGCTTGCCCGAGCTCGCGGTTCTTTCATGCGGGCTATCGATATCGAGAGCCGCATTCACGAACGCATGATCATCATCATCATCATCGTTTGCCGCCGTATTCTCGGTATTCGTTCGCGTTTTCGCAAAACCAAAACCCGCGTATCTCTCGCCGTCGCTCTCGGGCTCATTGTCAGCGATTCGCGGCGCGTAATTCACATTTTTACGACCGAGCGATGATAATTTATTTTTGAAATAATCAGTTATACTACCACCTTTTATCGTCGTGACGCCGTGCGACGCGTCGCTCGTTCCCGCACGATCCAACGAGGATTCCTCGCTCTCGCGTTTCGCCTCGACACCCGCAACTTCCGGATTCACATTCAAATCCCTCTTGCCGAATATATTCGCGAGATCCTTCGTGCTGTACTTGTTGACGTCTTTGCCACGGGTGAATTTTTGATAACTGCAATTATAGAATACGCTAATGGATCTGCTATTCCGCGATTTCACGAAAATCACGATTCCTCGTCGCGCCACTTCGGACACCTCCCCGCTCATCCGCTAATGACTTTTCATGTACACCGTCGGGGGGGACTTTTTTTTATCGAAAATTTAATTCGCTACAAAATTGTTTTGCGGGCAATTTTCTCTGTCTCGAATAGTTCGGACGGCGTTTGGATTTGAAGCTCGGAAAAACGTGAATTTTGAGCTTTTTTTTGTTCGTAACACAAACGTTGATATTTAAAAAACTTACGGGAGTAATATTGCCTGTATAATTTTTATACGCTGTTGTCGGTGCTATTTAATTCCAAACAACTTTGATAGTTGCCATTTTTAGTGTAAATTGGAAAATAAAGGATATAATACAATATTTAGGTTTAGCTCCAAACTCTTTTCCGGCCTTTAATCGAAAAATATCGATCCTAGGGTAAAATTGATACGGACGAAAATTGTAGGAAATTTAATTCTAAACAATTTCGGTAATCGCTATTTTTCGTGTAAAATTGAAAATAAACGAGTTATTCGATAAACAAAAATTCATCATCTTTTTTAGGGTCTAAATCGAAAACTATCGATCCTAGGGAATAATTGATGAGGACCGAAATTGTAGGAAATTCAATTCCAAGCAACTTTGGTAATCGCCATTTTTCGTTTAAAATTGAAAATAAACGAGTTATTCAGTAAACAACAAATTCGCCCAACAAACTCAATATGGCGGCTGAAGCAGAACAGCATTGAAACGAAACCTTGCGGTTCGAATTATCCTTAAGGAGATTAGGAGCCTCGTTGTGGAGATATTAAATGTTTAATATAACATTATTTAACATGCGTTCTTATGGCCACACATGAAAAACAGGTCCTAATCTTTATGTAATTCACGAACTTGAAATGCCAGCACCTTTAAAAAATTGTATGACCTAGTTCTGTGTATAATAAAACCGTGTGCGAAAGCTCATCTGAATTGGGAGAATTTTTCTTGAGTAATTAAATGTAACATATTTAAAAATGCTGAAAAAAAGAGGCGTAAACTGTAGATTTCAGACGCGACGGACAACGTTGCCGAACTCGTCGAATCAGGTTTCTTTTTCCGAATAAAATCCTGGAGTTTTTTTTTAGTGTCTTTTTAGTAAATGGCATAAATAATAACTTGCAAAATGTGCATTATTTTCTATCTCTACATTTTGGCAAGGGAAAAATGTAAACAATGAAAATTCGGCACTTTTTGTGCTTCAACTCGAAACGCTGCTCAAACTATACGTAATAGAGTAAAATTCCTCATAAATAATTTTCTAGGTAACTAAATTCTCTACGAAAAAGTCCCCGACGGCATCTATCTAAAATTAATAATTTAGGCGTAGGAGGCGTCCAAAGTTGTAAATCACAGTGAAACGCACAATTTCTCTCATTAGTCATCGAATGCAGTCAAGACTTAAAAAAAAAAGATGATAAGAACACTTTATTGGTGGTATCTTTGGTTTGTATATTCGGCACACTGACAAATATTTATGTATATATAATGTATATGTGTATATATTATACAACAACGTGATACAAACGTCTGTGATTAAGGATGTTCCTCTCTTGTGTCGATATAGTGTTATCGACTTGAAATCTTTACAGCCTATCAATGTTAATCCCCAAAACGCGAGTGTAAAGATTCCATGAGATTAAGAGCCTCGTTTTCGAGATATTAAACGTTTAAAAAAACATCATTTAACACGCGTTCTTGAGGCCACAAATTAAAAACAGGTTCTGATCGTTCTATTATTCACGAACTTGAAATGCCAGCACTTTTAAAAAATTGTATGACCTAGTTCTATACATAATAAAACCGTGTGCGAAAGCTCACTTGAATTAGAAGAATTTTCGTTGATTAATTAAATGTAACATATTTAAAAATGCTGAAGAAAAGAGGCGAATGTTGTCGACTTCAGGACGCGACGGGCAATGTTGCCGAACACGTTGAATCAGGTTTCTTTTTCCGAATAAAATCCTGGAGTTTTTTTTTAGTGTCTTTTTAGTAAATGGCATAAATAATAACTTGCAAAATGTGCATTATTTTCTATCTCTACATTTTGGCAAGGGAAAAATGTGAACAATGAAAATTCGGCACTTTTTGTGCTTCAACTCGAAACGCTGCTCAAACTATACGTAATAGAGTAAAATTGCTCATGAATCATTTTCTAGGTAACTAAATTCTCTCAAAAAAACTCCCCGACGGCATTTATCTAAAGTTAATAATTTAGGCGTAGGAGGCGTCCAAAGTTGTAAAAACAATTTATAAAAAAAAAAAAAACCATTTCAAGCAGGTAGCTTTTTTTGAATTTAGTTATAAATAAAGTTTTTTAGGCGGTAATGGCTTTCTCGCTTGTGTGCAGTTGACGTATGAATTTTTATGCATTTTTAATTATACGCTAACACGGTGATGTGCAATTTAACAACTAATGGGTCTACTATTCCGCGATTTCACGAAAATCACGCTTCCTCGTCACGCCACTTCGGACACCTCCCACTCATCCGCTATTGACTTTTCATTCATGCCGTCGGGGACTTTTTTACAGAAAATTTAATTCTCTACAAAATTGTTTGTATGCAATTTTCTCTATCTTGACTAGTTCGGACAGCGTTTGGAGTTGAAGCTAGGAAAACGTGAATTTTGAGCTTTTTTTTTGCAACATAAACGTTAATCTTTCAAAAACTTACACGAATATATTGCTATAATTTTGATACATTGTTATCAATGCAATTTACTATCGAATAGGCGTTAAAACGAAACCTCGAATTAAAAAAAAAAAAAAAAATCCGATTCTCATAAAGTCTTTCTAAATATAATTTTCAAACTTCTCAGAACAATTTTGGTACCGCGGCACGAAAAAATCGGAAATTTTTTTTTTTTTTCTTTCGCAAAAACATATCTTTGTTCAAAAGGCAGAAAAAAAAAGGTTAGAGAGAAAAACTCACTGTACTCTGGCGCGACTCCGCTTGGACTTGAGCTCGAGCGACTTTCCGCTGAGCTCGTTATCTTTGGGGCTCGACTCGGCTGTTTCGCCATTTTGCAATTTTTTCAACAATTCGTTAAAACCGTCCTGATGCCGCGTCCACTCTTTCTCCTTGTCCTCGTTTGAAAAACCCACTCCTGCAAGAAACAACGGATAAATCGGCATCGAGAATTTTTTTTTTTTCGACGCTCTTTGATATTAAAAAAAAAAAAAAAAAACAAAAACCGATCAGAATTGCTCAGCTGAAAACGAAAAAGAAAAAATGGCTATCACGATATCTCACTCACCGGCCTGATCGTTCTTGTAACGTGCCCTTATGTGCTCCGTCATACCGTCCATATTCGCTCCGAGACCCTTGCCGCTGGTCCATCCCATCTTCTCCAACATTTTTTGACCAAATTTGTTGGAATCTTTCATTACGATAGATCGAACAGGATTAATGAAAAATTCTTTTCATTATCGCGTAAGACGGGAAATTTTGTTTCTTTTTTTTTCGCATAATTACCCTCGCTCCAGTGTTTCCCTCGTGGATTGAGCGACCACTTTTGTTTTCTTCGTGGCTCTGCCAGCATCGCCATTTTGAGCGAATATACGTCGCGAAATTCGTAATTTTATGAATTTTTTATAATTATTATTTTCGTGTAATATACCGGAAGATTCGATAATTAAAACGACGAGAATGCGCGAATGAACGAAGAAAGGAGAACGAAGGCACTTTGGCGCGTAAGAGAAAGATTTAGGTTAGGTTATGGCAGCCCCCCCCCCACTCCCCTCTGGCACCAGCTGCTTGCCCTTTCACCGGGCGAGGACAACCAACGAAGATAGACGTTGGGACAACTTGAATTTCAGCAGATGTTCGAGATGGATTCGGCGCTCATCACCGTCAATTTGCACACCGTTACAACGTCCCGAAGCTTTAATATATCTCGAAAAATACAATTCCCGCACGCGTGATAACCACGAAACACTTGAGCACAGTCTCGAATTAAAATATAACGCTTGAATATGTGTGTCCGATGGAACGGAGTCTCCCACCAATGGGATTCCTCCTACTCGGCTCGTGATTCGTCAATTCCCGCAACGACAAGCTCTCGACTGAAGAATTCTTGTATGAAATATACAACGTCCTGAATTCTCAAGGTTTCTTTTTAAAATGTAATATTGCGTTCAGTGCTTATAGCCATAAAATCAGCCTACCGTGTCGAACGAAAAATCATTTCGTCGTTATGTTCATCGTTGGAGGGACATGGAAAATTCGGGACGTTGGTATATATATACTTTTCGTATGAGATTTCCCATTCGAGAGCTTTTACGGAAAGTGATCCTATCGAGTAATTTGATTGGTGGAATCGAATGCTCAAGCGAGATTGTAACGGTTTTTTTTTAAACCGAGTTCTTTCGAATTTTCGTTTGCATCGTTCGGGGCATTAAACACGCTTTGTAATGTTGCAAGACTTTACGATAAGCCAAATATTAAGTCGAAACAAACGTGCCAGAGAGTATTGTTACGTCCTGACCCTCGATTTTTCTCATCTCGGCCAAGAAAAGCGCGGCTTTCCCTTTAACACGTTATTCGAGATAAAATCGGAATTGGCCAGGTTATTGCCCTGTTTTGAGCCTAACCTTGCGGAAAATTGCTCAGGATGGGCGGAGAGTGCATAATTTGGTAACAATGGCAAATTAAAATAAAATCTCACGAACGAAACTCTTTAATTTTCGCGAGATACATCGGAAAAGACTAATAAATTGTAATTCGGCAAAATCGGACAAATAAACTTGTAATATAAAGGGACAAAAATTGTATGATCACATTAAATAAATTCTGATAAAAACGGGACTAAACTTTCACTGACGCGGGAGAAAATTAACTACAGGGCCATCCTCAAGATAAGCCTCCTGGGGTTTATCCGCGCAAACTACAAGGACAAACGAAATTATCGCGAGTATTAAAATGACCGCTACTACAACGATAGCTATCTTTAATTGGAAAAGGTCCATGGTCGATTGACAACCCTCACAAAAACAAAAATCAACACAGAATTTACTCAACCACGACTCGATTAAATTTTAATTACTCAAA
This sequence comes from Rhorus exstirpatorius, assembly GCA_963564615.1. Classification (NCBI taxonomy): domain Eukaryota; kingdom Metazoa; phylum Arthropoda; class Insecta; order Hymenoptera; family Ichneumonidae; genus Rhorus; species Rhorus exstirpatorius. Next base: position 33,060,655 of record OY751318.1, read on the forward strand.
GAAATTCAAAAATCTCCAAAAATGAATTTAACCACGTATGATGCATAAAATTTATATTAGAAATGAATATCAAGTGATAAACACAAAAAAAAAAACACTATTGATCCATTATTTTCCAGAACAAAACGTGAATGACTCAAATGAATTTAACTCGCAGATATTTCACTGAATTTACAAATATGAGCACTTCCTAGGGGAAAATAAATTCACACGAAAAATAATCCTACAATCGATTGAAACACGAACAGGTTTTTCGGAGCGATTTACTCGGAACATTGAAATAATCGAATTGCACCAAACAAAAATAAAAATAATTTTAAACGACGCGAAATAAATTGGACAAGGAATTGAACTTAAGCATGAGGAAGATAAAATTGAGAAAATTATTTTGGCCAGACACTTTTCGCAAAACTGAAGTTAAATTGACATAACTCTTCACAAAACTGAATTTAACACAAAAATCTGAATTTCCATAAAACACAAAAAATCTGAATCTCCATAAAACTGAATTTAACACAAGAATCTGAATTTCCATAAAACACAAAAATCTGAATCTCCATAAAACTGAATTTAACACAAAAATCTGAACTTCCATAAATCTGAATTTAACACCAAAAATCCGAATCCAAAACGACAAAATAACGCGAAAAGGGAAAACAGCAACAAAAATATTTCATAAACCTTCAACGGTGAGTAACCCGGTAGTTTCGGTTACGGGACTCGAGCCGTCATGGGGTGTCGACCGGGGTCGGAGACACCGCGCAACACGAACGAAAATATACTGACACATGCGAGAAAACATTTTAAAATACTTACTACTTTGATGATTGAACTGGATGAATATGGAGGATTATAGAATACGATGAATATAACGACGAAGACGATGAACAATTCAGTGCAGATGGAATGATGGTGCGGTGAAAGTGAATGTTCAGCCGAGATTGATAAGCGGTGAAATATTTTTATTCCACAAAAGAAATATGTTCGTTCACAAAAATAAAATGTTCGTTCGCAAAAGAAAATAAACCGTTCGTTCACAAAAATAAAATGTTCGTTCGCAAAAGAAAATAGACCGTTCGTTCACAAAAATAAAATGTTCGTTCGCAAAAGAAAATAAACCGCTCGTTCACAAAAATAAAATGTTCGTATCGAAAAAAAAAAAAATAAAATGTTCGTATCAAAATCCACGGAGACAGTCTGAATGGAATAAAGTAAAATAAAGAAAAATAGATTAACACGACGGACAGCGATTCGATCTCTTAAAATTTTCTCCCGGCTCTGACAACTCTGACCCCCTGCGGGCTCATTACCCGGTTTTATATAGGGTATTGCAGGATGACTTAGCTTCGGCGGTGGGGAGATACGCCCTTAGCCGCCTAAAACGCTCTAAGCCCCTCCGCCGCCTCCACCTCGCATTCCCAATGACCGCTACGAATCTATATAATTGAAAATCCATACTTCTAATTAATACAAATTTATCCTGATTATAAAACTTTCATTTCTGTATTCCTTTTTAATAATTATTCCGTGTTTCAATAATCCGTAAAGCGATTTTTCCCCTCGTACATACGCCGTCTTTTCATCAAGACGTTCATTCTGTCTCTCTCATACTTGCATATACGGTATCTACTCTCTCGCTCACTCTGCCCCTCGTTTCGGAGGTACCACGCAGCAGAGGAGTTCTCCTCTTCGGCTTCTCCTACAGGCCACGCGCTGGTCCACCGTAGTCTCTCAGTGACCCACACACGCACACACACATACAGCCATGCACATTTCCATTCGTCTTTTCGTTCGTGCTCTCGTTCGGTGACGATTTCTCCTCCATTTATTCGTATCTCCCTTGCTCCGCATTGCCTTCGATTTATTCTCTCATTCTATTCATTTCTATCTCTTTTTGATTTCCTTGCCATGCCGAGCCTGTAACGCGATGATACATGCAAGGCTTTTTAGTTCAGATTAAAATTATTCCACTGATGGTGAAATAGTTCTCAAACGATTTTTATTTGATTAAGTGACCCGATCTTTCCAATAATCGGAAAAATCATGAAAGTCATTCTGTAATCATTGATCTACTCAAAATACACAATGCGAAACCATTTTGAAACAATTTAAAATTATTCATTGATGGATATTGATTTTTTTATCACCCGGTTATCTTGATTCCACGTTAACGCTCGGATTCTGATAGTTTCCCTGATTATTCTTTGCTTGTTTGTTATAACATTGAAAACTTTGTCCCTATACTCCAGATCCTGTGTGATTTCCCTAATCATTCTTTGTCATTTTTACTACAGGAATAATCTATTTCATAAACCGCGCATTAATCATGCATACATTAGCTCACCATTCTTAATAACTACTAAAAAGGATTCTTTCTCAATTACATCGTTTATGGATAATCCTTGTTAATGCACTATGAGATTTCCATGAATCTTTGAATTTGGTCTTTGCAAAATTATTATTCATTGTTAATTAAATCATGCGCTTGCTACGCCTTTGGGGTCCTTGTTGGATTGCGATGTCGAATTTGCGGCGTCACTTATCGATGAGACATATGTCTCTTGAACCTCGTGATTTTTATTGAAAGGCAATTGCCTTCCACGCGCGCGCTCTCTCTCTCTCTAAACATGTAGTTCCGGTTAATCGGAAGACGATATTCGTAACCAGACGACAGCAGCTCTGGTATAACCACATGTTTCCGAATGTTTATTTAATTCTCATTAGCGACGTGACGGTTGGGTGTCCCGTCGAAGTCTTTCCTCTATCGAGTCCCCTTGACTCGACCACTGCGTCAATTTGTCGATCACGTGCAGAACTCATGTAGATCATCCACGAGAATCATCCGATGACCTTTTCCAGACGCTGTTCCCGAAAAGTTGTAGCAAGGCTAAAATCGCCCATAAATTAAGAGCAAAGAGAAAGAAACAGCAAGCATCTCAACGAAAAAGGAAATCTCCTCTCTTTGACCAATTTTGACTCATGGAAATCTCAAGCTATTCTAAATAATATAATTGAATACTTAAATGCAATAAACTACATACTATTCACCGCCACCTTTACCATCACCGATGACCTGACCCAGGTACCCATGTTCATTCTTGATTTTACATTTTTACATCCGTTCACTCACGTACTTTCGGGAATTTATTTCATAAAGTATTCATTCGGGAATAAAGAAAAAGAGGATCACCGGTCACTATAGCTTTAGATGAGGCATACTCTCTCTCTTTCTCTCTCTCTATCCATGCACGCGTGAATCTTCTATAGCCAAGGATTTCTCCGACATCGGCGGTTGTTTATATTCATGTCCGACGATGGACGTCTCGTAATGAGGACCTTTGATATCGATGCCGCTATGGCGTCACCTCTCGATAGCCTATGCTCACTTGAGACGTACTTGTGCAGATGGCTCGATGAATGACAACTCGAACTTTCCGTGTTGCCAGGAGGAAAAATAAAACGTTCCTCTAGTGTGACCGGGTCCCTTTCCTCGTATTTAATTCTATTGAAAATCGCCAGATATAAGCTATTTCAAATCGATGCAAAAAGTCCCGAAAGTCGCGGGACGTAACACCTCCCCCATTAAACGAGCGCCGCTTCGAAGAACGGCGATCGACCTCGGTAGAGGCCTTCGCAACTACCCCTGGGTCAGCTCATCACGGACTCTTGTGGACTGGAAAAAAAAACAAACAAAAACAAACGAAAAAACTACCCAAATGTTACGATAACCTAAATACAAAAATGAATCTCGTCGTACATGCCTTTCTTTGTCAGACGTTGATATACTGATGACGATTCTATTGCAAATGCTCTATGTTCCCCGGTAGATTCTCAATTCCCCGATTGGCTACTGATGATGTGACAACTTCTAACTGTTTTTTGTTGGTTGCGGCATTCATCTCCTCATTCATTCTACAATTTTACTCATAACAATCATCAATGGTTGAATTTAGATTTTTAGAATATAACCATACGAATTCTGAGGAAATACTACAATTCGAGAACATGATCACACGAAATTTGAACAACAGATGTATCATTAAAAATAAAAATTTCGGAGTGTAATCAGGGTTATAAGAATTGAACAAAATCGAATTCAAACCATTAGCTATAATACTTAAAATCCTAATCGAAAACAAAACATTGAAATTATATTTAAGGATTTAATCAGAAAACATTAAGCTTATATCATAAAAGAATAAGAAAATAAGAGATAGCGAAATTACTTTTACGAATATAATGAAAACTGAGAAAATGAAAAAAAAATTCAAAATTACTTCTACGAATATTATCATAAAAAAAAATTAAGATAACATTAAAATTACATCTATGAATATAATCAAAAAAATAGGAAAATGCGAAAATTTTTCAATTACAACCATGAATATGATCAAAAATAGATAATAAGAAAATATGGAAATTAAATCTACGAATACAATCAAAATCGTGAAAATGAGAAAATATGAAACTTCAATCTACGGATATAATAAAAAAAAATTGAAAAGAAAAACATAATAAGAAAATACTGAAATTAAATCTATGAATACAATAAAAACGTGAAAATAGGAAAATATGAACTTCAATCTACGAATAGAATCATAAAAAAAAAATAATAGGAAAAAACATTGAAAGTATAAAACTAACAAAATAGTAAAATTCAAAATTACACTTAGGGTTATAAGCATAAGGGAAAAAAAATAAAAATAAAAATAAAAATTCGATGAAATAAAAGAATTAGGAGAATATTAGGATTATATCCATGAATATAATCATTATAGGAAGGAAAACAAGATTAATAAAATAGGAAAATATTGAGGTTAGATTTAGTGGTATATCTGGTTGGAATGGGCTACTGTAGGGAGGGCCGGTGTGTTTGCAACCGACATCTGGGCCACCACCGGGGGAAGATCAGGTTCTTCTTTCCCCCTCCAACTAGATCCCGAATGGATCCTGCCCTCTCGGAAGCACGACGTCACCCCATAGTGATCTTTCGGCACTGGGTCCCACATTTAGAAGGGATAAGGTGGTTATATTGGATGCTGACGATCCACACTCATATCCCACTATTACCTCACCGGGCAAGGGGTTAACATTTCCCATGCCAAGATCACAATCGTCACAAACGTCATCCTTATTCTATCTAAATAACAGGCAAAACTAATGATTAGGGTACCCCCCTCCCCCTTTTCCCATAATAAATTTTTACTTTATATTAGATTTTTATTCTCAAACATTTTCAAACTACCCCCTTGAATAAATGACTTTCAAATGGCAAGAAATATGAAACAAACCCGTTTTCAAAAGAAGAATTTACTACATTACCAACATGCGAATCATTAATTTATATCTACTTTTACCGATATTTCAAAACACAAAAATATTTCACTGATCCCACCTCCTTTTTCAATCAAATTTTCAATTAAACTTAAAACTAACATTCAAAGCATAGAAGCATATAAATTTATCAAGTAGCGAATAAACATTTAAATGAACAAAGTCCAAGCGGGGTTGGGAAAAAGCCATATGGTGAACAACACGGATGGCAAGGCCAACGACCCGCTTATTTAGGGTACATGGGGCTAGACAAATATATTTTCCGAATTCTGTAGACGTTTACCTTATTTTGGCATTCTTATGCGGGTATAATCCTAGAATGCTTGAGTCGGTTGGCGTGCACGACCTTTGTATTCTGATTTATTTTAATACGTATATTATTTTTACCCATCACCTCTACTATCTCATGCGGTCCGGTATAATGATCAACTAACTTTCCTGACTTCGGACCTTTTAGCAAAAACGCATATTCTCCAACCTTAAATTCTTTCGGATTCATTTTCTTATCATAACGTTCTTTCGATTTCTCTTTTGCTCCTATCAAATTTTGTCGAGCTACATTCTGGATTTCATGCAACTGCGTAACGAGTTTTACTAAATAATTGTCATAATCCGGCAACTTATCCTCCACGTGCAATGGTTCACTCGATGGAATTCTTGCTAATTTACCAAAAACTAACGCATATGGGGTATGCTTTGTGCCCTCGTGCACACATGTGTTGTAATTAAAAATTGCAAGACTCACCCATTCATCCCAATCATATTCTTTTCCGACATATTGTTTTAGATATTCCCCCAAAGCGTGATGTGATCTTTCTAATGACCCGTTAGACTGTGGGTGAAAAGCGGTTGTACGAATTTTCTTGATTTTAAATACTTTGGCCACTCGTCGAATCAATACGCTTAGAAAATTGCGACCTTGATCCGTGAGTATTGCCTTGGGCGCTCCAAAAAGTGTAATAAAATTCTGAACCAGCGCGTCAGCAATGGTTGCTGATGTAGCGTTGGGTAAAGGGATTGCAATACAAAATTTCGTCAATTGATCTTGAATTGTTAATATATATTCATTATTCTTTCTTGTTTTTGGAAGAGGACCCACAATGTCCATTGCAATTTTATCAAAAGCCGTACCTGGAGTGTCAGTTATGACCATCGGCTGTCTAGTTTTGACTCGAACACATTTTTTTAATTGACAAGGCAAACATTGTTGAATAAAATGTTGAATATCGATTTTCATTTTTTCCCAATAATAATACTGTCTAATTCGATTAAAGGTTTTCGTTACGCCTCTATGTCCGCCCACAGCTGAACTATGCAATTCTTTCATGATTCCTTCCCGTTCTTCTTTACTCGGATATCTTATTATTCCATGACAAATTATTATTTTTACCGTACTTCGCAAAAATCCTAATCGCAAAGATGTGGCTATATCGTCCCATGGAACACTACCCACAGAGTCTGTTTTCGCGATACTAATACTTTGAATTTTTAAACCTTCCGATTTTTCACGAAGACTGGCTATAGCGCTCTTAATATGCCCAAGGGTCAATGACATTCCTTCCCCGGAGTCGTCACTGACCGGCAACCCTACGTGGTACCTGCTCCCTCGTTTCACTAGGCTTGCTTGCCCCAGCTGGAGGTCCGGAAAGTACGGTAACTCATTACGGTCTCTCAGCTTTCGTGACCCAAGATCGAAAGGCTCACCACGGGTGTTTAAAAAGTATGCCAGTGTGTCTTTACGCGTGAAGAAAAGGTCTCTAGATTGAATAATATTTCCTGCTATAATCTCATCATTTACAATTTTTGGTCTATTAAGTTCTTCTTCTATTTCCTCTTCGTGTATTCTTCCCTGGTGATCTTCATAATTTCGGTATACATCGTCATCGCTATCTTCGGTTTCCGATGATAACTCGTCTCCATCGGAATCTTGCAACGGTGAGATTTTCTTTTTCTTCCTTGGTTTTTCCATTTCTTCCGGGTCGGACGCTGTATCATCCAAAGATTCGTTTTCTTCACTTCCTTCGCTTTCTTGATAATTATTCCCCTGAATCGGAAGATCTGGTTCTCGTTGTGCTTTGGACTGACTCCTCGTGAGCCTACGCGTACATGTGGTTGGATACTGAGATGGTCCAGCGACTGCCTCGATTGGTTCTGGATAGGATGGGTTTTCCGGTTGTCGGTTCGGAAATGTTTTTTCGACTAATTTCGCCTTGACGGAGAAATCCTTCACCTTTTGAGTGACTGTTCCCTTCCCTCCTTCGACCTGAAGATGTTCGTTCTCGATTTCAGCCAATTCACACGGAGTTAATGACTCCCTCCATTGTTCTTCCGGATCTTCCTCATCGACAACATTCGTTTCGTCGCTTTCTCCATCATTCTCGCTACCTTCTCGTTCTAACAACTCTAGGATATCTTTATCGGTCAAATTCTTTTTCTTCTTTGAGTTTATCGCGAAAATCTCTTCCTCGGTGATTTCAGTTTCCCGGATCACAGGATTTCGCGACAATGCATCCGCGTTTACATTAGTTTTTCCGGCTTTATACACAACGTCGTACTCGTACTCAGATAATTTCAATCTCCAGCGGAGCACACGTGCGTTACCGTCTTTGCAAGTTTTAAACCAAATTAACGGTTTATGATCAGTGACGAGCGTAAAACGTTTGCCATAAAGATATGGTCTGAAATGCAATACGCTGTAAACGATCGCTAAAGCCTCTTTTTCATACGTATCATATCTACTTTCAGCACCATTCAATGTACGTGAAGCGTATGCTATTGGTCTGTCTTTATTTATTTCCCCTTGGGACAAAATACCTCCTATTGCGTATCCTGACGCGTCTGTAGTAACAACAAATGGTTTTGAAAAATCAGGAAAAATTAAAACCGGTTCTGTACAAAGTCTATCTTTTAATTCCATAAAACTTTCTTCTTGAATATTTTCCCACAAAAACGGCACATCATTCTTTAAAAGATTTGACAAGGGTTTGGCTAGACGAGCGTACCCCTCAATAAAACGACGATAATATCCCGTAAGTCCCAAAAATTGGCGTATATTTTTCACATTACGTGGCCGTGGAAAATCTCGAACGGCCTCCAATTTCCGAGGATCGGGTCTTAATCCCGTGCTACTAATAATATGACCCAAATAAACTACTTCTCTTTTCAAAAATTCACATTTATCAGGCTGCAAAGATAGGTTGGCCCCTCTTAGGCGATCGAAAAGCTTCGTACATTTCTCCATATGTTCTTTCAACGTTTTTGCATAAATCACGATATCATCCAGATAAACGAACAACTCTTGCCCTTGTAATCCCATCAACACCATATCCATGGCCCGTTGAAAAGTGGGAGGAGCATTTTTCAGCCCCATAGGCATTCGAACATACTCATAATGTCCGTACGGAGTTGTGAACGCGGTTTTATGACAATCATCTGGATGCATTTTTATTTGATAAAATCCTGAGGCTAAATCAAAGACTGAAAAATATTGAGCACCACCCAGCTGATCCAAAATATCGATTATGTTCGGCAAAGGATATGCGTCACCAATCGTCTTTTCATTCAACTGTCGGAAATCAAGGACCATTCTCCACCTAGGATTCCCTTGCGAATCCGGCTTTTTAGGCACAACCCATACAGGTGTGTTATACGGGGACTTGGACTCTCGGATTAACCCGGCTTCGAACAACTCCTCTACCTGCTTTCTTATTTCTTCTTTATGAACCACGGGAAAACGATACTGCTTTGAATTTACTGGTAAATCATCTGTCGTAGGTATTCTATGAGCAACAACATCGGTAGCCCCTAAAATCTCACCTGGTAGGTGGAATATATCGGCTGTACTTTTGATCAAATTCCTTATTTCTCCAACTTCTTCTTTTTCTAAATGATCCAAACGAAGTAACTCTAACACTTTGAGACAACGATCTTCGTCGGATATTCTGGCGGTGACTGTGAAACACTCTTTATCTAACTCAAAATTAAATTCCACTGCTTTTTCTGAAACAATACCATTCTCTCTATGAACAACTACATCTCTTACAAAACTGGATTCTGAATTTACATCTTCTATTATTGAATTTACCGTTACAGGAATTGAAACAAACATCTCGCCACTGGTACTCGGATACTGAACACTTTTTCCATCATTATTATCATCAAAAATCTCTATTTTCTCTTTATCAATTAAAACATTACTCGACTCTACAAATTTAACCACCATGTTCGGATTTTCTTTTTCTAAATCATCAAAACTGTCTTGACTGACAAAAATGTTTTCGGGTTCTTTGTCCACACATTTCGGAGGTTTCGAGGTGTAGACACGCTGCTTCTCAGAGGTCTCATTAAACTTGTATGCCAACGTTCCACAATTTTCGAATACACTCATACATGGATTCGGAGTCTCCCGAGAATTTTCTATATGGCCACTACTGGATTCTCCCTCATGATCTCTCAGAGGCTTCGATGTATGGATACGCTGCATCTCAGAGGTCTCATTCGACTTGTCCGCTAACGTTCCACTACTCTCGAATGCATTGGTATGCGGTTTACGAATCCCGGCACATTTTTTTATACCACAAATATCATCTACACAAAACTCTTGACACTGGACTTTAATTTCTGGACTCTCAAACTTTTGAATTCTGACTTCTTGGATTTCTTGATTCTCGACTTCTTGGATTTCAACTACTCGATCTTTTGAAACTTGAACAACTCGATCTTCAATTACAGGACTCTCAACTATACCACGATTTTGAACAAAAACACGATTCTCAATTACAGGATCATAACTTTCTAGAACTTTACTTTCTGGATTTTGAGTTTCAATTCTTCCCAAAACACGATTCTCAAACACAAGATTCTCAATTTCAACACTTCCAATTTCACAATTTCCAATTTCTCGATCTTTAATTTCCAAATTCTCGACTTCACAATTTCCAATAGACAAATTTTCAGCTTTACAATTTCCAATGGACAAACAATTTTCAACTTTACGATTTTGAATAGACAAACAACTTCCAACTTTTCGATTTTGAACTGACAAATTTCCGACTTCACAATTTTCAAATAATGTATTTTCAACTTCTTGATTCTTAAACAATGGATTTTCAACTTCTTGATTCTCGAACAATAGATTTTTAACTTCTCGATTTTCAAACAATGAATTTTTAACTTCTCGATTTTCAAACAATGGATTTTTAACTTCTCGATTCTCGAACAATGGATTTTTAACTTCTCGATTCTCAAACAATGGATTTTTAACTTCTCGATTCTCAAACAATGGATTTTTAACTCTTGGATTTTCAACTTTCACATCTTCAATTTTCAAATTCTCAATAATCTCTGGATTTTCAATAGACAAGCAATTTTCAACTTCTGGATTTTTAAACAATGGATTTTTAACTTCTCGATTCTTAAACAATGGATTTTTAACTTCTCGATTTTCAACTTTCACATCTTCAATTTTCAAATTCTCAATGATCTCTGGATTTTCAATAGACAAACAATTTTCAACTTCTGGATTTTTAAACAATGGATTTTTAACGGATGGATTTTGGGATTTGGGAGTTTGGATTTTTGAATTCTCCGCCGTGGACCTCCCTCCTCCGCCTCTACTCCATCCTAGACAAAACTGGTTACTGGTAGGATCTCGCGGGAGGATCCCCCGATGTCCACTGTCACCGGTGGACCAGCAATCCCCCGCGACTATACGTTTTTTGACTCGATTTCCGTCACCCGCTCGCAACTGTCAACTGCCGTCGCGGAAGGCGAAGGCGTCAACAACGTTAACGAGGGTATCGCGATCTCTACAGTATGATCTCTCGTATTCGTTACAAAGAAATATGCTCTTCCATCAACATTCTCCACATGTCCCCCTTGGACTATCATCCCCTCCAATTTCTTTAAAGGAGGTAGATATCCGTGAGAGATCTCCTCATTTACCACACGCGCGAAAAACAACTTCGTTGAACCTGGAGGAAACATTATAACTTCTCTGGTGTGAAACGGTATTATCTCGCCCCCGACCACAAGGCAATGATTAGCGTAGTCGATTTTGGCACCCGTTTCACGAAAATATTCCGAAGATAAAATTCCCGACTGATTTATAGGAAATTCATCAGGAACGATATGAAAAATGGACTTAAAACCCAACGTTTCCGTATATATATATCCCAAAGTGAGCAATGTGTTCTCAGTTATACCCCGAAGACGCAAAATTTGATCATCGTAAATAGGTACGTCGGAGCTAACATATTGCTCTTTTATAACATTCTTACTTGCTCCTGTATCTAACATCAACGTAACACCCTCAAACAAATGTCTACCCTTCAACATTATGGTTGGCGCAATCACATCGTCCGGTTGACGCGCCAAAAATACATCAATTATCTTTACTGGGTTGGTAACTGTTGGTCTACTTCGAACAGCATAGTCGGGTGTACCTGCGACACGGCCTTCGCCTGGGCACCCGCTCCCGGCTGGCCATTCCCGTTTCCCTGCATGCGATCGCGTCTCTCATGGTTTGCTGCGCGCAACTGACACTCATCGAGTACATGCCCGGCCTGCTTGCAGTACCGGCACACTCCCGGCGGGTAATTCAATTTTACAGCTTGTGAATAAGAACTTGGGCCTGCAGGGTACGACATTCGATTGTTTACGTTAGACAATGCAGGTGGACCTGGAATCCCCTGATTTATCTGGTTAATATTTTTACTGCAATTTCTCGAAATATGACCCCATTCTTGACATTTATAACACTGAAGTGGTGGAAGCGAATCTCTCTGATTATTCTGATTTCCGGGGTACGATTGTACCTCGGTGGGTCGTTGCATTTGACGACAAGTGTCAGCTAAATGCCCCGTACGACCACAATTTCTACACGGAACAGAAAAACAACGGTTTGCAAGATGTCCCCTTTTTCCACAAATCTGGCAAATTGTCAATTCTTGACCATTCGTTGCAGGAAATTTAGAGGGACATTTATCAGCTGTATGGCCCGGTTGGCCACACAATTGACATATAATTATCTTCACAGGAATTCCACTAGCTTGAAGAGCTCCACATCTTTCCGCGGTATGCCCCCTTCGACCGCACAGCTGACAGCTCACGACCGGCGGAGCACTCGCGCCTACTTCTTTCTTATTCTCATTCACGATATCTTGTCCCACGATATTCATGTTAGCTCTTTTTTCAGTTTTCTCGGATAAACGCGATTTCTGTGAATCCCCCTCTCTTAGTCGTTTGGCGTCGGCAAGCTGGCGTTCTATTACTTTTGCTCGGTTTACCGTGTCACTAAGGGAGGCTTCATCCTTCATTCGCTGCTCGATTTCTGGCAATAACCCACGCTGCATGATTTTACGCGCCATTTCCTCAACCCTTTCACGCTCCTCAGTAGTAATCCCCTCCTCTGTAGCCTGAGCTTCCAAGATCTTTTCTGCATAATATCGGATACGATCGACATAATCATCTACACTCTCTAAGGGCTTCTGATAACTGTTTCCCAACTCTGCTATTAACTGATATACATCTCTAGGAGGGTCATATGTTTCACGCAAAAAATTTGTATATTCTTTAAGATTCCGAAAAGTGATTTTAGAGATTTTATTCCAAATTGAGGGCAACAGTTTGACTTTTAGGAGTCTCAATAATTGCTGATCGAGCGCCCCTCCGGTCATTTGACTGGCCTCCTCTATACCTGCGATATAACGACCAAGCGATGTCTTTTTACCGTCGAAATCGGGGATGAACCGCAACGCTTCACGCAAGGCGGACAGCGTCGCGGGATCATATGCTCTAACCTGCTCATTCATTGCTGTATTTAATGTTCGCCGAGGATTAAAATTTCTATTATTTCGCGGAGTTGAACTATCCTCTGGGTTCTGTGAGGTGCTCAAATTGCCACCCACAGGGGTTGAAAATTGATCGTTATCACTAAAAAGAGAATGTTCATCTGCAGGTTCGGATCGTTCAAGTGATTTTACAGGGGTTTGTAATAATGGCAAAGCAATCGGACTTCTAACTTTATTAAAAATTGAATTTTCTGGAGATTTTCCTGAAACTCGAGCAGAAGGCAAAAAGGGTAAATTACTACTTTTATTGGCAGAAACAGTTAACTCTGGTGTTTTTATTACACCACTAAAAAGACACCATGGGAAAATATTTGACCTCGAAGATATAGCGACAGTTAATGGATTAGACTTTTTCTTTTCCTTATTCACGGGTGATTCAATTTCGAGAGCCTGCTGTATCGCGAGACTATTCTTAAACAATTCCAACTCAGACGGAGATAATACTTTTTCCGCACCATAAATCAATTCTCCATCGGATTCTAATTCTGTACTTGTTGTTTCCTCGGAATCACAAAATTCTTCCTTCTCTATTAATGATAATGAAACTCGAGATAATTCCTCAGAGGATTTGACAGTTTCTGAATTATTGGTCTCAAGGGTCTCGGTCAAATCTACATCACTATCCTCTTTTTCTGATAAATTTTCATCATCTTCTAAAACACGCTTCCTTTCGTTGGGATAATTACTCAAAACGGACTCATCAACACGAACTTTAGAACGGGTTTGCCTATGCATTTATACGACGGGGTCGTTGACCAGCGGTGGACGCTTGGACTTACCTTCGTCCACCCTCATCCAGTTGAAACAATACATATAATGGCAACAAGGAATAGCAAAAAAAAACATGCGCAATATTTTTAAAATTTCAAATAACACAAAATTTTCATGGGAATAATCATGCGAACACAAAGAAAGAAAATCAAAACAATTTATAAATGCACTCTCAAGATCCCGGACGAGCCCCCAAATTTTGTTACGTCCTGACCCTCGATTTTTCTCATCTCGGCCAAGAAAAGCGCGGCTTTCCCTTTAACACGTTATTCGAGATAAAATCGGAATTGGCCAGGTTATTGCCCTGTTTTGAGCCTAACCTTGCGGAAAATTGCTCAGGATGGGCGGAGAGTGCATAATTTGGTAACAATGGCAAATTAAAATAAAATCTCACGAACGAAACTCTTTAATTTTCGCGAGATACATCGGAAAAGACTAATAAATTGTAATTCGGCAAAATCGGACAAATAAACTTGTAATATAAAGGGACAAAAATTGTATGATCACATTAAATAAATTCTGATAAAAACGGGACTAAACTTTCACTGACGCGGGAGAAAATTAACTACAGGGCCATCCTCAAGATAAGCCTCCTGGGGTTTATCCGCGCAAACTACAAGGACAAACGAAATTATCGCGAGTATTAAAATGACCGCTACTACAACGATAGCTATCTTTAATTGGAAAAGGTCCATGGTCGATTGACAACCCTCACAAAAACAAAAATCAACACAGAATTTACTCAACCACGACTCGATTAAATTTTAATTACTCAAAGAAATTCAAAAATCTCCAAAAATGAATTTAACCACGTATGATGCATAAAATTTATATTAGAAATGAATATCAAGTGATAAACACAAAAAAAAAAACACTATTGATCCATTATTTTCCAGAACAAAACGTGAATGACTCAAATGAATTTAACTCGCAGATATTTCACTGAATTTACAAATATGAGCACTTCCTAGGGGAAAATAAATTCACACGAAAAATAATCCTACAATCGATTGAAACACGAACAGGTTTTTCGGAGCGATTTACTCGGAACATTGAAATAATCGAATTGCACCAAACAAAAATAAAAATAATTTTAAACGACGCGAAATAAATTGGACAAGGAATTGAACTTAAGCATGAGGAAGATAAAATTGAGAAAATTATTTTGGCCAGACACTTTTCGCAAAACTGAAGTTAAATTGACATAACTCTTCACAAAACTGAATTTAACACAAAAATCTGAATTTCCATAAAACACAAAAAATCTGAATCTCCATAAAACTGAATTTAACACAAGAATCTGAATTTCCATAAAACACAAAAATCTGAATCTCCATAAAACTGAATTTAACACAAAAATCTGAACTTCCATAAATCTGAATTTAACACCAAAAATCCGAATCCAAAACGACAAAATAACGCGAAAAGGGAAAACAGCAACAAAAATATTTCATAAACCTTCAACGGTGAGTAACCCGGTAGTTTCGGTTACGGGACTCGAGCCGTCATGGGGTGTCGACCGGGGTCGGAGACACCGCGCAACACGAACGAAAATATACTGACACATGCGAGAAAACATTTTAAAATACTTACTACTTTGATGATTGAACTGGATGAATATGGAGGATTATAGAATACGATGAATATAACGACGAAGACGATGAACAATTCAGTGCAGATGGAATGATGGTGCGGTGAAAGTGAATGTTCAGCCGAGATTGATAAGCGGTGAAATATTTTTATTCCACAAAAGAAATATGTTCGTTCACAAAAATAAAATGTTCGTTCGCAAAAGAAAATAAACCGTTCGTTCACAAAAATAAAATGTTCGTTCGCAAAAGAAAATAGACCGTTCGTTCACAAAAATAAAATGTTCGTTCGCAAAAGAAAATAAACCGCTCGTTCACAAAAATAAAATGTTCGTATCGAAAAAAAAAAAAATAAAATGTTCGTATCAAAATCCACGGAGACAGTCTGAATGGAATAAAGTAAAATAAAGAAAAATAGATTAACACGACGGACAGCGATTCGATCTCTTAAAATTTTCTCCCGGCTCTGACAACTCTGACCCCCTGCGGGCTCATTACCCGGTTTTATATAGGGTATTGCAGGATGACTTAGCTTCGGCGGTGGGGAGATACGCCCTTAGCCGCCTAAAACGCTCTAAGCCCCTCCGCCGCCTCCACCTCGCATTCCCAATGACCGCTACGAATCTATATAATTGAAAATCCATACTTCTAATTAATACAAATTTATCCTGATTATAAAACTTTCATTTCTGTATTCCTTTTTAATAATTATTCCGTGTTTCAATAATCCGTAAAGCGATTTTTCCCCTCGTACATACGCCGTCTTTTCATCAAGACGTTCATTCTGTCTCTCTCATACTTGCATATACGGTATCTACTCTCTCGCTCACTCTGCCCCTCGTTTCGGAGGTACCACGCAGCAGAGGAGTTCTCCTCTTCGGCTTCTCCTACAGGCCACGCGCTGGTCCACCGTAGTCTCTCAGTGACCCACACACGCACACACACATACAGCCATGCACATTTCCATTCGTCTTTTCGTTCGTGCTCTCGTTCGGTGACGATTTCTCCTCCATTTATTCGTATCTCCCTTGCTCCGCATTGCCTTCGATTTATTCTCTCATTCTATTCATTTCTATCTCTTTTTGATTTCCTTGCCATGCCGAGCCTGTAACGCGATGATACATGCAAGGCTTTTTAGTTCAGATTAAAATTATTCCACTGATGGTGAAATAGTTCTCAAACGATTTTTATTTGATTAAGTGACCCGATCTTTCCAATAATCGGAAAAATCATGAAAGTCATTCTGTAATCATTGATCTACTCAAAATACACAATGCGAAACCATTTTGAAACAATTTAAAATTATTCATTGATGGATATTGATTTTTTTATCACCCGGTTATCTTGATTCCACGTTAACGCTCGGATTCTGATAGTTTCCCTGATTATTCTTTGCTTATTTGTTATAACATTGAAAACTTTGTCCCTATACTCCAGATCCTGTGTGATTTCCCTAATCATTCTTTGTCATTTTTACTACAGGAATAATCTATTTCATAAACCGCGCATTAATCATGCATACATTAGCTCACCATTCTTAATAACTACTAAAAAGGATTCTTTCTCAATTACATCGTTTATGGATAATCCTTGTTAATGCACTATGAGATTTCCATGAATCTTTGAATTTGGTCTTTGCAAAATTATTATTCATTGTTAATTAAATCATGCGCTTGCTACGCCTTTGGGGTCCTTGTTGGATTGCGATGTCGAATTTGCGGCGTCACTTATCGATGAGACATATGTCTCTTGAACCTCGTGATTTTTATTGAAAGGCAATTGCCTTCCACGCGCGCGCTCTCTCTCTCTCTAAACATGTAGTTCCGGTTAATCGGAAGACGATATTCGTAACCAGACGACAGCAGCTCTGGTATAACCACATGTTTCCGAATGTTTATTTAATTCTCATTAGCGACGTGACGGTTGGGTGTCCCGTCGAAGTCTTTCCTCTATCGAGTCCCCTTGACTCGACCACTGCGTCAATTTGTCGATCACGTGCAGAACTCATGTAGATCATCCACGAGAATCATCCGATGACCTTTTCCAGACGCTGTTCCCGAAAAGTTGTAGCAAGGCTAAAATCGCCCATAAATTAAGAGCAAAGAGAAAGAAACAGCAAGCATCTCAACGAAAAAGGAAATCTCCTCTCTTTGACCAATTTTGACTCATGGAAATCTCAAGCTATTCTAAATAATATAATTGAATACTTAAATGCAATAAACTACATACTATTCACCGCCACCTTTACCATCACCGATGACCTGACCCAGGTACCCATGTTCATTCTTGATTTTACATTTTTACATCCGTTCACTCACGTACTTTCGGGAATTTATTTCATAAAGTATTCATTCGGGAATAAAGAAAAAGAGGATCACCGGTCACTATAGCTTTAGATGAGGCATACTCTCTCTCTTTCTCTCTCTCTATCCATGCACGCGTGAATCTTCTATAGCCAAGGATTTCTCCGACATCGGCGGTTGTTTATATTCATGTCCGACGATGGACGTCTCGTAATGAGGACCTTTGATATCGATGCCGCTATGGCGTCACCTCTCGATAGCCTATGCTCACTTGAGACGTACTTGTGCAGATGGCTCGATGAATGACAACTCGAACTTTCCGTGTTGCCAGGAGGAAAAATAAAACGTTCCTCTAGTGTGACCGGGTCCCTTTCCTCGTATTTAATTCTATTGAAAATCGCCAGATATAAGCTATTTCAAATCGATGCAAAAAGTCCCGAAAGTCGCGGGACGTAACAGTATCATACCTGAATTACGATGAAGCATCAAGTTTTTGGGATAAAACGCTATTATATCATTTCAACCGCACAACTTTTATTTTCCTTCAAACTTTCCTACGATAATAATATAAATGTTATTTTCTGATTTTCTCTCGTCACGAATGTACACATTATCCTCGACTCATCAATGCAAGAACAAAACAAGTCTTCCGAAGAAGAAAAAAAAAAAAAACAAGGGAAATGATTGTTCATCAACTTGGCAATCCCCGATCTCTCAGCAGTGCTGCTGTCCTCTTCGTTCCGTTGTCTCTGAGCGTTATTGCCGGCAACGAGCAATCAGTCTTGTTACCGATCGACAATGATATCCCCAATCCCCTATTTTTTTCGAGACGCTTTATGTAACTCGTGTTGGGTATGATCGATATCGAGCCAACGCTGAAAGGTTCGCGGGTTCTCGAAATCGTCGATATCATTGTATCGGATGCACGATCGGTGCTCGGAGCTTCCTGGATGCTCTCGACACTACCGTTGTTACTGTTTCTCGCTGTTCTGTCGCTCTTGAGGCTCGCTGACTCTTTCATGAGATGCATTCGCCATCTGAAGAATGGGAAAATCGTTTTTTTGTTTCAATCAAAAATCAAAAATCCAAACATAACGGGCGCATATGTTGCAATCAAAACTATTTCCTAATATACCTTCCCGCGCTGCCATAAACGTTTTTTGATGATTCTTCCGCTACGTTATTGGCAAAGCCCTGAAAACGCCTGCTCTCCATTCTCTTCAAAAACAGAGGATTGTGGCACATTTCCTTCGCTATATTGTTCTGCAATTCTTGGAGAAAACGTTCGGAGAAAGAATCTTGATTAAAGAGAGGATGCTGAAGTAAATTGACGCAGCTCGGACGTGTCTCGGGATCCATTCGTAAACACTGCGACAGAAAATCGGTGGATGCTAATGGCCACGTGGGAAAGAGTGATCGAAGCGAACGGCAGATCGTTGAGGGATTTGATGACGCGTGAAATTCATCGGCACTCGCGCGTCTCAATACTCGATTGCTGTTGCCCCGTGATATCATCGCTTGATGCTTGCTACACAGACTTCCTAAAATTAATGAAAATATCATTCACGAATAAAGGAATTTGAGATACCAAAAAAAAAACCGTTGCTTGCAATCATTTGAGTTCTGATGATCCACTCACAATCACTTTTTGCGAGTGCTGTACAGGTGTAATTTACAAGTGGAATTTTCTAGATATTTTTTCTTTGGGATTGAGCTCTTAATTTAACAGTTAGCGCGTCGAAAATTCGCGAAAATCGTCTGAAAACTGAAAACTGGACAACAAAAGTGACGTACTTAGGGGGCCTGAAAAGTGGCGCCAGTGGAATATTTGCGAACTATCTGTACGGTTAATTATTATTATGTACGTTTTTGGAACAATGCCATTTCTATAATTTTCCACGCACAGGAACAAAAAAATGCTCGTTGGATAGGGTTTTCATCTGTCCAGAGCCTATAATGGCCATATTTTTCTGGATTCAACTATACAATAATTATTACATCTATTTCTATTTTAAACCTCACGGATTCTAGCCAATAAATGTACATTTCTGCATTGAATTTTCACGATTTCAGGCCATTAGGCTCTAGATAAAGGTCTTTAGAATTACCTGCTCGCATTGCACATCATTCGGATCCATATTTATGGAATGGCATTGTTCCAAAAGTTTGCATGCACCCTGTTCTACGGCCAGAGTCCGTAAAACAGAGATCTCACATGCTGTTAAATACTTTTCGGATGCTAGTTTGCTTGCGGGAACAATCTCGAAGGTGTGCGACGCGTCGCGGCCGTTGACTGAACTATGCGCTTGCAATGATGAGAATCAATAGGTCTCGATGGATCGAATTGAGTCTCATTATATATAACCCATTGGGACCCATTAATACTTGTTTATATATGATATACGTTTATATATCTACAAAATATACCTAACATACATTCGAATTACATATATATTTCCTTAGTATAAATTACATCGGTGTGTATATATACTTTCAGATATATCTGCGATGTAGAATTTTTTGTCCAAAATATAAAAATATACATTTTTGGATACATCTTGAACATATACATTGTTCGTATGGTGGTATATTATATAGAAATTTTGTATCCAAAAATGGTACTAAAAATTCTTCGCGAAGACTGCATAGAGGCTCTCTCAGGGATAGGGATTTTTAATTAAAGACCTGGACAAGAATAAAATCTCACCGAGTAATCTGTTAATTTGATAAAGTTGATCCAGATCGCTGTCGCCAGGAAATAATGGTTCACCAGTGACCATCTCGGCATAGAGACATCCCAGTGCCCATATATCGACTGGCCTACCGTAGCGTCGATCACCGACGAGCAATTCGGGAGCTCTGTACCATCTTGTAGCAACGTAATCGGTACAGGACTCGTTGGGACCAGTGACAAGTCGAGCGAACCCAAAATCGCACAATTTTATAACACCATTGGGCGAGACAAGCACGTTTTCCGGTTTCACGTCGCGATGCATTATCTAATGAAAAATATATTTTGCTTCGGTCGTGAGACTTGTAATCTCGTAAGTCAGTCGTAAAATGTTTTTTTTTAAATAAATATCGTTCATTATTTTGTGATTAATCTTGTTAATCAGTTTATCCTTAGTCATTTATAAATCTTCATTAACGTTTAAAACTTTCAATAAAAAAATATTAATCCATTTCTTTCTGACAGTAAATTAAAGCAACTCTATGGACGGTTGTGGGAATTTTTTTTATCAAAAATTAAATTCACCGACTTAAATTAATTTAGAAACGTTTTTTTTTTCTTTCGTCCTACGATTTTCGATGTACAGCGAGTCGAAAAATTACGATAATTAATTCTGGGTAAAGTATGGGATTTAAAAATCTGGAATAATTCGCTGATGTTCTTGATACTCTAAACAATTTTTTTAAAAAATCGAGAGCAGAGGCTGACAATTTTTTTGAAAGAAAAAAAAAAATTATCGGTGAACAAATATTATTTCGTTCGTATATTTTACGTGTGCAAATTAAATTTTCACATTTTTTCTTTTTAATTTCAATTCATCATTTTACTATGGAGTAAATTTCATTTTGTAACGTTGTCAATTATAATTATTTCATCGAGCATACGATTTATCAAATAATTTCTGTTGTAGATAATTATGATTTATTGATGCTCGAAAAATGTTTTCCTCAAAACGAGCAACGCGTGTTCCTTTTCTCGAGACTGCGAAGCCAATTTACATATTCTTCTATATTTTTTTATCTTTATTTTATTTTTTCCTCGGCCACGCACAGACGGCTTATTCATTGCCATTCATTCAACCAGTATGAATGAGCTCGTGCGATTGCATCGATGCAACTTTTCTCAACTCTCCCTGGCCGAGCATGTTCTCGGATCTTAAAAAAAAAAAAAAAAAAAAAAAAAAACAATGAAAATAAATAAAAACGAAATAACTCACGTGATTGGCATGACAAAAGCTCAATCCACGAAGTACTTGATAAATGTGCCTTCGCGATATTTGTAAGCCCAGGCCACCACTCTTTTCCTCGAGCTCTTCGAGCACGGTGTGATCAAGATATTCGAAAACCAAATAAAAACGTTTTCGTCGACGAAAAACCTCGATCAAATTTACGAGATTATCGTGACGAAGTTTCTGCAAATATATAAAAAATATAAAAATGAAAAAAAAAAAAAGTATATATATACAGAATAAAATATCCATTGACGAAAATTTTTTGAAAAATTCACCTAAATTTCTCAAACAATGCATCAATCATATTTATCGTTATCGATAATATAAAAATAAAAATTATTTTAACCTTCAACATTCTAATTTCTCGAAATGCCATTTTTCTCACGTGAACATCTTCCTCGGTCTCCAAAAATTTTTTTATCGCCACAATTTGTCCACTTTCACGATGACGACACTTCATGACAATTCCATAACTACCCTCGCCCACAATCTCGATAGTCTCGTACTTGTCCATATTTTTATCGTTTCCCTGAATACTTTCACCATAAATACGTGTCGTCTATCATTTGTAGTCTCTCGATAAATCAATCGCGCGTTAATATATGACATGTAATATCATTCTGTCGCGTTCTTTTCTGATTGATGAAGAACGGGACGAGGCTCGTTGCGAATCCATTGCAAATTTAACGTGAATTCTTCGTCGTTGATTTATTCAACGAGCGGTAACGATACCATTGTAATCAATGGATTAATATTTTAAAAAATAAAAAAATTCTCATAATCGGAGACATTTTTCACAAAAATATGAAAACATTATATTCTCATCATGAGCGTCAGCAATGGACAACTTCACTTTGTGGATCTTGGAGAAATATTATTCGTAATTTTAAATAAATATTTACATTTTTTTTATTTCTTAAAATAACAATAATGATTTTACGATTTATATATTTTATAATTTAAATAAAATTATCGAAAAAAAAATGCTCTGTTTTCATTTAAATAATTAATTCGATAGCCATTAATTTAATTTAATTAAAAAATTGGAAATATATTTTTTTTTTTAATTCTCTTCGGTGTCTATTGAACAATTTAAAGCTGCAAGAACGTGTCCGCGAGGACGTTCGATGAACGTTGCGAGACTGAGAACATTGGAGCACAACAAAAGTCAAGAAGGCCGCGGATTCGTGCTACCTTTCCCTCGGGTTTACGTGCACCATTATTATATGTATATGTGTATCGCGAAAAGGTCTCCTCCTGCCTCATCGATGAATATCGATCCCACGCTTTGGTAATTAGTTCCGTGCCCATGATATATGTATATACGAGTAAACGAGACCGGAAGAGCCCCAGGCTGATGGGCGGAGCCGAGGCAAGCTGCACGCAGGAGACAGAGGGAGAGCTTTTATACAATATGTGTATTTTTGGCTCCCCTCCGACCTCAAATAGGAGGATTCAGAGGAAAATGGATAGACGAGAAATAAAAAAAAAAGCAGTCTCCACGAGGTACCAAGAGGTCCCGGCCTCACCGGGTGACACCGGCCCGCGGAGTGACACGACCTACGGTTATATACGGTCACAAGCGAAAGTCACGAATTATTTATTTCACTACTTTGATTCTTGATTTTTTGAGTATTCAAGCGTGTATGAGGAATTTCATGGGATTTCGTTGAAAATTCGAATCGATCGTCAATCTTACAAGTCGTGTGATCGTCATGGAATTTTATTTGCTAGCTCTCGATTCAGCTAGTCCTGCATATGGTTCAGGACACTAAAAAAATGAATTTAAGATTTCTTTTTTATGAAAAAATAAAGTCGTAGTACTTTCCGGAACTTTAAGCCTGATTTAATTTCCATTTGGACAATAGAAAATTATTTTCTTGTCAAAAAATAATAATTCAAATATTACAATACTATTCACGAAACATCCGTTGTGATTCCCTAAAAATATTTTTCATACTGTCTTATAAGCGCTATAGAGAAGATTAGACCAATATTTTTTTCTTTATATTTCTCGTCAATTTGAACAAACGTGATAAAAATTAACGTTAAAGCTTTTACTGTTTAACAGAAAATTATTTTATTCAAGTGTACTATAATAAGTAATCCTCAACTTGGGATCATTATTTCTTGGGTATTTTGGACATTTAAGGATTCACTGTTACTTCAACGTTTCAGGGGGTATTATCAAAAAGCTTTTCCGCGCATATTTTTATGAAGATTAATCCTTCGGAGCAATGTGTATCAATTTAAAAATACATTCTCTTATTCCCAGTTAATTTTATGGAGACATATAATTAATTAATTCAATAGATAATGAGTATGAGAAATTTCTTGTGAAATCATGATTAAGAGATTAATTAATGTGGTACTTTAGTTAAAATCAAAATCACTTTATTCATTTCTTCATCCAGAAATCCATCCTTAAACCTCCTTTATTTTATAAAACAATTTCTCCGCATGAAATCTCTTATTGAAATAACATAATTGTCTACAAATAAATTATATGATACAGACAAGGTTTTGGGCTCACGAATCAACAGTAGACTTTCAATTAAACATCGTTTTTTCTCGTATCGCCATTTTTTTTTCGACGTAATTATAGGCACTTTCCGTTTGAAAGTGTTTTTTTTTTTTTTTTTTACATTTACTCAAAACTGCAATCCATTCATGAATACTTTCAAAGAGTCACCGAACTCTAGCATTTTCTTCTCTTCTTATATGGCTATAAATAAACCGGTCGATCAATATAGCTATATCTATCGATCGGGCCACTGGGAGTAGGTAACCCTATATATAATCTTACTCACCGCAAAAGAGGAAATGAGAAACAGAGGTGGAACGCACGAAGCCTTAAATTTCTGGCTTATAATAAAAATCGTGCATCGAAGGGGTCATTTCTGTAATTCAGTCGAAAAATTGGATATTCCGTAATATTTTTTTTTTACCCAACGCGGAGACGCATTAAGAACAATGAATCTGATGATACTTTTGCGATATTTTTGGTGCGTGATACCACGAAAATGTGGTTCGTCTTATAAAAAAAAAAAAAAAAAACATTAAAAAAATATCTATAGGGTTTCGAGTTTAAAAACTGAAGGTAACCTGACATTGACGCCTTCCCCGAAACAACCATCTCAACCATCTCATGTGCTTCTTAAAACTAAAACTTTTGTCTAATTAAGTGTTCCATCAAGGCAAACCATCTTTGCGGTATTTCACTGTTCCACTTGAGATCAGACAGACCGTTTAGAAATCTTCAAAAAATTAAGCATGAAAAGACCTTGCTGGTAGTTTGGTCTAAAAAATGCTCAACTACGATGACGGTAAATGTCGAAAGCACCCCTCAGACTCAATCATAAGTGAACTTTATTCCCGAAGTATTCTCCGAGGTCAAAATCTAGTCGTTAAGAAGATGAAGGTCGATAAAAATAAGTAAAAAGTTAAAATTTTGATGCCCTAAACAAATATAGTCTATCGTTAAAATACTTCAACCCACAGATGTGTTATTTGCGTCGGATTTAATACAATGTGCAGTTAAAATAACTCATACCGTCCCGACAACTTTATGCGGTATTTCCTCGTTGAACGTAACCTTTTGCCTCCGATCGTTCTCTGCCCGCCTGTGTGCCGTGAAACTACGTCCGCAGAATTGCCATGACGTTTGGAAGGCCTCGAGAACACGAACGGAGGTTTTCAAGGACGCGCACGCAAAGTTCATGCACGCGGCATAGCAAATTTTCTGGGAGCTCGGGATTCTCGAAACATTTACGACTCAACGATCCAAGATTATAACGGAAAGTTGTCGAAACGTTGACCTCATGAAACTCCTCGAGGTGTCCAAAAAAAGACGAAAGAATTTGACGCCAGTTCCAAGAAGATGTGGTGCGACAGACTCTATAACCGCGGAATATTACTATGGCATTGCATTCTTTTTGTTAATGGTGGCACCCTGTGACATCCAGTTGTTATAGACCTACATTGATATTGAAAAGACATGACTATTGGAATTCATCGAAATGTCCCAAAAAGTCGGAACGTTCACCGTCATCAGGCCGGAAGACTCCAAAAACTACCTGTACAAGCGGAAGCGTCTGGATCATTAAAGCGAGAGGAAAAGATCGCATGTCGACTTTTTGCAATGTTTAGGGGAATCTACCAGAAACGATGATGGTATGGGTATAGTACCCTTCATCCCTTCTCCTTTCATATTCTCAAAACAAAAGAGAAGTGTACGAGTGGCGAGAGAACGAAGAACGAGAAATCTTCTCAGGCACTGCACGCGGAACGCTACTGAAATAGAAACGGCCACATGGCGGGGTTCTTTGGCGCTGTTTGTGTTTGTGTCATGGCGATACGACCGAATCACCACACCACTGAGCTTCCCGCTACGAATGTGTAGCATAAACGCGCTCACAGCTACATCTTGATACACACGCACATAATGTATCCACGCATAATTCGACATCTATATACTGCCGTATAGAACGCGGTATGTCGAACACGTGTGAGTCTTCATCTTCATCATCGTGTGAATGTGAGACGAGGACAAAAAGGAGTAAAAGAGCGTGTCCGCGATGTAAGGGAGTTGAAGAAGATCGTAAGCGACTCTCCGATCGTCGTCTTCGTTGGTTCAGCGTGCTCGCAGTTCCCGGAGCACGGACGAGAAGCCAGGGAGCCGCGTTGAGATACCAAAGTAACTTATACACGACTGCACTGCATATCCGTATACATTTATACACTCTGTGCACAAAGAAAAAGACACGGAGTGTTGGCAGTTTTAAACTCGGTAGCGGAGAAGCTCGAGGCATTTATATATACCACTGTTCAAGTTCCCGCTATATACACTCGCTAAAGTCTCAGTAGCCTTTGGCTGTTCGGTGTAAAAGACGCGTAGAACGATCACCCCGAAAAGATTATATTCCGTAATGCCTACAAAGCGACCTAAAAGCAATTCATAAGCTTGTGTCAAAGTTCCGACGAATCATCGAAACCATTCGGTTGCCTTTAGACACTCGGCGAATGACGAGCATAGACCGATCACACCGGAATTATATTACTTTTCTGGACTTTCGTGAATGGCAAAGGCTTCGAGCACACCTGTAGAAGGATATCAGTGTTTATTTCGCCGCATATCCATGAATTTATCTGGTTTTGCAAGTTATCGAATGATGCCCGAGGTTAAAGTTTTCCTCGTCATCTTCTCGTCGACATTGTCATCATCGATATTATCGATCTCGTGCGGCTCGCGGTGAATAAACGTGCAGACACACTTGCTGAAGATATAACGGTGGTGATTGGTGTTAAAAGTTGAAGGAAAGATGGCGGCCTGCCATCCGAGGCCGCCTCTGCATCATCTTCAGCAGCATCATCATATTCCGGATGGTAGTAACGGTTCGATCGGTCCGGTCGGCCTTAGGAATCCCATAGGTCCTGGTCCACAGTCTCTAACATCGTTACAACAGCAACAACAGCAACATCTTCATCAACCAAACAATCATCATTATCCGCCACATCTTCTGAACTGGGTCTATTTGGCGATCACTGATCAGAATCTATCTCATCAACCAGCTCCTCCGGATCAGGTAATCCGCAGAGCTTGTATAGCTCGCCGCGTCCCTTTTGGATTCATAGCGCTGACAAATCGATCCGTTCGTTATTGAAAGTTGCAGAGCAAATTGTTGCCAGCGATATGGGGCACCGGCAACTATGGCACAACCAATGGATCACAAACGACAACGAATTATCTTCAACAGCAGTACCAATACAAGAGATGTCCATTGAGCCCGTGCACCGCTCTTGGTAATGGAAGTCTCGTGTCCAGTATCGGTGATCTTGCCGATCATTTCAATGAGCTCGGTATTCTCGATCGAAAACCCGTTAAACGACCACCCGCCACGTATCTGTGTCATCTTTGCTTCAAAAAGGGACACTACATCAAGGACTGTCCGCAGGTTAGACAAAATGTTTACCCACTTGTTGTTCAGTCCACTCTGTGCATGTGTCTTCTGTGAAACGTTGCTGATAATGTTGTGCGAACATCTGGTGCACTTTTAACGCGATCACTTTTGCCCGGGAAGTTAATTCGCAATATATATATTATATATGCCCTCGAAACACAATTTTCTCGAATTTTCAACGTCCCCTGACGCATTTTAGCGTATTTTCAGAATATCGGAAGAAGCACACGCATTGCCCCGAAATAGAACATCCTCACCGACACCACACATTCAGTGCCATAGACCCCCGCATATGCGCTCGCGGATATACAAGTCTCGAAATTACGTCCGACGCAGCTTTTATTCTTGTGCCCTTAACTCGAGCAAAACTTGGGATTTATCATGTAACTTATCGTGGGATAAGATTGTATTTTCGTTTTTTTTTCTATCCTTACTAGCTTTTTATTGGCACTCAATCCCGTTTCGTGACACTTTTTTGTGAATCGCAATTCTACGAAATTCGACAATTACGCATGACCTTTTTGTTTGAAGACGCGCGCTGCTCTTGATTGTCATTATAATTTTGTCATCGGCCAATATCTTCGGATTTTTCATTAATTCATTTTGCGTCACGCGCGGTATACAAAAAGTTTTTGATCACTACTAATAAGACTATTCTGACATTTGATGGAGAGATGCTCGATTAAATGGCAAATTATAATTGTCTTTGTTGGTACATTACATGCGAGGCATTATAATTATTGAGAGATATATGCGCGTGACGATGGAGTAAAGTAAGCACACGCGCCTGGATCTTCAGAAATAAAGGGAGCTGTATAACGGGTTAGCGTGATGATAGCACAGACGCTTTGGCTAATATCAATTGAGCGCTAATTGAGACAACAAACATTCCGCGGCGTCGGCGAGAGGCCATAGCCCCCAGTGACTCGAATCGTTATTCCACAAGATTACGTCATCGACAGCCATGCTATCCTCAGAAAATTTGTGGTCCAATTGCAATTTTTTTCGTATTTGAATTTATAATGAAAAGAATTTGATTGAGGCATGTGCAGGGATTAATGTAGTCTTTGCGCTCCACGATAGTCAGATCAGTGCTAAATCTTCACAATGGGTTTTTGAAAAGCTTAGTGCACTAATTAACAGTAGTGAAGGTCGATTTGTATAACAGCATGTGTTTTTAACCTAGGAAAATATTAATAACGATGGATTTGCAAAACCATCAACCATGATAAGTGCGAATGTCCATGATGGTACATTTTCGTCAACATTTTTCAAAGATTAATCCTTTTTTTTTATCGATTTTGATGCGTCACGGTTTATTTTGTTCCTCAAAAAGTACTTTACGAATTCACCACGTTAGATTGACTGTAGTATGGATCGTTTCGCAATTACAGCCCATCGTTTAAATGGCAAATTTTTTTCCCGTAAACAAACTGCTGTAATTTTTAAACTACAGCAGTGATCCACACTATAGTGCGGAGCGTACGAATTACAAATAGACAAATAGATTTTGTAAAACTTGTCAATTTTATATCCACTCGGCGGATGACATTTTGAATCCAGTATAAATAAAGTGACAGCTTAAATTTGAGATTGGAGTGTCGAATTTTCCCTCTCTTTGGTAGTTCATTGTTTTGCACAGAAGCAATCAATAAATACTGAACCGATCGAAGTAGATCCTTCTTTATATCCTTCTCTAGATCAAACGAAAAGTTTACATAAGAATATAAAATTGACACAAATCGATCTTCAAAAAAGCTATCGACGTCTGTAGAGCACTTAGTATATGATATGTTTTGATTTTGATTTTGTTTGCATTTCTCTTTTTTTTTTTTAATTCAAGGCAAGACCAAAGGGTGAAGGTCTGACACCCTATCAGGGCAAGAAGCGTTGCTTCGGCGAGTACAAGTGCCCAAAGTGCAAGCGCAAATGGATGTCGGGCAATAGTTGGGCAAACATGGGACAGGAGTGCATAAAGTGTCACATTAACGTCTATCCTCACAAGCAGGTGAGTCTGGGGACGGCCGGAGTATCCTCCGTACCGTCATCCCCGTCTCACGCCTCAATCAACTATTACTCCTCGTCCTCAATCCGTTACGTAAGTTTCTCGTATATCGTCATCAGAAAATTGCGAGTTGTATATTGGGCATTCTGAGTGATATTTAAATTCTGCAAAACCTCAAAATTTTTGAATAATCAATTTTTTTTTTATAGTCTGCTATGCTTAAAATGAATGGGAACTTATCATTCATTTGTTTTCATGATTCAATGATTTTTTAAAATTTTTTATCGCTGAGTGAATTTTTTAAACTAACCGCTAATTCTGAGATTTTTTTAAACTTTCACTCAATAAATCTGGACAAATATTGGTCGTATGAAAAAATTTACTTCTATGACATTTGCGTCGTTACATAAATTAAAAAAAAAAATGTTAAAAATTTTTTGACTACTTCATCGACTGATTTTTCACATTTTAATTGGAAACATGTTTATGCGCGATGCATGTTGATTGTATAGTAACAATATTTATAACATCATGATTATCTGATGTTATTTGAACAAACATTTTATTTGCTTAATTAATTTACAAAGGCTCCGATATATTTGCTTCAGGAATCATCATTCCTAATGCAAAACATTATTCGTTATCCGACGAACTTTTTCTTTGTAAATTAATTAAATAAATTGAGTGTCACTTCAAAGAACATCGGACAGTCGTAATATTATAAATATTGTTATTATTCAATCATCGTCTATTGCACGTCAACGTACAACAGTAATTAATTGATTTTTGAAATCGATTTTTTTCTCTAGTTATTAGTAACTTTCATAAAGTAAAACAACCGAAAGTTCTACGAAAAAAAATCAGGTTCTCACTTAAATAGTGAAAAGTCAGACTTATTTTGAGTATAAAACTCTAAAAAAAAAAATTCTGGTCACTGAAAAATATTAAGGTTTTCAAAATCCAGATCTCAGTCAGAATGTCCCATACATACATATGTGTATACACTAGGACCTCGGTTTAGGGAACTTTGATTTAAGCAAAAGTCCCCACTGCGCGGGGCACATCGATCGTTGGGATATACGGTGGGGGAATAGCTGCACCAATCATGGCGCGAGGTCAGCTGCGCAAATTAAAACGCGCAACCCCGATTCAAGTGCAATAGCGTGCCAGCCTCACTATATATACTGTTCCATAAATCCAGGTCGCAGTGTATATTACATGCATAAAAATATTTCTACATCGAATAACGGTCCGTTTTTTTTTCTAAATGACAATCAACAAAGCATCAAATCAGCCTGTTTGTGTCGAATAATGAAACTGTTACAGCGCCCCCTGGAGAAACCGGATGGTCTCGATGTCTCGGATCAGAGCAAAGTCCATCCGCAGCATTTGTGCGAGAAATGCAAGACACTGGGCTATTATTGCAGACGCGTACAGTAGAAAACTAAAAAAAAATGTTGCATATTTTGTTTAAAAAGAAAACTTTGTTTGAAAAAATTTATTTCGCGAATGGAAGTGAAGCGCGAAAAAATGTTGAAAATTTCGAAAATTTCTGCTGCGCCGTGAACCCGTCGTTATTTTGTCTCTTCGATGTATGTATATGTACAAATTATGATCGATCATTGCTATGCCGAAAGTAAATTTTGATATGTATAAATTCGAATGATTAATATTTCGTGCGATTGATTCGAAAGATTTTTCGTACAGTCTTGAGCCTTTCTCAGTACGAAAAGAGTACTTATCGTTGATATAAAACGCATTGATATATAATTCAAAACGTAAATTCGTAAGTTGTCTTTACTATAACTGTAGGGTGCCATGACAGCAGAGGCTAGAAGAAAGATTATACGAGATATATCTTGAATAAGAATGTGAAAGAAGGAAATGTCGATGTTTTTATAAGGAATATTAAGGATGTTCCTTTGTTTGTTTACGGGACGAGTCGTTCGAGAGGGGTCCCTAAGCTTATACACAGGCAGGGCTCCGTGGTGCCGCAACGTCAAATTATCACTTACCTCGGCCAGTCAATTAATGTTCTCGAAATCAGAATTAGAACTGTGAGGTTTCGTTTCAACGCTACTAGATAGTAAATGGCATTGATAAAAACGTATAAAAATTATAGCAACATATTCCTGTAAGTTTTTGAAATATTAACGTTTATGTTGCAAAAAAAAGCTCAAAATTCACGTTTTCCGAGCTTCAACTCCAAAAGCTGTCCGAACTAGTCAAGATAGAGAAAATTGCACACAAAACAATTTTGTAGAGAATTAAATTTCCTATAAGAAAGTCCCCGACAGCATACATGAAAACTTGATAGCGGATGAGTGGAAGGTGTCCGAAGTGGCGTGACGAGGAAGTGTGATTTTTGTGAAATCGTACAATAGTAGACCCATTAGTTGTTGAATTGCATATCACTGCGTTAGCGTAGAATTTAAAATGAATAAAAATTCATAAATCAACTGGACACAACTAGCCATTACAGCCATTACAGCCTAAAAAACTTTATTTATAACTAAATCCAAATAAAGCCACCTACTTGAAATGGTTTTTTTTTTTTATTATTTTTACAACTTTAGACGCCTCCCACGCCTAAATTATTACCTTTAAACAGATGCCGTCGGGGAGTTTTTTTGTAGAGAATTTAGTTACCTAGAAAATGATTTCTTAGCAATTTTACTCTATTATGTATAGTTTGAGCAGCGTTTCGAGTTGAAGCACAAAAAGTGCCAAATTTTCATTGTTTACATTTT
This sequence comes from Rhorus exstirpatorius, assembly GCA_963564615.1. Lineage (NCBI taxonomy): Eukaryota > Metazoa > Arthropoda > Insecta > Hymenoptera > Ichneumonidae > Rhorus > Rhorus exstirpatorius. The sequence continues at coordinate 33,093,179 of OY751318.1, forward strand.
TCCCTTGCCAAAATGTAGAGATAGAAAATAATGCACATTTTACAAGTTATTATTTATGCCATTTACTGAAAAGACACTAAAAAAAACTCCAGGATTTTATTCTGAAAAAGAAGCCTGATTCAACGAGTTTGGCAACATTGCCCGTCGCGTCCTGAAGTCGACAACATTCGCCTCTTTTTTTCAGCATTTTTAAATATGTTACATTTAATTAATCAACGATTAATTCTTCTAATTCAAGTGAGCTTCCGCACACGGTTTTATTATATATAGAACTATAGGTCATGCAATTTTTTAAAAGTGCTGGCATTTCAAGTTCGTGAATAATAGAACGATTACAACCTGTTTTTCACGTGTGGTCTTAAGAACACATGTTAAATAATGTTTTTTTGAACATTTAATATCTCGAAAACGAAGCTCTTAATCTCATTGAATCTTTGCACTCACGTTTTGGGGATAAACACTGATAGGCTGTTAAAATTTCAAGTCGATAACACTATATCGACATAACAGAGGAACATCCTTAATCACAGACGTTTGTATCACGTTGTTGTATAATATATATACATATACATTATATATACATAAATATTTGTCAGTGTGCCGAATATACAAACCAAAGATACCACCAATAAAGTGTTCTTATCATCTTTTTTTTAAGTCCTGACTGCCCGATGACTAATGAGGGAAATTGTGCGTTTCACTGTGATTAGCTGATCCAGACAATTTTCAATGTCCGAAATATTCTCGTAAATAACATTGAATTATTTAACAAAACTCTTGACACCCCAATTATTGTGTATCATGATTTATTTTTGTGGACATTTATCACGGGATATAAACTCACAGAAATAATAGAAAATTTAATGAAAATCTCGAGTTTCGTCTTTTGAAAATATCGAAAAGTCGCAGCTGTTTGACTATCGACAATTTCAGACGGTTGAACGCATCTCGACAATCCGCTCCTCCCTCGAGGACTCTCGACCGAACGAAATGGGTCGGTTTGAACATACTATTTAACCATACTTGATTGGATTTGGGTCGATTGTATACGAGTTAAGTCGCGCGTCCAAAACGACCATCAGAACTAACCATCATTCCTCTCAGTCCAGTTATTTACTTTTCATTCGTATATGTAATAGGTACAGGGATCGTGAATCTGAGGTATGTATAGTGATGTTTGACCTGAAAGTGGTTTTTTTTTCTCATGCAGGCATCCAAGCTTGTGGTAAATAATAATAATAATAATAATAATAATAAAGTTTTCAATATTAATAAGGAATTGAATTTTCCAAATCAAATTTAAAACAAAATTCCGGTTGTATAAAGTGATAAAACGTACATTGGAGACGTATCTGATATTGAATTTCTTCGAGTGCGACTGGAGGAGGAGGTATCAATCCAAGTCCTTCATCTCACCGCGATAGCGGCGAGTTAATATATCCTCGTATCGCTCTCGCAGTAGCGTAGTCAAAGGATATATATATATATATATATATATGCATAACGATTTTCAGGATGATTATTGTTGAAATTATATTTGTATATATCCAAAATTCCATATAATTTTCGTCTCCTGACGGTGTAGAGTAAATTCAATTAAAAAAAAAGATTTTCCATTCTTTATGTTTCGGAGTTATCATTTTTCGAAATTTTTAGTGATAATGCTATTTTTTTTTTTTTTTTAATTATAATTGAGATCTTGTAAGTGTACCAAGAAAAATTAGTGCATCAGATTAATCGTCCTGAAGCATATAACCGTGGATTCAAGGGAAAAATTTTGTTGTGCTATCAGAATAATTATTTCCAATATAATCCAATATGCAGTGCAGATTAAATTTAACCATCGCTTCCTCATAATTTTAGAAGTTCGGCAAAGTTTTTGTCACGAGCAAGCCTTTTTTCAATTTTAACTTCCTCGTAAAGGAAGCCTTCTCGGTCTCCCAAAATTGTGAGGAACCAATGTGCAAATTTAATTTGCATACCTGTTTTTATTTCGTAAAATTTACTTTACAATATCCTATATGGATGCTATTTATATTTTTCTTTTAATTTTCCCCCGTCTGGAGGTAAGGTCGGCCCGGATGAATAGCCAATAGAACACGATTACCGTCACAGTTCGAAATATTCAAAGTGCCATAAAATCTAAATAGCTGTTAACATTTTATAAAAATTACAGCAAACAAATATTTACTGCTTTCATAATTTTTTCCCAGCAATGCAGCTTACGGTAGGTCCAGGCGTTCTAGTATCTCGATAGACACCTAAATCGTTTTTTTTTTCATAAAATCCTAAATTCTACGAGCTCAAAATGCCTGTATGAATTTTTTTTCAAATCCAATTTCTAAATATCCCTCGAAATTATGCGATGTACCATCCACGCCAACCACTGCTACCGTTAAATCTCATAAAATATAGATTCTCTCCAAATCCAATTCTTATACGACCAAATTTCAGCTCGATATTAATTAAAAATTGCGATAAACGCATCGAACATAGAGGTCAACTTGTGGGTAAAATTTCAGCTCGATAGCTCAAGTACTTCTCGAGTCACAGGGGAGGTTTCAATGTTGGGAAAAAAAAAATGGAGTACACTTTACTCACTTGAGTGAATTATTGTATAAAGTTTCTGGATCGAATGAAAATGTGAGCACGAAGTTATTAAATTAATTGATCAATTTGCCAAGCACCTTTATTATTTTATTTATTTATTCAAGTCGTTAAGTTTCATTTCTTAAAATCATAATTTTCATAGTGTTCGATATTTTTGAATTCTATACGTATTGGAGTAGGTATATAGTTTTATGAAAGAATTTTTTGTAACCTTTATGAAGATTCGGCTCGACGCCAATGCCTTGCGAGAAATGTTTTTATGGATACGTGAGATCGTATTGACCGCGTACTCTTATATCGCAAATTGATAATTTTTCGTTGTCCGAGACTGCGATTCGTTACCAAATTACCATCAGTCGTACGTCCTACATCAAGCCACAAAGTTCATACAGATTTGTCTCAATCTCATAGCTTTATGATGGTACTCTCGTCATGTCCATTTATACTTTTCAAAGTATTCTTCAAATTTTCGAGTTTCAAGATAAACAATTAAATTATATTTTATTGCTTGAAGGAAAATTGAAAAATTCGTTTTGCCACAGCTCTAAAAATTCATTTTAAATTAATTCAAGTGCAACCGAAGCAAGAATTGTATCACACTGCATAGAAAAACGATTGAAATCAAATATTAATTATATTGGATTATTCACATTAAGAATTATTGAAATTAAGTAAATTTTTGCTACATAAAAAAAAATCAATAACGAAAATTGAGTAATTTCACTCTCTCTCTTTTTACGTCAGGGACGCTGTTTTGGCGAGTACAGGTGTCCCAAGTGCAATCGTGAGTGGGTGTCCGGAAATAGCTGGCCCAACATGGCTCAGAAGTGCGAAAAATGTTTGATAGAAGTTTTCGCTCACACGCAGGTGACTTATTTAGTTGTTTGTATTTCATGGCAAAAAATAGTCAAGATTCGAAGTATAATACCAATGGGATAAAATATGTTCTCATTGTGTCGTGAAAGTCGAAAAAAAAAAAACGTTAATATCCTACTCATCACGGATATGACGTTCTTTTCAAAATCTTGAGAATTTACATTAAAAAGAAAAATTAGATTCATGGTTTTTGTTCTTTATTTATTCGATATAATTTCCTGAGATTTTCGATTAAATATAAGTCCTTAAAATTTCATTAATGATGGAATTTTTTTTTATCCGAATTGGTGAAAGAAGCAAGTCCAAAAAAGTTGATTTTTTTCATATTTAACGAAAGGTTAAATAAATTATTCGATAATTTAATAAAAAATCTCAAGGAATAATGGCGACAAAGAGCATGCGATTTAACCCTTTTTCTATCTATTCGTCGTTCGTTATTCGTAAAAACTAAAAATGTTGCCCAAACTACGCAACATTGAGCAACATTGCTCATAAACAAACTTTTGGTAAACTAAATTTCGTATAAAAAGTTGCCTAACGAGATGTGTTCAATATTGATAGCTTTGCCCTGGTATAGACGTCCAAAGTTACAAACCTTTGAAAATCAGAGCTCACTTCTCGCTGCTAGCTGAATTCAAATTTGTGTACAAAGTTAATGTGGTAATGGTTTCCTCGCACCTGATTAGCGTATACATTTTTTTGAATTTTTTATTTAACGCTAACGCGTCGGTTATGTAATCGCAGAAAAAAATCGTTCGGATTTACATAATTATTTTTCAGATCAAATTTAATTTATAAAGATCTAAATTTTGGAAAATCGTAGATCTGCATAGATCTCCGTGTATATAACGGTAGATTTACGTACATTCGAGTCGACTTAATATTATGTTCGAAAACACTTTTGCTTATTCGATCTCTCCGTTTATCTAATTAAATCTCAGTAGATTTACTTAAATATATGTAAAGATCTAACGGAGATTTAATTGAGATATAGGTAAATCTGCAATTTTCCAAAATTTACATTTACATAGATCTAAAAATAGCTACATAGATCTAAACTTTTTTTCCCCCCAGAATTTGACAACTGATCGGACCGCTTGTCTGTGATTTAACCAAAATTACCCTTTCTTGTCATGTTAATAATAATAATAATAATAATAATAATAATAATAATAATAATAATAATAATAATAATAATAATAATAATAATAATAATAATAATAATAATAATAATAATAATAATAATAATAATAATAATGATAATAATAATAATGATAATAATAATAATAATAATAATAATAATAATAATAATAATAATAATAATAATAATAATAATAATAATAATAATAATAATAATAATAATAATAATAATAATAATAATAATAATAATAATAATAATAATAATAATAATAATAATAATAATAATAATAATAATAATAATAATAATAATAATAATAATAATAATAATAATAATAATAATAATAATAATAATAATAATAATAATAATAATAATAATAATAATAATAATAATAATAATAATAATAATAATAATAATAATAATAGTAATAATAATAATAATAATAATAATAATAATAATAATAATAATAATAATAATAATAATAATAATAATAATAATAATAATAATAATTTGTCAAATTCGCAAACAGTTCATTATTATTTTTATCGTTTCACAATATTCATGCTTGTCGTTAAAATTATTGCAAATGGCCCTTATTCGGATCTTTTAATCCTCCTTGTAAACGATAAAGTTTTATTCAATTACGACAATAAAAAAATTATAACAATTTTTCCTATCGCGTTATATGTTCAATCAATATGCGCTTGAACGAATTTTGTTTTTGTTTTGCAGCGACCTCTGGAAAGACCCGACGGCATTGATGCCTCGAGTACAAACAAACCGCATCCTCAAGAATTGTGCCAAAAATGCAGGAGCCTTGGACACTTTTGCGGCTATAATTTATATTAGTGCGGCTCGGGGGTTATTTTTATTGAAGATTCTCCCAGCGCACATTGTAATGGCGAAAAGGTCTTGTATCGCACCAAATAAACGTATCATGAATCATTACTCTACAAAAATGGTTTGTTCAACTGAATGAATAACATGCTCGGAGCAGACGAGAATTCACACCTGAAGTGCGTCGATTCACGATAGTATAAAACTTGGTAAATCCCCAAAGTGCTACCGGTGATCGCGATTCTTATGATTTTCACCGCTAGAGAGCAGGACCTCCTAAGATCCGCGAGAAGCGCTAATTTTTGAATGCACAATATTGGCAAAGTTGCCGAATTTCGCCAGCTCATCCTATTAAAGCTATAAATATATATATTAACGTTTTTTCTTTTACAAGATAATTATATATGCGTGAATGTCGAAATATTTTAATTGCAAAAGTTTGCTACGAATTAACAAGGAAGGGCATTTATTGGTTCGAAAACTTGGCATGAGATAGCATAGAATAAACTTTTGGGTTTTATATATATCTACGAAACGCGTATATGATAAGAAAACTCGTAAATCGTAAGATAAACACTGAAATAAACCAGGATTCTCAGTATTCGTTAATACAATCGTATACATTGAATGATATATTATTTGAATTTATTTGTCAAGACTCTCTTGCCCAGAGGCACCGTTTCTTCGCGGAATTTTTTTTATTTTCTTGTATTGCAACACCGAAAACATCAATCGGTGATTATAGTTACCAAATATCATGTGACTCGTACGCGTATCGAGTTCCTTCCTACATATACAATACCATCTTTATGTGGACTCATCAGTATACGATTAGTTGACGCATGCAGTGGGGGTATTTTCTTGTGCATATATGCACCACACCAAGCTGTGAACTCTGTTTTCAACACTCAACTTTCACTACGCACGCGTCAAGTGCCACCTTTGAATACAATCAGAGAGAAAAGAGTGCAAGTACTCTAGGCCCAATTGCAGTATTTATTAATTTTTTTTGTTAATAACTTACTAATCGAGTAATAAGTGATTATTTAAATATCTATTTTTTATATTATATTCGTATTCTGCAATATCACCCCACCACTATACAAAACTTACTACCAGATCTTAAGCCAGAATTCAATGGGCCTTTTCAAAAGCTTAAAATTTTGTGAAGTCATGTAAAATGATAAAGTGGTATCTCAGAATAGAATATCTGTGAGTCTTTTCCATAGACCATACAGAATGGACTGGGCATTGCCTATGCTGAAGTATTGTACGGCTTGCTGCTAAGTAAAGCAAAAGAGACAGAAGACGTATGTCGTTTGTAAAAGAAAGACGAAATGCTCTATTCACAGAGTAAACGTTGCCACGTTCAACATATCGCTATAGCTATCCTTGTCTCCTTACTCGGCAGCACCCCCACCACTCCAATGCCCAGTCCATTCTGCATGGTCTATGGTCTTTTCATTTTTCCCATCATCCGTACATTTTGATTGGTTGGTGAAGTTAATAGTTAACCAATCAAAAGTGAAAAATGCTCTGCAGTCAGAACGCACCCGTTGGGAATCAGCCTAATTTCGGAACACGCCTTTGGTGAGTCTCTGCTGTTTATACACTGCGGGACTTCCCCTAGTACACCTATAACCGTCCTTTGTTCGGTTGATCTCAATCTCCGGTCTCCGGTACGTAATGGCTGAATAAGCTGATTATATAGTTGGGTGAATCACACTGTATATGTCATCGTATTTTTCACAATATTCGTTGCATTTATATTCGCGGTGGAATTACGTGCTGAAGGATCGAGTTTTTTTTTTTTTTTGTTAATTTCACCGGTTCTGATCCAATAAGACTTTCGGGGACTTGCAGTGTACGTCTCGGCTGTTCAACATGGTAGTGTAATTCAATACAATATATACTGTCTATATTACAAATGTATATTTACATGTATATCGGGTATTTTGCGGTACTTCAGTTATCCAATTTTTCAAAATTATCCAAAAACTTATTATACAAAGGATTGAATAGAATACGCGTTATTATCACTACTATTATTTTATAATTTTTCTTCAATTCAAATAATAGTTTCCCTTTGTTCTTCAAAATTTATATTTATCCCTTCGTTCAGGTAAAGACAAAACTCGAGAAGCCTGTGGGCCCCGTCAACGACGTCAAAAAATTGACGCCGTATCAAGGTAGCCGACGCTGCTTTGGGCACTACAGTTGTCCAGAGTGTAAGAGACAATGGTTATCCAGCAACAGTTGGGCGAACATGGGCCAAGAATGCCTGAAATGTGGTACGAATGTGTATCCGCACAGACAGGTGAGTAGCTCGGTTTTGATTATAAAAAAAAAGAACTTTCATTAATCCTAATTACTTGAATCATCGCATACCAGTGGCCATTACAAAAACCTAGTAGCCTGCTTAAAAAGGACAACAAGAAGCCTCATCCTCAAGATTTGTGTGAAAAATGCAAAATAGTAGGCAATTATTGCCGAAGAGGAGGTCGGGCAGAGAGCAAGGAGGAAGGATCAGTGGAGAAAAAAAAATCAAAGAAACCAAGAAAACGGTCGAAAAAATCGAAAAAAAAGCAAAAAAGCAATGAAACTAAACAATAACTTTTACCAATTTTCCTCGTGCCTTTTTTTTTTTAATGACGATTTAAAAAACAAATACGTCTTTCTTGCCTAAGTTTGAATGTTAAATTTTTTTTTAAATATTATCCACCAAACGGGTGTTCCATCGGCGTCATTGATAGGCAAAAAATAATTTTTTACGTATATCGAAGAGCATGAATTTTTGTCGTTCTATCAGTCTGGAGTGATTCATATTTTAGCGTCGACGCAAAAAAGCAAGGGCAAAAATTCTCAAGCTCCCGATACAAGAAATAATGAATCGAAAGTTCGAGATAAATATTTTTACGAGTTCTTACGAATAACAGGTTTTACTAATTGTTTTTCATTTTTTTTTTTCCTTTTATGCCCGTTACTTAATAAGTGTTACAATTCTCAAAGAAATAATTGCTCGTTTCTTCCACAGTCTTATTATTATTATTATTTTATATTTTTGTGATATTTGTTACATTATCGTTATTGAACCGAACCGTATAATTTTACAAGCATCGATGCGATATCAAAAGTCAAAACTGGATTTTCGTCGATCGTTCAATAACATATTTACTTTAACGTTTAGGAGGCATGTTAACCTTTCGCCGAAGGTATGATAGAATATATATTTTTTTTTTTAATTAATTATAAGTCCTCTTCCCGAAACAATCCGTCAGGCTAATCCAGACGCTACATAGGGGCTCTGTATGCGATATGGAAATCGCTGAAATAATTTTACCGAATTCGATGGATTTTGAAACTAGCCGATTGATATAATCCATAATGCAATACCATTTTTCAATTTTAATTACCGACAATTCCTTATAACATAAAGGAAGCACCTTGCATATTTACCTGTTGGCACATAAAGAAAAAAAAATCCTCTTCAAATTTATTCTACGATCTGCGTACATGATCGAAGCAACCAAATTTTTTAGCAAAACTGCAAATTAAACAAAATCAACTACCCCAGACTTGTTTTTTTTTTTTTTTTATTTTCCTGAAATTTTACAAATATTCTTATACGTAAAACTAACCAAAGCATTCGAAAAAAAATATATATATATTTATATCCGAGGCTTAAAACTTATGACTTTGCCAATAAAGGCTGCAAACGATAAAAGGGCCAGATTTTCCTGATATTTTCATCTCTGCAGGATGAATCTATTGAATATAAAGTTGCTTCAGTGAACTCTCGTATTTCATATAAAAGCCCCTATATCACATCTGGACTAATTGGCCGAATGATAACGAACAATAACGAAGAATATAGCATATAGGCTCTCTATAATTATATGAAAAATATTGATAAAGATTTTTCTACGGGGATAAAGAAAATGACAAAATTTTATATCCCATTTGTTGTATTATATATTTGTGTGTGTACCTATATTTTTAATATTGTATATGTTGGGGTGCAGAATATACAAGCAAATGATGTAACTATATTTTGAATTAATTTTTTTTTTCCCCCTCCTTCCCTATACATGCAATTGATTATATTATTTTTCCTTTTGCAATCATTCTGTGCTACTTCAACAACGAGATATATGACGTAATTTTTTTTTCATGCATGAAAAAAAAAAGTACGCTCATACACGAATGATTGTAACAATAACACAACCATAAGATGGACTAATTATCGCGTATACACGTGTACTATACATAGAAGGATTATAAATCGGTATACGACGTATGGTATAGACATATATATCAATTGAACGAATTTTTCTTCTTTCTTTTTTTTTTTTCATCCTTTATATGATACAATATACACGATAAGCAATGTACAATCGTCAAGGATTGGTCACGACGAACAGACGATCAGCGGCCGGATCCTCGCTAAAATAAGCCGCTGAATTAAACATCGTTGTCGTCGTGAGCGTTGACGCGGATGGCGCTCTTATCGTAGGGGCTTGAGAATCATCCGGTTGGATCTGGCGAGGCAAATTATTCGCTTGAGAAATAATATTGCAATGCGCGGGAAAAATCTCGCAAGCCCTTTTTTTTTTTTATATACTAATAATTAACTGTCGATCCCGAATTTCGAATCTTTGACGGCCATTTTGATGCCACAACGGCTATTCAAGATGGTGTAAACGAAAGATGGCGCAAGAAAGGTCGTCTCACTCAAAGGTCAGATTCGGTGGAAATTCATGATTATAAATTGCTTGTAAAATTTTTTACAGATCAAGTACTCGAAAATAGAGACTGAGTTATAAAAAAAAAAAAAAAATAAAAAAAAACGCTCACGTGTATCGAGAAATGCCGGTGATTGAGCTTTGTGAGCAAAATTTTTTAATATTCAACACTAAATATATTTATTAGGCGAATTCTTTAACAACCTTTGGCATTATTACCGTTTAAACTCACAGCTCTTGGTTATCGTCGATATGTGGTTAAGTTAGAAAAAAAAAAAAAAAATTTCTTTCCGAAAAATAAAGGAGCCTTTCCCATAGGAGGGATCAAGCTCGCGGTTATCATTCAAGCAATAGGCTCGACTCTTCCGATATGACAATGCATCCAAAAAGTTTATCCAACGTGATTGATTCTTACCTCGAACGACGACTTGGCCGATTGATCGGGAGAATTAATATTTTCCGTTTGCTCCGATGAAATTGAAATTCCCGAATCCCGAATAATCTGATTGTCGGAGAATACCTCGTCCCCGCGCGATTTCCAAACTTCGCGATCGGAAAGTCTCGTTAACGGCGTGGTATCAGCGATGTTTCCTCCGCTCCGATAAAAATCGAACGACTGAGCCGTGGGTTGAACGGCGACCGGACTGGAGACGCTTGGCGGCGGTTGATTCAAGAGATTCACAACATGCTGATGTTCCTTCGTCTCGTGCGACGATCCAGCAATTTGGAGATTGATAAAATTTGCGGATAAATTTGAATCTATCACGTGCCCGCCGACCAAGGAATTTTCCACTGAATTTTCCAATCCTCGAGTCGATTCCGATGAAATTTCGGGCTGTGGAGCGATCGTACCGGTGAACGACGGTTGTTCCTGTCCAACAAGACTTATCACACGTGGCGCCATTCGTTCCTGTTCAACCTTCGATTCTCCTGTATCCTCGTTTTCAATATTAACTTCCGTAACTTCGTGAGCTTCCGTTGACGGTGCTACAACGGAAATTCCCGTGAGTCCCGCAACGCCAACGTTAACGCCACATTCCATTGCGCCACTGGAAATATTGCAGGGAATGCAAGAAGAATCGTCGACTCGATCGATAAAATTTTTTTGCATTATTTCCGGCTGTGGAGCTATCGAGCCCGAAAATGATGGTTGTTCCTGCTCAACCAGACTTATAACCGGACTCTGCGGTGATACTGATCGATTATCCGATTGTTTCGTCGTGTTATTCGTGCACGAAGGCTCGGGAAAGAGTTCGTCGCGTAGATTGGGCAAAAAGCTGTTTATCGTTCGCCACGTGGGTTCCCAGAGATTCGATGATGGCGTCAGAACACCCGTCGACGACATCACCAGTAGCATGTTCTTCAATGATTCGGGAATAGCCTCGAGCAGCAATTCGCTGTTATCGGCATGCATGTAAGCCCTCATGAGATCGAGCACGGTGAGCCATAGCGGCAGAAAACCCGGCAGAGTGAGCAACGGCGTCAAATGATGAAGAAAAACCTTGGACAGGAGCATCGCTGCTCTGACCCGAGTCTCCTCGATGCCAGCCGGATCATTGGGCGCGACGGTTTCGAGAAGTTGCGCCAACAGGGGAAACAAAACTTTCTCGAGGCACTGGGACCACTCGAGGGCCGTTAATTGTGCCAGATCGTGGGCCAGCAGTGTGCTCTGAAGATACGTTATGGCGGATGCGCGAACCGGACGTCTCGAGTCGCAGCAAAAACGGGCTATGCCCTGAAGCAACGGTTTCCATGCCTGTGGCCAGAGCGAGACGATTGCCTCGCTGCTCTGTCCATTCTCCTCGGCCCACCAGCGAAATATCTGAGCCGTTCTCGTGTGCAGCGTATGCATAAGATCGAGCAGCTGAAGAGGCGCCTGCTGATAAGCCGGAACGGCGCTCGTATCACCGGCCGATGAATTGATCCTTCCGCGTTTACCGGCGCTGCTGTTCTGCAGTACAGCCTCGCCGAATGTTCGCGCGCAGCGTATGCAAAGCTCAAAATTAAAGGGCGTGACGTGGGCTACATCGCGAACGAGGAATACAAGGCTCTCGCAGCATTTGGCCAATGATATTGGATCGTGGGGCTGCAAATCACGATCGATGATTATGGTGTCAGCGGCAACGGGCAGAGGTGCCTCGGTGCCGGTTGGCGATACGAGGACCCATTCGGGAATCGGCGATACCGGTCGCTGATCCAGCACCGAACCTCTCAGCGTCGTGCCATCATCCGTGGAATCGTTGACGGGATTGCTGACCGTCGGGCCGGCGATCTGTTGCTGTTGCTTCGGCAAAAGTGCACCAGCCCCGGCGCACTCGAGAAGACCAAACACGACTCGCCAATCCTCGGAACTGTGAATATTCGCGGCTCCGGTTTTCAGCAGCTCGAACAGGCCGTAAGCAATCTGACGCGAGAGCGGCGGCATCGTCGACGATGGCAGATGCGTGATCGGCGCGAGGGGCGGCAGAACCGTCCAAGCGAATTCCTCGCCGCGCAGCAATCTTATCGCCAAGCGTAGCATACCAACGGCAGCTCTCTCCAGCAGATACGGATGATTCTCGCGGGCTGCACTGGTCAGCAGGCCGTCGAGATGAGCCTGTACGATCGGCCAGACGCACATGACGCGATCGCGATTCTGCACGGTAACGTCGAGCAGCAATTCGAGGATGAAGACGGATATATCCTCGTCGTGAGGATTAACGGATACGAGAGCACCGATGAGCGATCTGAGCGATTCAACTTCCAAAAATTTGCTCTCCTCGATTATTTGCTTCGGATAACAATTGTTTATGCAATCGGTGGCTCTCTTGCGCGTCGTTGCCTCAGCCGGATGCGGCAATCTCGTTGTCTCGGGCGCGATGTATGAATACAGGCTCGATAATATTCCCAGCTCAACGGGCGGAGCTTTCGGGATCGTTGATTCGCGCACGAGGGAAACTCTACCGCCGGTTTCCAAAAAATCCTCGCCCTCGGTCATCGTTTTCGGCAACAATCGAGCCTTGTAGAGGGTCCTGAGGCAATCGATTATATTCTTCCACGATGATCTCAGGCAATTGCCGTGCAAATGCGTTATCTTGAAAAGAGTTCTTGCGGCAAGCTGGCATCTACCGCTACCGCCGAGATGCAGTACGATCTGTTCGGCCTCGCCGACGGTCGCTAGACCCGTGAATTTGCAAAGGCTCACGACGAGGGTGTCGAGATCGCTGCTCATAGCGTAGTGCGAGCTTATAGCGGCGCAGCTCAGGAATGTCTGAGCTACGCGTCGCTGCAGCGATCTGTCGGGTGCTTTGTCGTAGGCGCGACAGAGGGCACTTATTATCGGTGCCCAGGCACGCTCCGCGAGTTCCTTATCGACGAATTCACCGGCGCCACCGACCTTCGTGTAAATACTCTCTCGACTGGCGCCCCGACGCAGCAGCACCTTCCAGAGATAATTATCCTTAACGAGGCCCGTTTGCTCCGCCGGCATGACGATCTCCTCGCCTTTTATCGAAACATAAATCTCATCCAGCATATCCTGATCGAAATCCGAGCCACCGTCGACCTTCTTCAGATTTCTCTTGAATTCATCGGCCGTCATTGGATTGCTCTGACGCTTCGCATTGTGATTGTGCTGATCAACGTTCAGCATTATAACCGCATAAGCGAGGGTAAAAGCGGCATCGGCCGAGGCGAACGGACGTCCGTTACTGTCGTGCCAGTGATCGGCAAATTTTTCCAACAGCAGCGATATCAGCGGCGCCTCGCCCGGTAGCCTGAACGACTCGAGATAAAGTCGCAGAGCCTGATCTATTCGCGTATTGTGAAAATCAAAATTTTGCACGAAACAATTCAATACTGTTTTGTTCTCCTTTTTGCTTATATACTCGCCGATCGCTTTCTTATCCAGAACCGGATTTTCGCGCAAAAATTTGGCAATTTTCTCGGGATTCGCCGTACCGCCTGGCTCATCAGCGACAAGACCGTGTTCCGTGAGCTTAGCGATGCCCTCGCGTGGATTTTCATTGAATTTTTCCGTTCCCAGAGCGAGCCATCTCTTGCTTGCCTTCGTTGCTAACAATTCGTGTCTCGTTGGCAATATTTCATTGCCCCGATGTCTCGACGGTTTGCACAAGTCGCGATAACCCTTGCATCTCGCCTCGATACCAACGACAAGGCTCATTATCGCCTCGAGCGATATGAATTGTATGCTGTACATATTGCCGATCAGTGACGAGGCATTTTTCGACAATAACTTCATTAGATCCTCGTAAAGATTCGTGGAATAAAGACCGCAGTCGTAATTGAGATAAAGCTCGGCCGGTAGGCCGGGTATTCGCCAAATTCTCACTATCGCCTCGAGTGCCAGTTCGCGCTGCTCGTAGGATATGCGATTGGAATCGGAATCAACGATCTCCATGAGCTTTAGCATGTAATGTTCCATTTGAAATTTGAGATGTTCGCGCTGCGATTCGAAGAGCAGAAACGATACTTGGAGATCGGCCGCGAGAATTGAGAGTCGATCGGTGCTCAATTGGAGTATCAGATTACGGCAAAGCTCGTCTTTGGCTAGCGAAAGTAGGGATGGAAAATTTGCCAACGAATCGGCAGCGATCTCGAGGGCTACCTGCAAAAGGCTCAGTCCAAGATGCATCATTATTTCGTTATTTTGCTTGTCGATGGGACTGCACAGCGAGACGAGAAAACGAAACAATTCACGAACGCACAGAGCACCGTAAGGTGACAATTGTTGCAGAGGCGTGAATCTCACACCCTGGGTATTCACGTATTCCTCGAGCTGGGATTCCGTATCGATGAGTATTTTTGGCATCCCGATGCTGCTGTTATTGCCGCTTCCTATACTTGCAGCGTCGTCGATCGACAGATCCTCCACGCTTCCGCCCGGCGATTTAACGATTTCCCCAATTTTTTCCTCATCTCCGATTACTCGATCATCCAACGATTTCGTCGATTCGCAAATTTCGCCTCTCTTCCCGTCCGTCGTGTCCTTCGGATCGTCCTTCAGAGATTTCGAATCTTTCTCGATCCACTCCTGGCGCGTCTCGTTCGCCGAACTCGTCGCATCGACGTCTTTGCTTTCCCTCGGCTCGTCGGCAATCGTTTCTTTCGTCGTCGTCGTTGCTGCTGACTCTTCGACGCTCGTTTCGTACGATTTTACGGTCAGCGAGCTCTTATCCTCGTCGAGCTTTTTGTCAATCGAATTATCGTTTGTTTTTCCATTCACGGTCTCGCCGCTCGACGAGCCTTTCGTCGGATCTTCGTCGCTTGGCTTGTCCGGACTACCGTGATCCAGAGGGCCCTGCATATCAACGATATTACCGGCCGGTGTGATCGGCGTGGTTGCCAGATGATCCGCACGAGCACGATCAACCGGACTCAATAGACGCGTCTCGCTTTCCTCAACTTCCGCTTGTTCCGTGGTCTGTTTCGACGCAACGATGCTCGCGGACTTTTGCTTGCCGTGATTCTTTATCTTTCGCGTTTTGCCGCGTGAATTTTCCATACCGTTAGTTCGCATCTTCTTCATGTTGGGAATAACGCGCGTGTCGTCGGCGAATCGGGATAGACGAGCGAACAAATGCTGCACCATGTCGCGCAAACAGTGCTCCGCTGTTCGACGCAACAGCTCTGCGAAATGCCAAGATTCACAATTTCATCGTTCGGATTTATTATTGGACAATTTCTTTTTTTTTTTTTTTTTGCATGACCCGGCAGGACACGCGACTCGAAGCTCGCGGGTATTATGGAACGAAAAAAAGGATCCACTTGCGATATCCCTAGTAGATTGCCGAACTCAACAAGCAACTGAACAAATAACCGTCAAAAGGACGGTTCTTTTTGGACAAAAAAGAACTGTGGAAAAACCTTCAAAAGAACCGTCTATTTTTATGAATCTGTAGACGGTCCTTCGTACGGTCGTTCCTACTGGTTTTTGGTTCTTAGTACGGTTTTTACCAGTTCGGTCCTTTTTATGGTTTTATTAAGGTTTTATTTTATGTAAACAAATTTATTACAACATTTCGTATGCTCCTTCTCTCCCTGGCAGTTGATTCCCTTTATTATTAAAATTCCCTTTATTATAAAAATTTCATTCTGCTGTGATTTGGACTGCCTCGATCCTGGCTCGCGTTGACACTACAAAATACAGTGTTTTTGTTTCGTTTATCCAGTAAGGTTTGTTTTATGGTCATTTTGTCGGTTACAAACCCGAAAAAATAGTATGGTTATTAGTACGGTTCTTTTGGTGGTTGCTCGTAGTTTTTTAGGTGCTCGCGAAATATTACGAACGGTTCTTTTTTAGGTTATTGGTCGATGATTTTTTGTCCAAAAAGAACCATCGATGACCGGTCCTTTTTACGGTTTTTAGTGAGTCATACAATCTACCAGGGATGGTCCCCCGTAACGATTCTTATGATACGACCGAGGTTTTTAATGCGAGGAATAAAATTTGGGATGTATTTTTTTTATCTGCAGGATTTTTCCGACGGGAGGTCGAAAGAACTCTAAAAAAAAAAAATATGCAAGATTCACAATTTCGTCATTCGATTATTATTGGACAATTTTTTTTTTTCCATGATCGGGCAAGACACGCGACTCGAAGCTTGCGAGTATTATGGAATGAGAAAGGTCCTTGCGATGGTTCCGTAACGGTTTTTATGATACAACCGAGGTTTTTAACGCGAGGAATAAAATTTGGGATGTATTTTCTTTTATCTGCAGGATCTTTTCGATGGGAGGTCGAAAGAATTCTAAAAAAAAAACAAAATATATCGGTTTGAAAAAAAAATTGTATTCCGATCATAACGAAGCGAGATGGAAAAATTGTTTGAGGTATAATTTCCTTTAACATGATTCTTGCAAACTTCACCAATTATGAGACGACTAATTGAGGCATCCGAGTAAAATTTTTTTTTTTTTTAATCTCTGACACGACCTACGAGAAGTATCGTGCGCTCCATCGATTATGAAATGGCTAATTAAGTCCTTCGAGTAATTTTTTTTTTATCTCTCGCACGACTGAAGGGAAGTATCGTGCACTTCGCACCACTCATGAGTAACCCATAATAGAAAAAAAAAGCCTCCTTAATTTTTAGCTTATTAGGAAAAATTTTCATGAAATTTAAGGGGGTTTACTTTTTTTGAGCTGAAAATACCGCTTTATTTGACATTTTTCATTGACGAAACTATCCGTTCGATTTAATTTGAACTTTTCACGTGTATTCATTATGTATTCATATGAGTGGACAATTTTTTTTTGAATAACTTTCATGCAGAAACCCGTCTGCTACCAGTCCTCGACCATGACGTCGCGCGGAGTCGCTCCGTCACTGGTTGGCATGATGTCTAAAAAATTATTGGACCGATCGGCAAAAAATTTTTACTGCATTTCGAGCAAAGATCCTTTTATCGTATGAAGAACCAAAAAAGCGATACGTTATTTATTTATTTTTTTTTTTATTGCAAAGAAATAGACCGAATTTTTTTTAGCGAAATTGATGATTTTATTTTGCCAAGTCACCATTTCCTATTTTTTTTTTTTTCTCGTTCGTCATATACTATAGCTACATAAGGGTGTTTCATATTTAAAAAATTTTCGATTTTTTTACGGTCAGACGCAAAAAATGCTTGCCCCTGGTCTAAAAAGAAGCCTCCCAAAAGAGTGAGCACTGTAGCACTAGTTTTAGGGTCTCCGAAAACGATTTTTCTAAAAAAAATAAGTGAAAAATCGATATCAGCACCCCATTAACATGTACTGTTTCTTTTATGTTTAACAAACAATGAATTATGACCGAAAAAGATAATCTAAAGCGCATTATGGAGAAATGCTGACATGGAATTTACAAAACCAGTGGCGTAAGGTGTTAGGCGCACGGTTGGTCCGATTCAACCTTTCCAAGTCTCACCCTGTTCGGGCAGCGCTTCCGCATCTTTTGCACGAGGAGATCTGAAAAAAAATAATTATGTGAAAATTTACAGTCAATTATACGAAATTTTCCAAATTTGAGGCACTATTTTGCAAAAAACTTGGTAAAAAAAAATGAATAAATTCCCTCCATCGCATAATGAGGATTTTGATTACAAACAAAATGAATTGTACTATCGGTGCTCCCAAAACCTTACGACGCAGCGCCAAAAATATAGTTTCAAGAAAAAATAATTTGATATTTTTTATCCAACGGTTAAACAGATATTTAATGTTTCCCGATAAAAATTTTCAACTGTTTGGTAAAAAATATCAAATTAGTTTTTCTTGAAACTATATTTTTGGCGCTGCGTCGTAAGGTTTTGGGAGCACCGATAGTACAATTCATTTTGTTCGGAATCGAAATCCTCATTATGCGATGGAGGGAATTTTTTCATTTTTTTTTTACCAAGTTTTTTGCAAAATAGTGCCTCAAGTTTGGAAAATTTCGTATAATTGACTGTAACTTTTCACATAATTATTTTTTTTTTCAGATCCCCACGTTCAAAAGACGTGGAAGCGCTGCCCGAACAGGGTGAGACTCGGAAAGGTTGAATCGGACCAACCGTGTGCCTAACACCTTACGCCACTGGTTTTGGAAATTCCATGTCAGCGTTTCTCTATAATGCGCTCTAGATGTTCTTTTTTGGTCATATATTTTTTGGTCATAATTCATTGTTTGTAAAACATAAAAGAAACGGTACATATTAAAGGGGTGCTAATATCGATTTTTCACTTATTTTTTTTTTTAGAAAAATCGTTTTCGGAGACCCTAAAACTAGCGCTACAGCGCTCACTCTTTTGGAGGCTTCTTTTTAGATCAGGAGCAGGCATTTTTTGCGTCTGCCCGTAAAAAAATCGAAAATTTTTTAAATGTTAAACACCCTGGAGCTACATGTATATGAAGTAAAAGGCCGTTTGATTTTTTTGTTTTTTTGTTTTTGTCACGGTCGAGGACCAGTATCAGAGGCGTGTTTCTGCAGGAAAGTTATTAAAAAAAATTGTGCACTTACCTGGATACATAATAAATACATGTTGTACAAAGTTTAAATTAAATCGATCGGATAGATTCGTCTATAAAAAAATGTCAAATAAAGCGGTATTTTTAGTTCAAAAAACAAGAAAATTCCCCCTCGCTTGCAGTTTTCATGATTTTTCAAGGTCGTTGGTCGCCCTGATTTTTTTTTTCACTAGTCTCTTTATCATATCTTTTTTTTTTTTTTTTTTTATTCACGTGCACGAAAAATTGAGCAAACAAATGTGATATTTCATGCAATGGTTCTTGGAGTTATTTGTCCCGTTGCGGGATGAGCAATGGAAATTTTATTGATACCTCAAATCGAACGCAAATCGTGGAAAAATTTTTACGACCGAGCTTAGCTTACCGCTCAGACGAGTCTCGAAGCATATCCTGAAGCAACTGAGCATAATTTCGCAAATACTCTCGTCCGACAAATGATCGCCGGCAAGCGAGAGCACAAGTGCTCTCAGTACTTGCAATATTCTCATAAGAACGACGCCGTCGCCGGATGCATCGGTACCGACGAATCTCGCATGGGTCACCGCGTCGGCGATCGCTTCGACGCAAGCACCGATCGCCGGATGCTCAGAATCTGTGGATAAAAAAATTAAAAAAAAAAAAAAAAAAAAAAAAAAGTCAACTTCGCGAGATCGTATCGTCACAGAGTTTTGTATTGTTCTTCGAAAAATCAAAAACCGTGCAACAAAAATTTTCCAATTTTTTTTCTTATCACCGTTTTTGTTTTCCTCATCGCCCAGCGTGTCCGTATATCATTTTCAGGTTTTTACGCCCCCTTTCCCTTTGTCTTCATTTTTCATTGAATTCCCGGACAGGCAAGCAATCAAATCTCGAGTTTCGAGTTCCCTGACATTTTCAAGTTTTCCAGGTCGGAATCTCGTTAATTTTTTTTTTTTTTTTTTAATTGTTCAAGGCGGCGAAACAAATTTTTTTCCAGTCACGATGCCTTTTGTCGTGAATTGCATTGCACTTTAAACGCACAGCAGGTATTTTAGACCAACTTAACAAAGTTTAACTCCGACCATCTCGAATTTGATCTATTAATTTTTGTTTCATCGTACCAACTTTGCAAAGCATTCTCAACTTTTGAGAGCATTTTTACGAATATCGTAATCCATAGAACATACGTTTTATGAAAGTTGTTACAATGAAATAAAAATTAATAGATCAAATTCGAGATTGTCGGAGTTAAACTTTGTTAAATTGATGTAAAATATCTGCTTTTTGCGTTTGAAGTGGATGCGATTCACGACAAAAGGCATCGTGACTCGGAAAAAATTTGTCGTAGCTTTCTGAAATTCATAAAACGTTCGTTTTTTTTTTTTTTTACTTTAAAAGAAAAATCTTCTTCATAAAGATCGTTTAAGCTATTGCACAAAGTGGAACTATTTTTATTTATACGTTTTCAAATTTTTCGTTATTTAAAAATTTTTTTTTTTCAATAATATAAAGCCAATTTGCAAAACAGCACTATTTATACGCAGTGACATAATTTTCCGATGTTTATGCATTAATATTTTTAGTTTGTCATCTCGCCGAAACTCGAATGAGCTCCGAAGCGATTGCTCTGAAATTTTACAGAAAACTTGAAACGAAGCTATCTATATTTGGCATTGAATTTGAAAGTTTACAAGAGAATGTTCGTCCGCTGCTTTATTACTCAATTCTATCGAGTTTTCACCCCCCCCCCCCCCCTTGTTGCATAATAAATGGCACTATAAATGTTTGAAAATATTTCCCGATAAGTTATCGTTATGACCACGGAATTTTCCTGTTTATTTTTTTATTTTTTCCAATAAACGTTTTCGTTTCGGCTGTATGAAATTTATCATAAAACTCTGGATAGCGCGAAAGAATAAAACGGAACGAGAGTAGCGAGGCGCTTTCTCATAGATGAAGCTTGACTTTCGTGAGAATAAACAAAAAAAAAACTCGAAGTATCCATGGCAAAAGTTGTTCCGAATGAAAAAATTTACTCTTCGAAACGCGTCTTTAGATTAGTCTTGTCATAAGAAATTGAACCGTCGTTATTCAAGATCTAACTCAAACGGTCTTGTTCAAATTTTACAAACTTCCGATGCAGCAATTTTGCTTCGTTTAATTTAACTTTTGCCCGGAACGATGCCTGATTTAAGATGCATCGAACGTACACCTTCTCAACCAAAAGTGACTTTAGTCGATAATATTGCACACTTCATGATAAGATAAAAATCGCGAAAAAATGCAACCACAATAAAGACGATAAGAATAGATTACTTTTTTAATAATAATAATGCCCCATAGCTATCAATAAATTGTTTAAACAAAAAATTGTTTAACAAATTTTTAGGGAATGTTTTTTTTTTTTGTCATGCGAAATGCATTCGTTGATTTTTCTGACCACGCGTGAAATTTTTTAAAAATTTTCTTATCATTTTGAAATTTCGGTTTTCAGAAATTTGTGAAGGTTGTAGTTTACGAAACTATTTGTTTCAATGCCCTGGAAAATTCTCAAATTCTCAATATACGACGTTTTTTTTTTATGAAAACATATCCAAAATTCACGATTTTTCCGTCATTTTTCAAAATTAAAAAATTTTCGAAAACCAAATTTCAAAATGATAAGAAATTTTTTTTAAAATTCACGCGTAGTCAGAAATATCGACGAATTCATTTCACGTGTCAAAAAAAATGCTTGTTTTGTTTGAACAATAAATATAAAAAAAATAAATATTTTGAATAAAAAAAAGCAATGTTTTGAATAAAAAAAAGCAATGTTTTGTTTGAACAATTTATTGATAAGTTTTTGGCATTATTATTATTCAAAATTAATCTTATCGTCTTTATTGCGGTTGAATTTTTTCCAATTTTTATCTTATCATAAATTATGCAATATTGTTTGACGAAAGTTACTTTTAGTTGGGAAAGTTACGTCCCATACATCCTTAAGATTTTCGTTAATTATATCAGCCAGGTTTTTCCCCGTTTTTTGCTTTTTTGGCAAATGCGATAAGATAGCGCGTTAAAGTAAAGTGGCTACGGACATCATTCACCGGGGTCGGGGTGTATCCCGAGGAATAAAATGGAAATAAAAGGAAAGGGGGAAAAAGCGTAAAAACCTGAAAAGGTCAAACGATGAAAACGCTGCTGTATTTTTTTTTTTTTTTTTTTTTTTTTTTAATACTAAAAAAGCGAGATACGAGCGTTTTTAACAAAGTCATACGGCGCTCACCGACGAGACCGTAGGATATCATTTTATTGATGGCGGAGAGAGCGAGACTGGTGACGGGTCCCGTGGTCTCCTCCGATCTCACGATCTCTAGGAACGGCGCGAGAAAAACGCCGGGCTCGAGATTCGACAAGTTTCTCGCGTCGTTCAGAGCCTCCCTCAGCGTCGACAGTCCTTTCATCAGGATATCCTGATCCTCGTCCTGAGGGGGCGAGTGGAAAAAAAAAAAAAAAAAGGTACAAACTGACACACCAAATGGAACGGAAAATTTCACGATATCGAGGAAGCAGATGGTCGGAGAGAACAATGAGAAACAAAGAAAAACCGTATGTTCTGCGAGGAAAAGAAAGAAAGGAAAAATAATTGAGATACCTGATGAGAGTGGGAGGACCATCGTACACCACGTCGCATCGCCGTCATGAGAAGTCCGACCTCGCCCTCGATGACGTACAGACCGCCGAGCGGGCACGTTGTTCTCGTCATCGTGCTCCGATTTTTCTCTCACTTTGTAAATTGAATTATTTGAAAAAAAAAAAAAAAAAAAAAAAAATTTCCGTCACTCGACTACATACTCGCGCGCGTCTTCGACAAATTGTCATTCGATTATTCTCGACGCGCAGCAACAAAAATAATAATCACGAGACTCGATTCAATTCACCGGTTAATCGCGAATCCGTATGTTTTTTTTTTTCTTCTTTCCTCACGTTAAAACGATAAGAACGGTTCGATAAAAAAACACGACGGACGTCAAACGTCAGGGGAGAGACACACACAAAGTTCCAACTCGACGGGCCACCCCCGAGACTGTACGTGCCCTCCACCGACAGCACTCGGCACTCACAGCAGTAACAGCAGGGACAAGAATGTTTTTAGTTTTTGCCGTATTTTCGAACGAGGTGTCGCGCGCGTGTGAGAGTTTTCGCGTAGATATCGATAAAACAGATTTTTCGATTTCAGGCCTTTGCCAATGTTACGAAAGATGACGCTACTTGTCATGTTCGTTAGGAGGACCTCTTTTGACATCTTGAGAAACGATTGTAATTGGCGGATAATTGGAAAAAAAGAAACGTGCGAATTAGAAATTTTCACATTTCTTCCTCATTTAATCTCGCTCACAAAGCTTCTATAAGCAAGCGGGGGTTTTTAAATTTTGGCTTCCTCATAATGTATAAATTTCTAATTTTCCTGCATTCGATATCGATAACGAACGCAAAATTTTCAAAAACATTTCGAATATTCTAAAAATCTAATAAAATAAAATTTTTTTTTTTCACCGATTTCAGCAAAGTTTAATGCCAACCAGCCTTTATAGTCCAGTCATTCCAACCAAAAAAGTAGGTTCACAATGCAATCTTCTGCAGAATTGATTTTGCTTTTGGAAAGTCCCCTGAATGTGAATTTAAGGTGGCGGAACTTAGGGGGGTCGAGCTTCAGTCGCCATATTGGAAAACACGTTTCATCAAATATCTCGTGAACTGTGCATCGTACGACAAAAATAGTAGAGACTTTCTTTTGTAGATAATTAAATTTTTTATTTATATCATTTTTACTGTTACATCAATCGTTAACTAGATATTTAGCGACATAACCATGCATAGAAAAGTTTGCTCCGCTATAAATCAAAAACCATGCATTATACAGGAAAAAAGTTTTGAATAAAAAATGTAAAGAATTTCATTGTCCACAAAAAAGGTCTCTTCTATTTTTATCGTATGATGCACGGTTCACGAGATATTTGATAAAACGTGTTTTCCAAGATGGCACCTGAAACCTCGACTCCCCGCATCCCGCCAAATTGAATTTACCCTCAGAGGACACCCCTGAACCATTTACAAAAGCAAAATAAATTCTGTAGAAGATTGCAGAAAATATGGCTGGAATAACTGGACTATTAAGTCGAGAGTATATGCCCGATATTTTAAAATTTGCGCAAAATAGAGCGGTTGCAGATTTTTATTATAACTCATTTTTTTTTTAATTTGAACCTCTTTGATGATTGTTGTGAAATTCAATACCATATGCACTCTGGTCCTATAGCCTATCAACGTAAAATATGTTTGACTGATAGAAAAATATTTTTGGAAATTAGAGCTATAAGCAATTTTTTTTTAAATCCGAAAATTTCTTAAATCTGAATCCCTCAATCAGTTCTTGCCAAATTCAATATACCAAACATCCTTGCCCATCGACCTATTTGCGTAAATATTTTTTAGAGTCGATAAATGGAAATTTACGAAAGTTATAGCGATAAGAGACATTTTTGAAAATGTCTGCGACCATCCTCTGTGTGAAAATGTGTATGCAGGGGTGCACACACACACACACACACACACACACACACACACACACACACACACACACACACACACACACTCCGGGACACTTTTTTTTTTCTAAATATGATTTCTCGACGTGTTGGGACATTTCAATCAAATTGCCATCAAAATCTCGAAACTTTGTTGTTTCACAACTACAAAGCTTTCTCTGTGACGAAGCAAAAGTGCACTGTAAAAAAAAAATGGTAAATTCAACTCGAAAACGATTGAATCAACTCATTTCTAGAGTAACATATGGCGAACCACATTTTCGAGTTGATTCAACTCATATATAGCGCCGTTTTAACCACAATATGTAGCACGATAAACTCGATTTGTGGTTGTCTCAACACGAGATGTGACTGGTTCGACAATATATATATTTGATGTGACTCATTAGTATGGTTGGAACAGCTACATTTTTAGTTGACTGAACTCGATCTGATGGTACAATTAACTCGATTTGTGGCTCTTTCAATCAAAAATAAAGTCCATGTACCCAGAAATATAGTTCAAGCCACTAAATATTCGGTAGAACGAGCTCGATTTGTGGTTGTCTCAACTCGCGATGTGGCTCATTCAACCTGATATTTATTTGATGTGACTTATCAACATGGTTAAAACAGCCACATTTTTGGTTGATTGAACTCGATCCGATGGTATATTTAACTCGATTTGTGGCTGCTTCAACCAAAAAATAAAGTCCACGTACGCAGAAATATAGTTGAGGCCACTAAATATTCGGTAGAACGAACTCGATTTATGTTTGTCTTAACTCGCGATGTAGCTCATTCAACCGGATGTACATTTCGCGTTTCTTAAATTTCGAGCTTCAAAATTAATAAAAAAAAAAATTATAATGCATTTATCGCGATAACAATATAACAGAAATGATATCACACGAAAAAAAAAAGTTCTCCGTTGATATTCACTCATTACAGAATTTCTGTCTGAGCCGGGATTCGAACCGCCTACCTACAAGTTTCCTACCTAATGCCTGCTTACTAACCCGGGACGCTACCTATTGCGCTATCGACTACTATTGAATTTCGTTCATCAATTTTCCGATATACGCTGCATGCTGGCTCACACTTACAAAATTGAATGCGTCATTACCATTACCATTTGACGATTTTGATTAGTAATAGAATTCATTTTCACACAACTTTGCTAGTTTTACATTTATATTTTTTATTTATATTTTGAGTTTCGATTGAACTTTTAATCGAGTCGTTCCACCTCTTTTTCGTTGAAATGACGACGCATAGTAATCGGATAAACCACAAATGTAGTTGAATCAACATGATATTTGGTTAAAAGAGCTGGTTATAGAGTTGTTTCAAACATCTGTAGCAGTACGATGAGCCACATAAAAGAGTTGTTTCAACATCAATTGCGATAAATAGAACCTCATAATGTAGTCGATTGAACTTTTAATTGAGTCCTTCCAACTCTTTTTCAGAGTTAAAATGACGACGCATAGTAATCGGATAAGCCATAAATGTAGTTGAATCAATCTAATATTTGGTTGAAAGAGCTGCTTATGGAGTTGTTTCAAACATTTATGGTAGTAGAACGAGCCATATAAAAGAGTTGTTTTAACATCAATTGTGATAAATAGAACCACACAATGTAGTCGATTGAACTTTTAATCGAGTCCGTCCAACTCTTTTTCAGAGTTAAAATGACGACGCATAGTAATCGGATAAACTACAAATGTAGTTGAATCAACCTAAAATTTGGTTAAAAGAGCTATTTCTAGAGTTGTTTCGAACATTTATGGTAGTACAAAGAGCCACATAAAAGGGTTGTTTCAACGTAAATTGTGATAAATAGAACCACATGATGTAGTCGATTGAACTTTTAATCGAGTCCTTCCAACTCTTTTTCAGAGTCAAAATAACGACGCATAATAATCGAATAAACCACAAATGTAGTTGAATCAACCTAATATTTGGTTCAAAGAGCTGTTAATTGAGTTGTTTCATTCAATTATCGTAGTCGAACGAACTGCAGAAAAAGTTGGACCAACTATTCTGTTGTGAGTGATTCAACTCTGAAATGAGTTCGGTCAACTCGTTAGGTGGCTGTTTTGACCGAATATGTTAACGCCATATTTCAGAGTTGAAGCAACTATTCCATGTACATGCTTTAACTCGATATTCGGTTGACCCAACTCAATTTGAGTTGTTCTAACTCATTTTTTTCAACTCGATTTCTCGAGTTGAATTTACCATTTTTTTTTACAGTGTGCGATGCGGATGCTATTCATTACTATATTAAGATATCTTTTCAATATTTATACTTTTTTTTTTTATTATTATGAGTATTAGTACTGTTTGGGGGAATCGGAAAAGGAAGTGGAAATGTTTACATATGTTCAGTCATATAAATCCAAGCATTCATATAATTGTTTTCAGTGAACAAGTATTTCTTTCAACATTGTTTTTATATGGAATAAATAAGTTAATCTTGATATACAAGTACAAAACTTATCATCGACTTTACATAAGGTCAACATACAGCGGGATAAAAATTCGCAGATGTATGATGAAAAATTGTGGTATATATAAGTATACGTACATGTATATTATAAAAAAAAATGAGTTAACGTTATTATCACTGACAGCAGAGAGTTGGAACGATTTTAATTAATCAAATACACTGTGGAATCTCTCGCAACTTACATAACGCGGGGACACAGGTAAGCTGAGTGACGTGTACCAATCGAAAACTGAAAGTATAGAGGGATCACCGATAAAACGTATTCATAATTGCCCCACTACTGTAGCTCTTCGTGATCTGTAATAATGTAAGCTATGAGAGATTCTAGTGTAATTACTTCGTACAACGTACACTCCTGTTTGAATTATATTACAATGAGGAATGCATTGTATATATTATCCACATATACGTATGTGACCCAAAAAAAAAAACCAAACAGTCATCCTATTCAAATCGAACACCCTTCATACAGGGATGTCAAAAAGCTCAAACCAAACAAACCCCACGCATATATAGTCATCCTAATCGGATGCAAAAACCCCTTCTACGTACAAGGCTGTGTCAAAAGCCAAAACCCGAAGAGTCATACTTTTCAAATTGAACACCTCTTATGCAGGAATTTTGAAAAGCTCAACCGAATCAAACCCCGACAGAGTCATCGTTTTCAAATTTAACATCCCTTATATAGAGGCGTCAAACAGCCCGAACCAAATTGAATGATCCTTTTAAAATTGAATACCCTTTGTATACGGCGATGCCAAAGACCTCAGCCCAAACAAACCCAAACACAGGTATCCTTAGCAAATTGGACACACCCCTTACACGGGGCTGCAAAAAATCTCGACCCAAACTAATCTCGATTCTTTTCAAATTGCACCACTTTTCACGGTGATGTCAAAAATCGAATCCAAACAAACCCAAACAGAATCATATATCCTTATCAAATTGAACACCCCGTGTGCGAGGCTGTCGAAAGTCTCGGCTCAATCGAAATCGATTCTTCTCAAATTGAACGCCTTTTTACAGCGCGATATATGAACAATCCAACTCAAACAAACCCAAACGTAGCGTCATCCTTTTCATATTCGACACCCTTCGCATGGGCCTCCAATTATATTTTACGCGGCAAATTTTGCAGCGGCGAAATATTCATATATACAATACAGGTATAATTTATACATGTAAATAAATTTATAATACTGAACGGCGCGGAGAGTGGTGAATGCTAGCGTGCCAAGAAAAACAAAGTGCATCTCTACCGTAAAAAAAAAAAAATAAAAATGCAGTCTTCCTCGTGGAAAACAAAACAAACAAACAAACAAACAAATCCAATAAACCAGCATTCACGCACGATCCGTCTTCT
This sequence comes from Rhorus exstirpatorius, assembly GCA_963564615.1. NCBI lineage: Eukaryota > Metazoa > Arthropoda > Insecta > Hymenoptera > Ichneumonidae > Rhorus > Rhorus exstirpatorius. Next base: position 33,121,775 of record OY751318.1, read on the forward strand.
TTATGTATACAATATATACATATACACGGTGTCCCATTTTAAATTACGAACCTGAATATCTCGTCAGGGGAGCCACCAATCCAAAAATAACTCTTACAAAAGTTGTTGGGTTCGGAGAGGGATATCGGATAATGACCTTCAGTTTGACTTTTACCTTGACCTTCAAGGTTATTTGAAGGTCAAATATAATTTTTTAAATATAAATTCCTATTTTTGACTCCGGATTGGGAAAGAGCGCAAAATTTTACGTTCAGATGGATCATTGAGGCTCTTCTTTGGAATGACCTTCGGAGATTATTTCATGAACAAAATATTTTAAATTACGAACCTGAATATCTCGTCAGGGGAGCCACCAATCCAAAAATAACTCTTACAAAAGTTGTTGGGTTCGGAGAGGGATATCGGATAATGACCTTCAGTTTGACTTTTACCTTGACCTTCAAGGTTATTTGAAGGTCAAATATAATTTTTTAAATATAAATTCCTATTTTTGACTCCGGATTGGGAAAGAGCGCAAAATTTTACGTTCAGATGGATCATTGAGGCTCTTCTTTGGAATGACCTTCGGAGATTATTTCATGAACAAAATATTTTAAATTACGAACCTGAATATCTCGTCAGGGGAGCCACCAATCCAAAAATAACTCTTACAAAAGTTGTTGGGTTCGGAGAGGGATATCGGATAATGACCTTCAGTTTGACTTTTACCTTGACCTTCAAGGTTATTTGAAGGTCAAATATAATTTTTTAAACATAAATTCCTATTTTTGACTCCGGATTGGGAAAGAGCGCAAAATTTTACGTTCAGATGGATCATTGAGGCTCTTCTTTGGAATGACCTTCGGAGATTATTTCATGAACAAAATATTTTAAATTACGAACCTGAATATCTCGTCAGGGGAGCCACCAATCCAAAAATAACTCTTACAAAAGTTGTTGGGTTCGGAGGGGGACATCGGATAATGACCTTCAGTTTGACTTTTACCTTGACCTTCAAGGTTATTTGAAGGTCAAATATAATTTTTTAAACATAAATTCCTATTTTTGACTCCGGATTGGGAAAGAGCGCAAAATTTTACGTTCAGATGGATCATTGAGGCTCTTCTTTGGAATGACCTTCGGAGATTATTTCATGAACAAAATATTTTAAATTACGAACCTGAATATCTCGTCAGGGGAGCCACCAATCCAAAAATAACTCTTACAAAAGTTGTTGGGTTCGGAGGGGGACATCGGATAATGACCTTCAGTTTGACTTTTACCTTGACCTTCAAGGTTATTTGAAGGTCAAATATAATTTTTTAAACATAAATTCCTATTTTTGACTCCGGATTGGGAAAGAGCGCAAAATTTTACGTTCAGATGGATCACTGAGGCTCTTCTTTGGAATGACCTTCGGAGATTATTTCATGAACAAAATATTTTAAATTACGCACCTGAATATCTCGCCGGAGAGCCACCAATCCAAAAATAATCTTTACGAAAAGTACAAAATTTTGAACTTCCTGCTTTAAAGGGGTTTCTATTTTAAAAATTCAATTTTACCTTCAAATGACCTTGAAGCTCAAGGTCAAGGTTAAATTGAAGGTCACCATCCGATGTCCCCTTCCGTACCCAACAACTTTCGTACGAGTTATTTTTGGATCGTTGGCTCTCCCCTGACGAGATACGCAGGTTCGCAATTCAAAATGGGACACCGTGCATGCATGTGAAATTTAAAACTAGTCACAACAATAACAATGAGATCCGGAGTAAATTCGTAATGATCGATAATCGGTGGATATATCAATTCTCAAAAGAAAAAAATGAAAAAAAAACTGAAAGTCTTGTACGTTTTGTAAAAAAAAAAAAAAAAAAAATCATAGATAGGCATGTTCGAGGGAAATGGTACTGATAACGGGATTTCCGGTATCATCGACCGTTGCCCTCCATTCGCGCTTTCCCATATTCGAGTTATTGCAATTTACTGCCTCAATCTCATCCGTAATTTCGAGCGACGGATTGTCATACGTAAAACCGTTGGCCGCCATATTGGGATATTTTTCTTCGGTGATCGAGGAAAATCGTTTGAGGGTAACGTTATTGGATTCGATAATGGTAATGCTCCTTGGAATTTCATCGTTTTTATCATTGCAATCACCGGAAAATTTACCCTCAATCTGATCTAAGCTACGACCACGAGTTTCCGGCAATATTACAATGGCGAAGGCAGCACCGATCATCGAGACAACGGCGAATGTCCACATCGTTGCTTCGAGACCGATAGCGTGTCTCATGTCCGGATATGTTTTTATTGCCCCGAATGTCATTAATTGGGCGATGCTTGTCGTCAGACCACCGGCCGTGCCGCGAAATCTCAGTGGATAGAGCTCCGATGTCATGACCCAAGGTAGAGTGAGATAACCGATCATCGAGAAGCCAACGTGATTAGCTATGCAGAGAAGCGGAACCCATGAGGGAACGACGTATCTAAAAGATAAATAAATAAAAAAATTAAACTTTTTTTTTTCACGTAATTGTCAATATTTAAATTGTTAATTGTCCAATGAACTTGGAACCAGGAATGGGCATCGACAAACCGTTTTTAATATTTTATCCTTCAAGTATAAACAATTATGATTAATATTGTTGTGACGAAAATGAAAATTGTCACGTCTCCCCAATAATTACGAAAAATCCAGAGTAATTACTCTTTTTTTTTTTTCTATCAAAAATTAATATTTTTGGAGTGTCGTAATCGATAATCATTTGATTTTGATAATTCGCCTTGAATTACTCAAAAAAAAAAAAAACCCAGAAATATTATTTTTTTTTGCCTCCTCGCAGAGGAAGCTCTGCTTCGATGAAATTAAAAAAAAATTTTTTTTTTACTATTCGATGCCAATGTGCGTGTGCGTTGGCCCTGGAAAAGTCAAACCGGAATATCTCATGAATGACTTGACGAATCTCGTTGTAACTTTGCACACACTTCGAGCATCAAACTTTCATCGCAAGTTGTTTTGTACCATAAAATTGGTGAAAAAAAAGGAGTGAGCCTCAGGCGGTCTGACTTTGGACCTGGACTGCCACGCAGGCAGCCAGGGTTTGAATCACAAACTGCAAAAGTTTTAGTAGCTAATATAAAAAAGTTTCAGTTGCTCGACTCTAAAAAAAAAAAAAAAAAACCTGAGCCCAGATGTGACAGAAAGAAGGGAGAAAGCTACAAGTTGTTTTGTACCATATATAATTGATCAAAAAAAAAGAGGAGCGAGAGGAGTCAGTCTGACTCTGGACCTGGACTGCCATGCAGACACAGTCGCAGGGTTCGAATCCTGTGGCTAACACCAACGGATTTTTCACAAATGCTTTTTATGCGAGCTCGGTGGTTCGAAACCCACTTAAAATTGTTGGTTCTCCCAAAAACTATACTGGGCCGGTGTCGAAGAGGTTGCGAAATCAGCGGAAACTAACAGTACCGTAAATGAATAGAAAAGCGATGCGTCCAGTTAACGAAGGAACCTTTTAAGCCCGACAGGACAAGGTAGCTAGGTTGCCCCCTTCGGTATCAGTGGTAAAAAAAAAAAAAAAAGAAAAGGCTTACCTTATCGACAGGGCAACGCCAGCAGCTGCCACGGCCATGCCAAAACCACTAGCGCATGCCAGACCTCTTCTGCCAAAATATCCGGCTAGTCCTACGCCTATCAACGACGCTACGAGACGTACCAGAGCCAGGCCAACGCTTTCCGTGTAACCGTCTGTCACAGCACCGATATCATTGAGCACCATGACCGCATAAAACAGTATAACGTAAATCCCGGACATTTGTTGGAGACCAAAAAACGCGAACAGAATCAAAAATGGTTTCCAGACTCTGGGACTTTGAAGCGCCTCGATTATCGTGGATTTTTCCTGCTCGCGCTTCACATTCGCCTGGCACAATTCCTGATATTCGTTTTCCGTGCTTACACCGGGACCTCGTAGCCAGAACAATGATCGCTTCGCATCCTCGATACGACCACGTGTCGCCAGCCATGCCGGAGTTTCGGGAATCATTCTGCCGAATCATTCGCGAAATAATCGATATGATGCGTATGATGGAAATGAATAATTATCAAATATTTATTTACATATGAATCCGAAGAGTGGACTTGCCTCGTTAGAGCCAGGGAAAGTATGGCAGGACCGATGCTTATCGCTGCTGTTCTTTGCCACGTCGTTAATGCGCCGAGTGTGTAAATCATTAGAACACCGATTGAAACCAGAACGGGACCCGAACTAGCGAGCCATGCTCTCTGATGAGGTGCTGCTGCCTTAAAGACGATATTATAAGCTGTCGATCGGTCGTAGCCAAGACATTTTTTATTTTTCACAGAATACTGAGCAAACGTTGAAGTAAGTACCGTGATTTGTTTGCTTTTGTATATTCTCATTTCAGTTCTTTTTATTCTTTGTATCCGGGAAAAAATCTTTTGGATTTACGCAGTTATTTTTGTGGACCGAAAATTTGTTCCACGTAGATCGAAATTTTGAAAAATCGTCGATCTACCCAGATCTACGTATAATACGGGTACATCAATGTACATCAGAGTTGACGTAACATTATTATGTTCGAACATTTATGCATAGTGAATCTTCGTTTGTCTACTTGAGTCTCCAGTAGATTTACTTAAATCTGAGCAGATATAACGAAGATCTAGGTAGATCTAGATATGAAAATATGAACGGAATTTAGTTAAAAAAAAAAAACGCGCATACCTCGCTGACATAGAGATACAGGCCATTGGCCATACCGGTTCCTATTCCGCTGATAAAACGACCGGCGTAGAGCATCGGTACGTTCGTTGAAAGTGCTATGAGCAACCAGCCAGCCATGTGAGGAAGGGTCGCAAGTGCAATGGCCGATCTACGCCCGAAAAATTCCGCCGAAGATCCCGCTATGAGCGCACCGAGCGGATTCGATATGACGCCAAGCGAAGCTATCCAGGAACCTTCGGAACTCGTTGCGAATTTCGTTTCCAAGAGTTTGGGTATGAGAACGGCGCTGAAGCCCTGCGAAAGGCCAACGGAAATTTGTCCCGAATGCGCCGCGAAGCCAGCGAGAATCTGCAACAACAGAATCATCATCATATTTTTTGTCTCATAATATAATGATTCTTCGCCATTTTTTTTTTTTTCAAATTCATTAGCCGAAAAAATCCGTACAGATGTATGCCTTATATTGAAAACATCGACGTGTGTTTTCCAATGTAATTTTTTAATTTTGTAATTTTAAATTTGTAATTAATTCGCGGAGCTCGCGAGCTCCGCGGTTGCTCAAAGTTTTCGATAATTTGGTGCTATTTTTACATTAATGAAACATCACGCGCCAACGCGCGAACATGAATCATTAGCGTAATCGCGCACGTTCTTGATCTTATATCGCAAAACTTTTTCAGATTTTTCTTCCCATTTACATGAATCATCCCATTACATATCACCGCGGTGTTTCGTGAGCTCCCAGGGACAACGAGATATGCATATAACGAGCTCAAGAATGAACCTCGTTATTTCATTTCGGACAGGTGTCTCATCAATTTTCATCTCTAGGAAGTAAAAAAAAAAATCGCATATCTTTCTCCGTTCGATGCGAGCTTATGCACGGGACTTGGTATCAAATGTATACGTTATACTTGCACTCTGTCACTTGTTCGAGATTCTAGTAAATTGTAAATATTTTAATCCTGAAACACGTTTTTTTTTTTTGTGTTTCAAGACTGCAAAGTTTCATATCACGTTGCCGAGTCGTTCGGCAAAAAATTTCCATTTTAAAGTCGCCATTTTTGCATAGGATGTACGAAAAAAAAATGAACTCATCGCAGGTTCAATTGAAAAATGAATCCACTTAAATAACGAAGAAGTTCATTCGACGAAGATATTGTTCACGAAATTATGAGCTTTCGATGGATTACATAAAAATGCAGGATCACCCAGATTTTTTTACGAAGAAATCACGAATTAATTATTATCAGAGCACAACTCGGTTGGTTTACGATTTAAGGTAGTTCTATCGCTGCAGACTAGTCAATTAGCTATAAATATCTAAATGATGATTCCTAAAAATATTGGATATATGGGTTAAAATTAATAAATATTAAATAAGCTTACCCAGGTGAATACAATTAATCAACGATTTATTATAAATAATTATGTAACTAGTAAAATAGTAATTGCAACGACTCGAGTATTACTAGATCTCGTATGATATTTACGTGTGGCAACGTTGCGTTTTCTTTCTCTTTTCATTCTCGTGCCCTCTCACTCTCTCGCCCGCTCTATCGACGTTGACGCGGAGAGGTTATGTTGTTCGACTTGTCAAATACCGCTTTCGTTTCGATATCGCGTTGCCACATTTTTTCACCGTCACGACATTATGCCATAAGTTGTGTATCACTACCCGGATGCTCGTATTAAAATCAGTATAGCTTAAAAAATTGGTCGACAATCATATTTTTTTTAGGCCCGTTAGATTTTTACGTGTTTAATGAATCTAAGTCTCGTTTTTTGTAAGAATCTTTTGGATTTTCGATAAGATATATCGTTTTAAAGTGACCGGAAATCGGTTCTTCTATATGCCGAAGCAAATTTGCCTTTTGAGGAATTGGCATTTTCAAGTATTAATTTCTCCGTAATTAGATCGATAAGGGGCATTGACGTTTCGCGAAATGAATAAATATATTAAAATTGAAGATATAAAAAAAAAATTTTAATCTTATGGATTAGTTACCACGATAGAACTACCTTAACCGATCAGCTGACGGTCCTCTGCCACGAGTGTTGCCAGTCATTCGTGCGAATTTTAAGTATTTATCGATATCAAACTGTCCACCCCTATTATTTCCGTACGCGATCAACTTATATTATCAAAATCTATTCAGAGTTGTGCAATTGGTACGATGTATCGTTTAATACTTTAACGCTTTAACGGGACTATAGTCAAGTAGAAGACGAAAAATTTAAATTATAAAAAAAAAAGTTATTTTAAATTCTGACAACGACTTTTACGTGATAACCGATTTTCTCGCTTTCTCCGACGATTTTTATTGATAAAATAATCGATCACATGACTGTACAGTCTGCCACAAAGGACGCTGCATCGCTTGACATACTGGCGTAACTTCTCAACCAATGAAATTCGATTAATCGTCAATTAAATAATAATAATAATAATAATAATAATAATAATAATAATAATTCAACATACGAAGGACAGGAATACTTACACCTTGAAAGTCACCGGTATGCAGTGTTTTCCACCAGTACTTGGCTTGTGCCACCATATTGCTTGTACGTTCGAGAAATCCCTCGCTAAAACGAATAAATTAAAAATTGAAAAAATCTACCGGTCTACGCCGAACGATGCAAATTCTTAATGATCAATCGGCTGATTTTACATTGCATTTGATAGTAGTCAAATAATTATTGTTTTAACGGGTAACGAAAGAGAAACACGCGGTAACTAATGATGATTGGTAAACGCTCACGAGTCACGCGTTGTGCCATCACGTATAAGTATAAGCAATAATTATGGCATTCGATCGAGCAAAGCGCGTATAATCCATGTGGCATGTGTGCGCGTAGCTCAGTGCGATTGTTGCGCTTGAATTTGAAGCATTAACGGTTCAACCGTTATCTCGAAATTGAATAATGACAGGTGACGATTAGAAGACGCCTCATTCGATGACTCAAAATATTTTAAAGAGACGCCTCGTGACCGTATGTAGACTAAGAGAGGGCTCTCTTAGATATAATATATATATGTAAGAAGTACATGAGCATGTTTTGTTGGGTCGGTTCGCGAGCTTCAATCGACTCATGAAGACTGTCAATCGTGACCGCTCTTCATTATTATATTTTACCTCAGTCGAAATGCGCTCGGGCTTCCAGGACATCCGAATCATTTCGAAAAATTATCGTCCACTTATTGACAATAATAAAAGAGATTTGGAACTGCCGAATGTGTCCAGTAAAATAGAAAACTGTTCGTGTTGACGAATTTGTAAAAAAAAAAAAATCGAACTCGTTTGCATCAATTTCCCATAAGGTGTAATTTTTTATTGAGATTTCGAAGGGTGTGATCCATAATGTTGATCATTACGAAATATAATTCATCGCCAAAATTTTCGGTAAAGCTTAAGGGTGAAACTTGCAGAGCCATTTTTAATGAACTTACAGTGAATTGTCACTCATCATTACTCGCGAAAATATTATGAATTATACTTTTCCGAGAAAATATAGTTTAGATCTACGTAGATCGAATCTATAGATCTACGTAAATATTTTTCAGATCTACGTAGATCTAAATTTTGAAAAATCTTAGATTCATCGAGATTTCAGCTAGATCTATCTAGATCTCCGTTAGATCTACTCAGATCCAAGTTAATTTACTGAGATCGAAGTAGATAAATGGAGATCTAATAAGCATAAGTGCTCGGGCACGTTATTAGGTCGACTTGAACGTATACGTAAATCATACCTGTACGGAGATGCAGGTAGATCTACGATTTTCCAAAATTTAGATCTACGTAGTTATTTTTTAGATCTGCGTGGATCTAAATTTTGGAATTTACCTAGATTTCAATTTGATCTACCCAGATTTCAACTAGATCTACACAGATCTAAGTGAATCCACTGATTGTGAGTTTTGAGTAGATAAACAGAGATCTGATAACCAAAAGTGTTGAAACATAATATTAGATCGACTCGAATATACGTAAATCTACCGTCATATACGGAGAAATTCAGGTAGATCTATGATTTTTGGAAAATTTAGATCTATACGTAGATCTAAAAAATTTTTCTCGAATTAAAAAAATTTAATACAAACTCCACTGGAGAATGACGCGAATCAGTCCATTTTTTTTTAAAACAATTCCAACTCCACCAAAATTCGAGCCACCAATCCGTAATTTTTTGCACAACCATAGTGGCTTAAACACGAAATCTGCGATATGATTTTCGGTTAGGATCAAAATAATGGTCGAGATTTCACGAAATTTCTTAATTTTACGAAAAATAATATTAACATTCATGCATCGAAGAAGAACAGTTTATAAAATAGAACGTAATAAAAGTTTTTAGAAGAAATTATAATACAGTTCATCTACATCACATAATAAAAACAAGTATGCAAATTAGATTTGCACGTTGCTTCCTCATAATTTTCGAAGATCAACCTCTGTGAAAGAAAAAAAAAAAAAAAAGAAAAAAAAATTAATAAGCACCTATCGTCAATGTGTCATCGATATAGTTTTATAAGCGGAAACACGATAAAGATTCGAAGGAAGCAATTAAAAGCGACTAATGAGATTTGAGGTCAAGTACACAAAGTATGCCTTAGAGCACACATCTCGCTTATGGACTTGTCATAAAAGACCGACTGACATTGCACGTTCGATTTTTCTTCCCAACCTCGTACATTTTTCCAGAACACTTCGTTCGCGCAGCTCGAAATTGCAATCTCTATAGTTTTTTTTTTTTTTTCCGGATTGTTGTGAATGACGGATGTACCTATCACGTGGAAGTTAATGACATTTGATTGTGGCTATTCGAGCATGTGTGCGTCTGAACAACGTTGTCCGTCGTGACATCCGGTCACTGGATTTTTTCCGATCGTTTGAAATATGCTTTTTTAAAAATTATTAGTATTATTTTTTGGGTGACCCACAGAGGCTGCTAATCCAAATTATGCCTGATTCGTGCAATCGAGTATTGACATTTTCTAAAGAAAAAAAAAAAAACAATTTTTCAAATTTAGAGCGATAGAAAAAAATCTATTCTACTGAAAGTAAATCTGCATTGTGCAGTAAAAAAAAGCTACAAATATGCTCGTATGACTTGGAAAATTTTTTAATTTCGTAATTAATCAAGGTTCCCAGAGTTTTGTATCGATTTCATGCTCTCCGTCTGCCTCGACGATAATACCGTGCAAAAGATCGAATTACGAGCCAAAGTCACGGATCGTTTTATAACAAACGTAACACCGTTCACCATCGATGCTATATTATATACAATTCATATATATGGATATTTTTTTCGAATTGAATTTTTCCACATTAGGAAGGGGGGGAAGGGGGAGCTTGAAAAAAGAAAAATTATCTAAAACAAAAATGGGATCACGAGCTCGATGAGTTTTAACCTCACAGAATCGACATTTAACGATAAATCAAGCCGGGCGTGTAAGTTTGATTAAACGCACTTACGGTAACGCTGCACTTGAAACAAAAGTACAAGTCCAAACACATACACACATAATTATGACAATACGGGTACACCGAGGTTGAGCCGATACGATCGTATGTAAACTCGAGGATGGTTAATCAACTCACTGGCCGCCATATACTACGATAGGACTCCATCAATAGAGAATTCTTCTTAACGAGGATATAATTAATGATCAAGAATGTGAGACACGCATCGATCGATTTTTATATACTCCGTTTTAAAATTGTGTCCTTTTTTTTTTCTTCTTTAACCGTGATAACTCACGTGTGTCGTATCCAAGAGATTTAATTGGAAAATGAATGTCATGAATAACTCTATTCATAAAGTATAGCTATGTTCGCGTCTCGATCAATCAGCCTAATTGAATTATCTCGCGATAATAATTTTTTTTTTTTTCTTTCTTTTTCAGACTAAACATCTTTTTCGCATAATTATCGTAATTGTCAAACTTAACGGAAAATAATATAATCGTTCGAACAACGATTTCTTTCATCGGGCACAATGGCAGCATTGAGGAAACGAAAAAAAAAAAAAAAAACACAGATTTGTCACTAAACGAGCGAGGATCCTCGGCATCGTGCCAAAAAATCATATATAACCGCCGAAATATTCATCTCTGACGACCAACTATCAATATTTTTAGCGTCCCAACCGGCCATGACCCTCGTATTCATCGCAATCAACCCAAATGACTCACCTTTAATGCGAAACAACGACGATCACAGCTCCGCCCTCTGTCTCTCTAACCACGCACAGTCTCGTTAAATTTTTGTTTTTTAACCAACAAATTCCGGTGATCTCGTCTCATTCGTGTCATACGTTTGTTCACTTGTCAAATATTTGAATAAAAATATTTATAAACATAAAACAAACAACAAAAAAAAATAACATATCCGGAATGCTACATGGCTGGGGTCGATTCACCTTATTTTGTGTGAATTCAATGTCAAATATTGTTTTATTATCGTTTCTTTTGTCAAACTGACAATTAAAAATATTGCTCTATTAAAGTTTTTTTTTTTTTTCGTACAATGGACCTTTTTTTTATTTCTATTCTCTCTCGAACAATATCACGTTTGTTGGTGCTGTCGGTTTTTCGTTCATGCGCGAATTCGTTCGCGACGTTTTTTCCGTTCTGACTGAGCCTATTTCGCTCGGGGTCCCCGCATTTATATCGCTCGAACACGGTGTGGTCTCTCGCGTCGCGGGTGTATACAACTGGCGAGCTTCGAGACACTCTCATTGCTAATCAGAAACTCTCGCTACTCTCGCAAACGATGTATATCTTTCTTTCGATCCTGCATAATACACCCTGTTTGTAGATTAATATACGTTTTTATTTCCTCTCCACATTGTATCATTTGCCACCGTTCTTTCCGCAAGCCCCACGCTTAATCTCCTGGTGTTGATCTTTTTTTTGTAATTTAATGTATTTATTATTAAACCTCTCTCTCTCTCTCTCTCTCTCTCTCTCTCTCTCTCTCTCTCTCTCTCTCTCTCTCTCAGTTCTTTGTTCACCTCTATCGATATAGCATGAACACTCGCATGCACATTTATCGCTCTTAAGCTTCCCCCCCCGGAACATCGCCAATGATTTCACTGTTGTTGCAAACGTGTACGAATGTAAAAGTCAAACGGGAATAGATCTTCCCTCTGTAATTCTCGACCTTCCACGCTCTCGATCAATTTTCACTGTCATTGTAAACAAACAAGTTTTTTTTTTTTTTCGTCACTTCCTGCCCCCACATATATCTCCTCGAAAACTTATAATTCCTTCCACGATCCTTCCACGTATAAACGTTTAAAAGGTTTGTTGAATACAGCATCCATCGTCGCGATGATCACAGTCCAAGCGGATGTGGAAAAATAATTTAATGATTACATACTGAATTCATGATTGAACGGTTGATTTTTATTTTGTTGTAAACACAATGATTGGCTCGACTTGTAGCTAAAGCCGAATACCGATATATATATATATATATATATGTGACCTGTAGGAAGGTGAAAATTTGACGTAGCGTGAGGAAAAAAATATCATAAGAAGTCATGAACTAAATGCACGCTGGAACTCATCTTTTTTTTCCAATTGGTATTGAAGCCCCCCCCCCCCTCTCTCTCCCCCGCCACTTTTAAGGCTACAGTGGGTCTTTTACCGTATAAAATTCGCACGAGGGCACGGGGAAACTGCGGAAAATCAGAATTGATACAGATGATGACACGTGTTCCCTCATTTTATTGATTTTCGTCTAAGAGTAAACATCACGTATGCGAGGATCTCGTAATAAGTGTCCTCTCGCTCACTGATCGGTATTAAACGGTCACCCATCCGAATAACCAAACGCAAAGAATGCTGCATAACATAAGATCGCACGAGCCATACGCCCGATCGTATAACCATCGATTTCGGTTTTTTGTTTTTGGTTTTAATACATCAAACAAACGTGTTTGAATTAATTTAAGAAAGATTTTTGTCGATGGTGCGCGCGCACACACATTACGAAACTCGATCGAGATCATTTAAGACTCAGATCGGCGCAATCGGCAGAGCCGTTAAGATCAAATTAAAATAGTATCAACACGGGAAAAACAAAAAACAAAAATCCAAACTCACAGCATGTAGTTTGCTGGTTTTTTTTTTTTTTTTTTTTTTTTTTACAAATTAGCGTCTTAATTGATAAACACATGCGACGAATGTGGGTCACGATATTCGAGAACCTTCTCGTCGGCATGTCCGTTATAATCGCGTTTTTCATTCCAATATTTTGTTTTTTTTTCTTTTCTCGATCCTTTTCTCGATCTACGATTTCCATAATATCTCGTCTCTTTTTTGAGACGAGTGTAGCGCTTATATATTCCCCAGTGAATGGACTACATGTGTGGTTGATGGGAGGCTCGACCCTGCAAACGATAATGCCATTCCCTCGCTTTGATCGTTTTTACAGAATATATATGTATATATATATATATATATATATAATATGTAGATGTATGTGTGTACCTATACGAGCGAAGGTGATCGTAACGTCGTGTGCACTTGAAATAAGAGGAGAGAAGCGACGATCAATTGTGAACAACAATGAGCCCAGAGCTCATATAGTGTCCCTGATACAAATCGATCGAGGTGGGAGACAAAAATCTTTTCGAAATCGTTGAATTTTCAGTATTCGTGGATCATATCGAATTGCCAACATTTTCCAACATTCAATGGATTTTGTAAAGGAGACGACTCCTGTGAGTCTCAGTTAAAAATTGTTAGATTCAGATTTTTGGAGAAACCAGCTCTCTTACGAACTTTTCCCAAACAATCCTGTCGTTCGCAGGCCTGACTCTTGCTTTTATTTTCACGAAATGATGATCCGCCAGTGAAAAAAAAATTGGTTTTTGGCGTTTCTTTTTGCCTGAATTTCGTACTTTCCGAAAGTTATAGAAAATTCAGAAAGAAAGAAAAAAATCCATAAAAACTGAATGGAATTCTTAATTAATTGAACCTACTCAGATCTCTCATATTTTAGAGATGTGCAGGCTTCGATTTTCAATAAGCTGTTATTTTTTGCTCTCCCGGGTTATGTGAGTTAAAGTCAGATTTGTACGATTCTATGAATTTTCATAAAATTTTCAGTAAAATTATTTGTGAAACAAACATAAAATATATATTTTTTACACCTAATATATCTTCGACGAATAATTCTATATTTCAGATTTGAATGTATTATAATATATTTTGGGAATGCTTTTTGTGTACGCGGGGAAAAAATAGGTTGGATCTATGCAGATACAATTTAGATCTATACACAGTTATTTTTTAGATCAACGCAGATCTGAATTTTGGAAAAACGTAAATAGACCTAGATAATAGAACTACTTAAATCACTATCGTATTTTCCTGAATCTCAATTAGACCTAAGATCTACCCGGATCTGAATTAGAGATACCTAGATCTCAATTAGTATCTCAATTAGATCTACATAGATCTCAATTAAATCTACCTAGATCTCAATTAGATCTACCTGTATCTCAATCAGATTTTCCTAATAGATCTCAATAAGATCTACCTAGATTTCAATTAGATCTACCTGTATCTTAATTAGATGTTCTTAGATTACAATTAGGTCTACCTTAATCTTCGTTAGGCCTACTCAGATCTAAGTTTATCTCCTGGGATTCGAATAGATAAACGGAGATTTAATGAGCAAGACTGTTCAAGCATACGAAAAGTGATCGATCTGTGTGAACTCGAATGTACGTAAGCGTGAATCCAAATACCCATGGTCGGATATCTGTGCCAAATATATTTACAGCACAACGTGTATAAAATTTTGTATGAAAATATGTTTCACAGCTGCTCCATCTATTCCGAATGTGTTTTAATGAAAAGCCCTGGCGAGCATTTCGATATTTCGCTAGAAATCCGCCAGGTGACTTTGAGCGAGGCGTTCTCGCGTGAGCAAACGGACGCTTCAACGCCTATGTAAGTCTCGCTGATTCGATCTATCTCCTATCGTCTCTCTTGATCATATCAACTTTACATTATACACGAGGAGGCACGCGTTAGTTGTAATATTTTTCTAGGAGGATGGCTCTCAATTTTCGAACTATTTTCTCCAAAGCATAGCTCAGATTTTACAGAACGTTCGATCTCTGAGCTTTTTCTTGAGCCAGCTCATATTTTCAACAATAGAATGATAAAAACTGTATGATCCTGACAAATATTCAGTAAGTCAGTACGCAAACTCCGTTCCTCTCGCTACAGAAAAGAGGATCTCCAAAATCGTAATCTCGATAATTGAATGTGTCTGTGATATATCCAATATATTATATTTATCTTATCTATATTTGTTTAAACATATTCATCTGTGATGTATCCAACATGTCTTAGGTAAAATTGACATATATATATTCTTCTAATAAAGAGCGAACAGTGGCCCAGTTGGTCCGACTCTGGACTGCCACGCAGGCGGCCAGGGTTCGATCCCGCGGCCGGCACCAATGGATTTTTCCAGATGCTTTTTCTGCGAGCTCGGTGGTTCGAAACACCCACCTTAAATTGTAGGTTCTCACAAATACACTGGGCCAATAGCAATGAGGTTGCAAAAATCGAGAGAGAAAAATAGTTCCGTAAATGAACAGAAAAACTAAAATAGTGGGCCCAGTGTAATAGTGATATAGTGAATGAAAGTTTGTAAAAATCCGAAAAGGCTATGCAAGTAAAACTTACTACTACTACTATATTCTTCTAATAATGTAACAAATAGTCCTATACTCCAAATGTATTGAAGATATATGTCAGATATATTATATTGCACATAAATATTCGATACATTTTAGATGCACATTTTTTTTTGTTCATATATTAAATACACAACAAAATATAACTTTACGTATTTTCCCCTCTAAGTTTTACGAACGCAGACCTCACACAGGTATGTGTGTGTGTGTGTGTGTGTGTGTGTGTATGTCAATCACAGAGCTTTTCTCCATGGGGAAATCAGAATGAAAACTCATTATAACATCGTCCAGATCACGTATTTATCGTTCATTCATTGCCAAACAACTTTGAAACTCTTCCTTCTTAATTCAATCAAATTTCACTGACAAAATATCCGGAAAATTTGACGAATAATCATCATTCGATTGAACAGAGATGTTTTTTTTTCTCTCAAACTACGCCTGTCGTTATCGTTATTACTGTCGTGTGTCAAATTGACTAATTACAACTGCATGTGGTCGTATATACATTGAGAGAGGATCATGCAGGACGATAAGAATCTTCTCGTCAGGTTGGGAAGTGCTCTTTAATTGCTTGTTGATCTTACAACGTGGTTGCAATTGCGAGCGCCTGTGTGTCCCATCGCTAACGACAGGGAGTACTATATATTATATATGGTCGATTCGCGTGTGATGCAATTCCTCTCTCATCGATACGAATTATGACTGGAAAACAAGCGATCGTCAAATAATCGCTCTGAGCTACGAATCTTAATGCGCTTTTTTTCGTAGCCAGCTCGAATGAGGGAAAAAAAAAAAATTCATCACACAATCGTATAAGAATAACGACTGAAAATGACCAGCAACGACCTTGACCCTATCATGCGTTTATCAAAAGCAATGAGGAGCGATTAATTTTTCGCCGAATTGAAGATGATAATGTGACCAAAAAAAAAAAGAAATTTTTTTATTTAATTACGAAATAGTGGAAAAAATCTCGTGACCTTGGCCTCGACCCTGAAGACGTCTGAATGGATTTTTTATTTTTTTATTTTTTTATTCTCGTAATTCCCCTCGTAGATTTCTCCTCTTATTTATTGAAATATCCACTTTGTCCACTATTTTTGAACAATGACATTCGGTTTTTTTTTTCCGCCACCCACCCGCGTGACCCAAATCCACTTATGGATTTTTTTACGAGGCCTGCCAATACGTGTCGATTTAACGATAATTCCCATAAATTAAATCCTCAAAATCGCGTGTAACATAAAAAAAAAATAAAAAGAATTAAACTCGCACGTTCCGAAGAATCTCTTCATATCTCTCTCTCTCTCTCTCTCTCTCTCTCGCTATTTATCGAAAGTCCGTTTGACGAGCCGCGAACGCGGAACACACGTCGAGAACGACAGTTTGTCGCCCCGAGCTATTCGCTCTTGTAACCAGTAGATTGAATACCCCCGTTTTTCAATCATTTTTTTTTATTTTTATTTTTTTTTTATAATCCCTTCCTCTTGCTGTGCCGGCCACCCGCGCACACGCAGACGCTTCCAGGAGCCACAGGAGAGTCGAGGACGACCGGTAAATCAACAGACAATTATATGTAATGGCTGATTCATTTTATAAAATTGATTTAAAAAAAATATATATATCATTTCAACAATTCAGTCGAGCATCGTTAAAAAAAAATTGGTCAACTCCTTTTTCTAAGGACGTCTATTTTTCTGTGAAAAATTATCTCCGTTTTGTTCCAGGAGCGATATGGCAAACAATTTACGAAAATATCTGTGAAAAAATAGATTAAATCTACGTAGATCAAATTTAAATGTGCGTATATTTATCTTTTTGATCTGGGTGGATCTAAATTTTTTCAAATCGTACATTTACCGACATCATGATTACATAATCTACCTGGATATTGATTAGATCTACGTAGATCTCATTCAGATCTACTCAGATCTGAGTAAATCTACTGGGATTTGGGTAGATCAACAGAGATCTGATAAGGAAAAGTGTTCGATCATGTAATATTGGGTTGACTCGAATGTACGTAAATCTACCATTAGATACGGGATGATTAAGGTAGATCAATAATTTTAGAAAATTTAGATAATCGTAGATCAAAGTTGATCTAAATTAGATTTACGTAGATCAATGTTGCTCCAAACAAATAACTACGTAAAACTAAATTAAATTTGATTAAAAAAATAACTACGTAGACCTAAATTAAATTTACATAGATCAAATTTGGCCTCAAAGATAATTACGTAGATCTAAATGAGGTCTGCGTAGATCAAATTTGATCTACGTGGATCAATGTTGGTCTAAAAAATAATTAGGTACGTAAATCGAAATTAGATCTAAGTAGATATAAAAATTAGATCTACGTAGATCAAATTTTATCCAAAAAAATAACTACGTAGATCTAAATTAGATTTACATAGATCAATATGTTGCTCCGAACAAATAACTACGTGAAACTAAATTAAATTTCATTAAAAAAATAACTACGTAGACCTAAATTAAATTTACATACATAAAATTTGGTCTAAAAAGTAACTACGTAGATCTAAATGAGGTCTGCGTAGATCAAATTTGATGTAAGAAATAACTACGTAGATCTAAATTAGATTCACGTAGATCAATATTGATCTTGAAAATAACTGAGTATAGTTAAATTAGATCTACGTGGATCAATGTTGGTGTAAAAAATGACTTCAAATTTCATCGAAAAAATAACTACACAGATGTAAATTAGATGTTACGTAGGTCTAAATGATTTTTTCCCGGATATAATTTTTTTTTCTTTCATAAATTGCAACGATCCGTTTATATTTCATTCTTCATACAGATAATTACCACAGATAAATATTAATTCAATTTAATGGTAATTTATTTTTATTATTAAATTGCAAATATCGCGGTCAACGAACGAATCAGAAACAAAACAAAAAAATCATCCTTATTTTTCTTGCGTTGCGTTTTGCATCGATGGATTGGGTGAAGTCATGTTTTTCACATTGTTTAATAATGAATGAGCCATTGAATAATGTGTTTTCCATCTCATCTAATATGAAGTTGCATGTTCGTAACCACATAGTATCTCGAACGGGACCTTGCTTTCTAATCGATCTGTTCACCGTAACTTGTCCTCTTCCTTATCACGATTTTGTATTTTCGCAAAAAAAAAAAAAAAAAGCATATACTTATGTACACACGCATACATATATTTATATACGCATATATGTAACTCACGGCACATGCGTATAATTTTTTTGCAATTTTTCTCTTCTCTGTATCAAATTCTCGATTCAATTGATCACAATAACGAGTGAAACATGCTCAAGTACCACGACGATGAACTATTCTTTAAATGCGGAACAATGAAACCTCGATTGCGCACAACATAAAATTACGTATATACTTATATATATAGTGCAAAAGTAAGAGAAAAAGGAATTTATCCAATGGCAAATATTGTTATTAAAGGATGAGAGAACATTATTTTCAATGGCGATCATCGCATGACAGGTCTATTATTAAATTCTTCATTGAGAATTTATATCCGTTCCAGCTAAATAGGGACAATTATATATTTATTTTAACGCTTTATGCACAAAGCTATCCACAATTTCAATCCATTCTTCTGAGATTTTCTATTGTATGCTCAGAGATTTTGGCATGATGGAAAATATCCGACAATAACATAATACTTTTTTAGGGAATTATTTGCGTCACAGAGCACATCCGCTTGCGGTTGTAAATAAACTCTGACAAATTAAAACAACGAACCCAGTGGCAAAAGCCGGTAGCGAATAAAGAACAAATCATTATAGTTTACTTGAATAGGATACTTATTTGATACAATAGCACAACAAGAATATATCGTCAAAATAAATTTAAAAAAAACTCAAAGTAAATTTACTTACACATCAAGCCATGAGATGGGGAAAAAATTTCTTCGACACGATAACAAACAGACTCTCGTTAATCAACTACATATTTTTTTCTGGTTGAACGCATAATGCACGGCAAGAATTATTCAATTCGAGTAATATATTTCAACAATTTACTGCCGTATATAGTGGCCTGTCGTATAGTAGTCGTTTGCGGCTAGACCCTCCGCGTTTACGCGCAGAGAATTATTAAACGTTGAAATGATAGATTTTTGAAAATAAAAAATTTAAAGAAACAAAAAAAAAAAGGAAAAGTAGAAAATAAAAAATTCTTAAATCGAAATAATATGGAATGTGTTTGTCTGTAAGAGTACATTATTATGCTTTTCTCCGATAAAAGTTGACCGGATTCAACATCCGGAAAAAAATCTTTTTGTTCTATGTAAATCTAATTTAGATCTACGTAGTTTTTTTTTCGATTAAATTTTATCTACGTAGATCTGAATTTTGGAAAATCGTACATAGATCTAATTCGCGTAGATTGAATTGACGTAGATCCAATTCGCGTAGATCGAATCTACGTAGATCTGATGTAGATCTATACGTAGTTGTTTTTTTTAGATCAAATTTGATCTACGTAAATCTTAATTTTGGAAAATCGTAGATCTACCTCGAGATCCGTATAATATATAACTGTGGATTTACGTATATTCGAGTTGATCGAATATTATGTTCGAACACTTTTGATTATTATTATATCTCCGTTTATCTGCATTAATCTCAATAGATTCATCCAGATCTGAGTAGATCTAACGGAGATCTAGGTCAGATCTAATTGAAATTTAAGTAGATTTAATTGAGATTCAGGTAGATCCAATTGAAATCCAGGTAGATCTAGTTGAGATCCAGGTAGACCTAGTTGAGATCTACATAGGCCTAATTAAGGTTCTACGTAAATCTACGATTTACCAAAATTTAAATCCACGTGGATCTAAAAAATAATGACGAAGATCAAAATTTGTTCTACGTTAATCCAAGCAATTTTTGCTGGGCACAAACAGAGCTGACTACTCCCTGAACGTGGTTCAATACTATTATCACGTTTCCGGTGATAATATGATTTTGATCGGATTAGCCGTTCGGACCCCTATACATAAATTTGATTGTCAGTATGTCGACAGATAATGCACAAGACCAAAGAGGATTCCACATTTTAGTTTTATCTTTCATCCGTGGCGTATCTTGTGTCTTTGCGTGCCGCTATATCAATTTTAATGGAAAATGGCTGTTTGGGGATGACCAGACGAGCTCTTAAGGGAGGTTTCTACTTTGTTGGGCCAAAAAATGTTCGATTTTTCACCAATTTTTTATGCGAAAAATATTAAATATAGAATGTTGATATTTAGTATGTTTACCAAGCGGTCTTTACGAAACATGATAATATCTTTTAAATGCCGGCGATGATATTCTTCGTTTGCGGAAGTCCTCCCTGGCAATTTCGGCAACCATGTTTGCAACCGTTAAACGACCGTCCATCGACCGGTCATACGACCGTCGCTATTACGGTTGCTTTTGACAAAAAAACGACCACCTGCAACCATAGATGCAACCGGTTAAACGACGGTCGTACGACCACTTCATGGTAACCAGATAAGATAATAATGAAACGGTTACACGACCATCAGACGACGGTCACACGACCATCAGACGACCGTCAAACGACCGTCAAACGACCATTCCCTGGAAACTGACAATTTCCGGGCAATTTTTTGCAACTGGCAATATTTGTAACTGTGTTTGCAACCGCTTATCAACCGCAAAAACAACCTCATATGCAACGGTTGCTTTGAGACCAAAAGTCAACCATCCTAAACCTCATATACGACGGTTGCAGCAAAGGTTGCAAGTACGGTCGCAGGTGGCTGCTGTAGAATGAGGCATAGTCAATAGGAATTTCGAATATGGAAAAAAATGGACCACCGAGGGTACAGAGGAATAGGTGGTACAAAAATATAATTTATTATCATCACTACAAAAGCATTATTACGCAGACGAAAAAGTCAATTTTGTGATTATGGTGCAACAGATGCTAAATTTGGAAAATAAATCGTATACGAGAATGCATGTTTTTTTAAAATATATTTATATGTACAAAAATAACTTATAATTATAATATTTATTAAAGTAGTACAGATAATCCTTATTAATCTCTTGCAAATATTGTGATTTGCGATTACCAAAAAATTCTAAAAACAAGGGTAAACGGAATGTTCAGTTGATTCACGAAAACAAAGTATAACCTCAAAAGGCTTACCAGAATTTTTTTCCTCTGGAAAAAAAAGGGAGGCTTTCGTCAGCTTATTGTAACGATGATCAGAAAAACCACGTCTCGTCATTACGAGACTTCTCTGCCACGCGTATCTTGCGATTAAAGCAATGAAATTATTGATTAAATAACGTTTGGGCATTATGCTCCCTCGAGTCCCCGCATAAATATATTTTGGCATATTGACATGCATATTTATTCGGGTAACGAGCAATCGAATAACGAGACAATTTTATAAGCGTTACCCAGTGGAGGGTACGAGAATATTGCCAACTGCGCACAGCTGAATTTGTCATCACGCAAGCTTACAAAACTTTGAGCGATGACTAATTTTTGGTACAAGAAAATGACATTAAATTGAACGAAAATAGCAATGATTATTGTCATTGATTAGGGAAAAAAATGAAAATAGTTTGAACGAGTTTTACTTAGAGGCGACGTGAAGTTAAATATATTGGTGAACGACAAATTTTTAATTCTCAGCACCATTTGATAATCAAACAAATCGTGACTTTTTTTAAATATTAAAAAAAATGAAATGGTGCTTGAACCACAAATTTGTAGTGGTCCGAGTGAGAACGAATGAAGACTGATGACAAATAATGTACCAACAGTGAAGCTGTAGTAGCGAAAGACATCGATCTTAATGACTTAACGATTAAACCGACAATTATCCTCGCTTTGGAGAAAAAAAAAATCAGTTTCTCGGTTTGTCCTCGCTCACGACACCCGAGTCACCTTTTCGCAGACTAAAATGCGTTCTACCGTTGGTTCTGCGGATTTCCATCCATTCAGGTTGCGCCGGCTGCGAGAGAGTGTCTCTGCGTCCGCAGCCACGACACTCGACCATATCGAAATTCAGCTTCGTCCAATTTTCTGTCACAAAAAAAAAAATTTATATAATTTTACGGGGGGAATTTACGTAATTTTTTTTTTATGATAAAAATCTATCCTTTTTCACGTAAAAAAAACTCATTTAACCTCTCTAGGCAGCCGGGATGATGCCGAATGCCTGGAGGTTAAAAAATGTTTTTTTGTCTTCTATTAAAATGCCCTATTCTTTGTTTTACCTCAATTATTTCGTGTCCAGCACACTCATCATCATCGTCATAGAGGAAAGGAAAATTTTTACTTCCACTCGATCGCGAGCCTGCGAGGGACGTCGATGATGGTCGATGATGCAGCCAATGCTTGTGAGCTCGAACGTTTTATGATTGTCGGACACACGCGATCGTGTCTACGACACCCTGAGAACTTCGAACTTTACAAAAACAACGAAATAGAATCCCTCAGACTTACCCAACTCGCGAATTTTTTCTCGATGCTCGAGACCAACAGAATTCACATCGACTTTATTCGCACTAAAATACCTCCCTTGCCCCGCTGTCGTGCCGCGTGGCGTGCTACGGGCTCATTAACAGCTGATAGCTGATGCACGGAAACACGAGGTGGTAAAGTGCCGACCAATCACAGTTTTGGACGCCACGACAGCGGGTAAGGGTGCAAGGGAGGTATTTTAGTGCGAATAAAGTCGATGTGAATTTGTGAATTTTGTTGGTCTCGATGAGCATCGAGAAAAAATTCGCGAGTTGGGTAAGTTTGAGGGATTCTATTTCGTTGTTTTTATAAAGTTCGAAGTTCTCAGGGTGTCGTAGACACGATCGCGTGTGTCCGAAAATCATGAAACGTTCGAGCTCACAAGCATTGGCTGCATCATCGACCATCATCGACGTCCCTCGCAGGCTCGCGACCGAGTGGAAGTAAAAATTTTTCTTTCCTCTATGACGATGATGATGAGTGTGCTGGACACGAAATAATTGAGGCAAAACAAAGAATAGGGCATTTTAATAGAAGACAAAAAAACATTTTTTAACCTCCAGGCATTCGGCATCATCCCGGCTGCCTAGAGAGGTCAAATAAGTTTTTTTTTACGTGAAAAAGGATAGATTATTGTCATAAAAAAAAATTACGTAAATTCCCCCCGTAAAATTATATAAATTTTTTTTTTTTTGTGACAGAAAATTGGACGAAGCTGAATTTCGATATGGTCGAGTGTCGTGGCTGCGGACGCAGAGACACTCTCTCACAGCCGGCGCAACCTGAATGGATGGAAATCCGCAGAACCAACGGTAGAACGCATTTTAGTCTGCGAAAACGTGACTCGGGTGTCGTGAGCGAGGACAAACCGAGAAACTGATTTTTTTTTTCTCCAAAGCGAGGATAATTGTCGGTTTAATCGTTAAGTCATTAACATCGATGTCTTTCGCTACTACAGCTTCACTGTTGGTACATTATTTGTCATCAGTCTTCATTCGTTCTCACTCGGACCACTACAAATTTGTGGTTCAAGCACCATTTCATTTTTTTTAATATTTAAAAAAAGTCACGATTTGTTTGATTATCAAATGGTGCTGAGAATTAAAAATTTGTCGTTCACCAATATATTTAACTTCACGTCGCCTCTAAGTAAAACTCGTTCAAACTATTTTCATTTTTTTCCCTAATCAATGACAATAATCATTGCTATTTTCGTTCAATTTAATGTCATTTTTTTGTACCAAAAATTAGTCATCGCTCAAAGTTTTGTAAGCTTGGGTGATGACAAATTCAGCTGTGCACAGTCGGCAATATTCTCGTACTCTCCACTGGGTAACGCTTATAAAATTGTCTCGTTATTCGATTGCTCGTTACCCGAATAAATATGCATGTTAATATGCCAAAATATATTTATGCGGAGACTCGAGGGAGCATAATGCCCAAACGTTATTTCCCCCTACGATTTGAGGTAATGACTACGAAACGTAAAACGGACTACGCTGAATCGAGGGGTGGGAAGATTATCGATAACCAATAATTTCATTGCTTTAATCGCAAGATACGCGTGGCAGGGAAGTCTCGTAATAACGAGACGAGGTTTTTCTGATCTTCGTTACAATAAGCTGACAAAAGCCTCCTTTTTTTTCCAGAGGAAAAAAATTCTAGTGAACCTTTTGAGGTTATACTTTGTTTTCGTGAATCAACTGGATTGCGTTTACCCTTGTTTTTAGAATTTTACTTTAATAAATATTATAATTATAAGTTTTTTGTGTACATATAAATATATAAAAAAATACATGCATTCTTGTATACGATTTATTTTCCAAATTTAGCATCTGTTGCACCATAATCACAAAATTGACTTTTTCGGCTGCGTAATAATGCTTTTGTAGTGATGATAATAAATTATATTTTTGTACCACCTATTCCTCTGTACCCTCGGTGGTCCATTTTTTTTCATATTCGAAATTCTTATTCACTATGCCTCATTCTACAGCAGCCACCTGCGATCGTACTTGCAACCGTCACATTTGAGGTTATTGAGTGGTTGCTTTTTGGACAAATCGAAACGGTTGTTTTCGTGGTTAAAAAGTGGTTGCAAAAATATCACTTTTTAACAAAAAGTGATTGCAAAAAATTGCCCGGAAATCGTCAGTTTCCAGGGAATGGTCGTTTGACGGTCGTCTGATGGTCGTGTGACCGTCGTCTGATGATCGTGTAACCGTTTCATTATTATCTTATCTGGTTACCATGAAGTGGTCGTACGACCGTCGTTTAACCGGTTGCATCTATGGTTGCAGGTGGTCGTTTTTTTGTCAAAAGCAACCGTAATAGCGACGGTCGTATGACCGGTCGTTTAGGTGGTTAAAACGTGGTTGCACAAATTGCCAGGGCTAAGTCCTGGACAGGTCATCTTAAGCGAAAAAATCAAACACATTTTTACTTTGTACAATATTGTGCATAAGTCGAACTAGAATTATCCAAAAATATTCAAACGTTTTTATTTTATGAACAAAAAACTGCAAGAATTTTTGGCAAACAGCTAAACTTCCCCTTCGATGGCTCACTACTTTTTTTTTTATTTTTCAATATTTCTTCTTCATTCTAGTTCAACTTATGCACAATATTTTACAAAGTGAAAATAGGTTTGATTTTTTTTTGCTTCAGATCACCTGTCCAGGACTTGAGACTTTCCCAAGCGAATAATATAATCGCTGGTGCATCGACATACGTGGCTCATCTCATTCTCAATACCATGTTTTGTGAAACTTTGAAAGACATTATCATGTTCAATAAAAACCGCTTAGTAAACGTATCAAATATCAACATTCTACATTTAATATTTTTCGCATAAAAAATTGGTGAAAAATCGAACATTTTTTGGCCCAACAAAGTAAAAACCTCCCTTAAGGTACAGTACCACGCGGGAGCACTTCTTTTAAGCTTTTTATTAAACCGTACTAGAATCGAAGATCATAAAAAAATACAAATAAAATTCTTATGAACGAAATTCGTCTACTGTCTAATTCGAGTTATTTACAATTGAAGTTTGACGTTTTTCCTATCTACAAGAACGGTAATGGTGAAATAGTTTTCTGATGATCACTCAAAAATGGCATTTAAACGTTTTTTTGTGAAAATTCCAGATTAAAGATCAAGGTGCGAGGAATGTAAACGAAAAAAAAAAAATTAATAGCTTTTACCGTATAGTTTAGGAGAAAAAAAGTTAGAGAGTATAAAGTTTTAACCGGTACGAGTATACTATACTGTACTATACTATACTATACTATACTATACTAGTGTATAGTAGTGTGCACTTATTTGTACAGGCGCATGTGTGTGTGTGTTACAGGGCCTTACGAAAACTCGACCGAGAATTACAAAAATCAATAATAAATTAAAAGGTTATACATTTTTTATTTGACTTTTCCCTTGGAAGATGAAATACTAAAAGATGATGTAGTAAATTTTCAAGAATTTTCCGGACACATATTTCATTAAGGATGCCAATTCGATTTCAATGGGGTTAAGCCATTTTTTTTATACGGCCCGAAGCACGACATGTACCTTAAGATGCGATTGGGAATTCTCCTCTCTAGCTCTCATAAGATCTCCGTGAAGATCTGATGTCAAAATTGCCAAAATCGTGGTTCTTGAAAACGAATTTTTAAATTATTTACTGAAAACTCATTGGTCCTGGATGGAATTAGATATTCCGGGGTTTATTATAATATAGTTTCTTCCTTGCCAAATCATACTTCAAGAGCGATGTGCATGTATACATATCTTTCCTTTCTTCACGACCTTGCCATTGAGTCTCCCTTCTTTTATGAGGTCACTCCCGCTTGAATGAAAGTCAATGAAACTTTGTGGACACAGCAACCCGAGAGACGAGGAAACGAATATATATCGCAAGGTCATACATCAAGCATTTCTCGCTATACAGTCCTCGCGGAAGTTCGTTCCTCCGGTTTCGCCACTGATGTATGGTACCGGAACGTATTAGGGACAGGTTTGTTCCGTTTGATCGATTTTTTTTCCTTCGTCATTAAAATCCTCTCGACCTCCGATCGTATAAGATATTATAAACTATCGCGAAATCCTCGTGGGGTCCTTGAGGTATTTTTGTTCATGACTTCTGGATTCGACATTATTATTATTATTTTTTTTTTTTTAATTGCTAGACATCAGGGATAACTGATTCTATAAGGCTCAACACAATTGCCCAAACTCAGTGTCCTGTTCAAGGTATTTTGTTATGAGAATGAAAATTTTTCTTTTACCCAATACGAGAGTCGGGCAAATATTTTTCCGTAATCGGCAACTTTTTTCGTTTCAAATAAGCATGATTTTCCGAATTTTTTTAAATATATATTTCTGAATTTCTTCAACAAAATGTCCCAGGAGTTTCGTGAGCAGCGAAAAAAAAAAAAAATATTACTGCTACAGGACTCTGGAAGTGATTACAATAATATAATTAACGAGAAGAACGTGTCATTGCTGTGTAATATCGATTTCCAGAATTCGAGAAAATTTGCCTCCCGAGTCACGTCCAACACACCGAGCTATATTGCAGATTGACCGGAGAGGAGGAGTGCTGACAATGATCTTTCAGACTCGTGAATTGCCGACGATCCGAGAATATATAATACGCCAATTACGTAGTCTGAGTCTAATGACTGTTTCCCCGCATTGTATCATTCGCGGCGCTATTCATTCCGCGCTATCTGACCATCACTATCGATAGGAGCAGAGCCTCGTTTTTTTTTCTCCGCTTCCCCTGTTACATCACAGCACAGATCAACGGAGGTAAATTTCGTCCGAGTG
The DNA here is from genome assembly GCA_963564615.1 of Rhorus exstirpatorius. Taxonomy (NCBI): domain Eukaryota; kingdom Metazoa; phylum Arthropoda; class Insecta; order Hymenoptera; family Ichneumonidae; genus Rhorus; species Rhorus exstirpatorius. The sequence goes on from OY751318.1 coordinate 33,149,585, forward strand.
TGGAAAGAAAAAAGAAACATTAAGATAATATGGTCCTTTTGCACTTTGCCATCCGTTGGGAGAATTTTGTGAATTGGAAATACTTTTGATCATGAAATATTTTTATTTAAGACCACAAAGTTTCGGATCACGCTGCCGACGTTTTTACCCGCAAGAAATTACGATTTTAAAATCACCGTTCTTATAGCATAGAATATGCGAAAAAAAAATTAACTATCGACAAAAGTTCGATTTGAAAAAAAAAAAAATGAAATGACTCAAGTACCGGAGAAGTTAATATTCATTTGATGATCAATTTATTCACGAAATTATATGAGCTTTCGATGGATTGCATATAGGTATAGGCTCACGGGAGATTTTCGTCAATGACATTTCGAATTGACGATCAGCACAATTCAGTCAGTTCACGATGTAATCTCGATCAGCTGACAAGCCCTCCGCTACGAGTTTTGACAGTAATTCATAAGAATTTCAAGTTTTTGTCAATATCAAACTCTTCACGAATATTATTCTCGTACGTGATAAAATTAAATTAATTATTGAAATCATTTGAGAGTTACGTATTCGTACGGTATATTAACTACAAAAGTACCAACAGTTTTGAGGTTAGCCGAGATGAAATGATTCAACGAACTAGTAAAAAAAAAAAATATTAATTCTGGGGCCAAGAAAACATATTCACGGTTATTACCTATAAATTCTCTAAGCTATACTTTCAGGTGTTATCGGATTTTATCGTTTTCTCCAATAAATTTTACTGCTAATATAGTCGGTCACGCGATTAGTCAGGAAAAAATAGTTAAGATCTACGCTGATCAAAATTTTGGAAAACCGTAGATTTACCTAGATCTAAATTAGATCTACCTGTAGATCTCAATTAGATCTATCTGAATCTCCGTTGGATCTACTCGGATCTAAGTAAATATAATACTGAGTCTTAAGTGGATAAATATAATGAGCAAAATTGTTCGAACATAACATTAGATCGACTCGAATGTACGTAAATCTACCGTTGTATAAGGCGTTCCAGATTGATCTACGATTTCCAAAAATTTAGATCTACGTAGATCAAACTTGATCTAAAAAAAAATACTACGCAGATCTAAGTTATATCGACGAAAATCTTATCTTAAATACGTATGAACGATGATATTATGAGTTTAAAAAAATCCTTAATCCTAAGGTCTAAAGTTTGTTTTTGGGAATGTTCATGGACCACTGAATTTCGGATCCGCGAACAGTAGCATCCCCAGTGGCTATCATCCCCGGTAAATATCAACTGCATCCTTTTCCTGAATCATGGAAAAAAAAATTCCAAAAACGAAGCTCTGGTTTAAAGTTCGCTGTTTTGGTTCAAATCAACGAAAAACGAAGTTTTTCGTTTTTTCCAGGTTTCTTTGTCATTTGAATCCAGGTTTATTTGTCAAGCTGATTATTTTTTTGTCATAATTTTGCTTTTTTTTTTTTTGAACAATATACATGTTCAAGTTAAGGTTCTCACGATGTTTATAGCGTAAAAAATATTTTTTTTTCAACTTCAAAATCGGCATCCTACTCTCCGACGAAGTTTCTGGTTATAAAAATCTGGATTAACCTTTTTCCATCGTAGTCTCGAGGCGTTCTGGTCATATATGGACCGGAGTTATTAATTCCACGTCAACGTTCATACTCCCAAGTCTTATCAACACTATATTCTTCAAAGCAACGAATAAGCTGTTATTTTTTCCTCGACACCCGGGAACAAAACAGTTTGCTTCTACCTCGGGATCTACACGTAGATCAAATTTTGATCTAAGTAATTTTTTTATTAGATTTACGTAGATCAAATTTTGATCCGAGTAATTTTTTTTAGATCTACGTGGATCTAAATTTTGGAAAATCTTTGATTTACCCACGATCTAAATTAGATCTACCTAAGATCTCAATTAGATCTACCTAGTTTTCAATTAGATCTACCTAGATCTCAATTTAATATACCCAGATCTCAATTGTTACCTGGATCTACCTTGGATCTATACTCAGATTCAAATTAATCTACTCTGAGATTTAAGTAGATAAGTGGAGATCCGATGCGCAAAAGAGATCTATAGCAGATCTACGATTTTTCCAAATTTACGTCTACGCAGATCAAATTTGATCGAAAAAAATTATTACGCAGAATCCAAGCTATTTTTTTCCCGGGCGTTCTCCTAATGCTCTCGCAAGCCGACGGTAAACGAGGGTAAAAAAAAATGCTCTTCGCATCGTAAATTATAGTTCACGGTCTAGACATAATTTACGATGGAATTAATAATCGATTTTGCGCACATGCAAAATGACTTTCATTCAGAACATATTGAGGTTAAAATCGCATTGATAAGCGTGTCGTTCATACTGGCGGATGGGGCAACGATAAAAAAAAATCATTGCAATTTGAATTTCAATTTCAACGCGCCAGGCTGATCTTGCACTAATTGACGGTTATAGAGTTATCATTTTGCTCGTCGTGATCCATTAAGAACATTTGATGGAAAAAAATTAATTAAAAAATCACTTGCTTGGATGAGGAAAAATGGAAAAATGGAATAAAATAATGGAAAAATTAAAATTAATTTTGTTTTTTTTTTCCTACGAGTGGAAAAATATTGAGTTTTAATAGTTGTTTCGTGCGCAAAAGGTGTATATAAGTATGTATATCGCAACGTTTGACGCTTTGGACTCGGTTTTAAGTACTATTAATGCGACTCCCGCAGATCTTATTAGCGCTGACGCGTCGAATATCTCTTGCGTAACGAGTAAAAATGGTGTAATAATACGCGAAGGAACGATGCACCGACAGAAAGCTGATAAAGAGGCCACGTAATCGCGACTATTAATCCTCTCGACAGATTTTAAAAGCAATTTTTCCACATATACAATTTTTTTTTCCTCTTCTTTTGCTTCCTCGTAAGAGGGGTTCGCGACGGTGTAAGAATTTTCACGGCCAGTGTGCTCGAAGTATTTCAAAACTTTGGAAAATCGAAATTCGAACGAAATTTCCAAGTTCGTTTTTTTTTTTTTATATATAAAGATTCACGAATCACATATGAGATTTTATGACTATTTGGGTTTGTTCAATAATTTTTCTGATTGCTTTAGATTCGCAATGAAAGGATTGTGTGAATCTTTGAATTAAAAAAAAAATCGCTAGGATTGATAAGACCCCCTAACATCTTCAGACAGCAGAGAACAATTTTGTGCATATATAGATAAAATGTCATTGAAGTGTGACTGGTATTTAATTGGATTAAAATCAAATAAATGGCTAAGATTGTGGCTTAATTTTTAATTTGACGAAAAAAAAAACTTCCGAAGCTCCAACTTCCAGGGTTAATCGTGAAATTCAAGAAATTATGAGACTATATACATGACAGTAAAAACGGGGAGAATTTGCAAGCTCGCAAAAGCTTGTAAATTGCTTCCTTTTGGAATTGCAGACGATCCTCGAAGCTTTCTCTATTGGAAAAACGAAAATTCAGGCAAGCAGAATTTTTCAAGTGCAATGAAACTAATATATTATATATATATATATATATATATATCACCCCCGCACATGACGTGATCGATCGATGGTTCCTCGGCAAAAATATCGACAATAAAAAAACGAATGAATTTTGCTGACACCCCATGACCATGAATATCTCATTCATGCCATGTTGAATTAAATTCGTCGAACATACTTGGGCTCGTCTACCTTTCGTATAAGAATAACTAAATCCTTGGTCCACATTTGAATATGCGATTATCAAACATAAATAAATTATCATAAAATTTGCAAGAAAGATTTCGTTCATTTTGTTTTGTTTTGTATTGTTTTGCATTCCCTGGATGACTTCACAGACACCCACACACGCGAAACTCGTTATTCAATTCACGAACGTATTTTTAACGCCTCAATTTTATTCGTACCAGATTTTAGACAAATTAAAAAAATTTACGATTGGAAAATTTAAAAAAAACACAGAACTAAAATTAGTTTAAAACATGTAATCTAAAAGGAGTTAAATAATCTGTGATTTAATAACAAAAAATCATGAATTATTGCAACAATTTGTTATTTAGTTTTACTACGTGATGAAAGGATGACATGAACGATAGTTTTGTTAATCTTACTTCGATATACTATTATCCGTTTTAATAATTACGGGAGGAGGACTGTTTTGTAAAATGCATTCATCTCCATGACAGAGTACACCTGATCGAGATCATTTACTGAAAAAGACAGTGATCATCGATCGTAAAACCGATATGTGTCACAAAAAGTTTAATTCTATGACCGTCATACTAGCCGCTTAACGTCAGAATTTGTACATTGTCATGGAAATAAACTAACGCCAATAAATTGGTCGACACAGAACTCGTGTTGCGATTGCGCAAGAATGACTACACGTTGTAGCGTCTGAAACACCAATATGTTAGTCGTGGAACGAACAGATATCAGTTTCCGTTGACAATTTAATGTGCATACGAAAATTCGTGAAAACTTTGGCTTTGAAAATGTTGTCTGTCCGGATAGTGGTTGAACTGCGTACGGATTTAAATAATTGTCAAAAAAATTAGCACCATTTGGACTTCCAGGTCGTAATCGTGAGCGTTTTCATAACGTGACGAGCGTTCTAGCGAACTAGCTGGTGACAAGCTAAATTAAATAACTAAATTGTGACTGCATAGTTAGTTAGCTGTTACTCGGTTGCCAACTAATTGTGTTAAGAGTCAGTACGAAGCTGACTGGTTAGTAACTAAATAATCAGTTCTAAATTGACTAAATCTCTAGTTAGCCAGTTAGGACCTGACTAACCAATTACGGTAGCTAACGATTCAGTAATTAGCTAACTAGCTACAGTTAACAGCTAACTAGCTGCTATTAGCAGCTGACCAGCTAGTGAGTAGCGGGCGAATAACTATTCGATAGCCAACTATTTAGTTAGTAGCTAAACAGATATTTGATAGTCAGTAGCTGATTAGTAGTGACTAGGTACTTAGTAGGTAACTAGCAAGATAGTGGCTAACTAGCTAGTTAGTTGCTAACTATCTAGTTAGCAGGCAACCAGCTAATTAGTAGCTACATAGGTGGTTAGTAGCTAGCTGACAAGTTGGTGGCTCACAAGCTACTTAGTAACTACCTAGCAAGTCAGTAGCTAACTAGCTAGTTAGTAGCTAACTGGCTAGTAGCAGCTGGTTAGAAATTTAATAGCTAAGTAGCTAATTAGTAACTAGCCAGAAATTTAGTACCCAATTAGCTAGTTAATAGCTAACCAGTCCAGCTAGCTATCTAGTCCAACTAGCTCACTAGTCTAACTAGCTGATCAGTCTAACTAACTAACTAGCCTAACTATAGAAATACCATCGATGACTAAGTGTACATCGATTATTCCACTGACTATATCTATTCGAAACAGTAATGCACAAGCACGCGAACATTTTTACGAATGATTTTTTTTTTACATCGATAGAACGGGTGAACAAACTTGTTATTCCAATTGAGTACAGGAGAGACTGTGGGAAATCATGGAGACCGCATTGCAATGAGTCAGGATTCGTCAACATAAAGCAGAGAGGTCGCATGCATCGCTCTTGCATCTCTGGCTTTTCCGCACACTATATTCGATGAATCCTTACATTCAACGTAAATATTTACATTTGCTTAACGATAAATTTAATTTCGCTTCAATTACGAGAAATCACGCGCTTGGAATTAATAATGTTTTGCACTTACTACATATCCATTCAAGAGTATAAATAATTATTAATTGTAGTAGTTCCCAACGTGTTAAAAATTAAAAAAAACAAAAATCATCGCGACGTCATAGACACCAAGGATATTGAGTTTCAACAACAATAATATTGAAAATTTATTATTCTCCTTCATGAATTTTAATATCTGATGTTTTTTTTTATTACAAACAATTTTTCCCCATAAATTTCGGTTAATTGTTTATTCGTTAATAATTAAAAAAATTCAATTTCTCCGCGAAAAAAATATGTAGTTTTAATTTTTTCTATGCTGCCATGGGGTTGTTCTATTTTAAAGGATTTTTAACAACTTTTTTTCGGTTAAATAACTCGTGTGCTCAATACAAACTGCAAACAAAACATTTTCGAGATTTTTAAGAAGGTATATATATCTATAAATTTTACAAGGGTAGTGTGTGGACTAATGGTAAAAATATATCCAAAATTTACGTCATTCTCTCTCTCTCTCTCTCTCTCTCTCTCTCTCTCTCTCTCTCTCTCTCTCTCTCTCTCTCTCTCTCTTTTTCTTTTTCTTTTTCTTTTTCTCTCTCTCTCTCTTTATTTTTCAATACTGTGTGAAATATGCTTGATTCGAGCGGAGCTTGACTCAAAGGGTTTAGCGTAAATATTTTTTTTTGTTATTTCCATGCAATTGTTCTTATTCACTCTCATCGTTAATCCGTCCACGGCCGGATGGCTCGAATAAATCGACAATTTAAAAAATTTCCGTAATCGGTTTGTGGTTTTTTTTTTTCATCAATATTCGTATTACAGGTTCTCATGCGCAGTCTAGAGAAGAGAAATTTATAACTTTTTTCCTCCTTCGTGCGATATATCGCACACGGGGAGCGCATGCAATGATTTCTTTTTTTTTCATGAGGATATACATATACGAGGTCGAAGAGCGAATCAACCATTTGTAAATATCGCTGTCTCTGTATAAATGTGTTAAATCACACTTTTGTCTGGTAGAGTTCACCTACATACATTACGTCAGGAGAGCACACGTGTAAATTGATGCACCGAATGCTAGGTTAGGTCTGAAAGCGCGTGCGCGAACGAGTTCCCGATCTTATATTGCATTTAATTGCGCGGGAATCGTACGCTATACAGGCATACGTATAAAGGATCATTGGTATTGAAAAACTCGTTGAATAGTATGATATAATATGAGTATACTGACAAAGTTATACAGGTAATAAGTAAAGTGTAACGCGTATATACGTAATACATGGTATCGAAGCGATTGCAAATAAGATATTTAAAAGTACTTTCGTATCATGTTATTTTTAACCTTCCGCAATGTCATGAAGATTGGACATCTTTATTAAGTTCGCTACTTCAGATAATTTCGGATCGCCTTTGATGTCGAATCCCTCCCAAACTTGTATCTAAACCCGCGATCGTACGAACGCGAGAAATATACTTAGGGAATTAGTCGCCGATCAAGATCCCGCTTTTGTCTCGAATATTTTGGACGAAAATAGATTAGAGATCTATTGCGCTTGCGCAAATAGACGGATGGACGGAGCGGACAATCGAGTCTCAATCATATAAGTATTTCGGTTTTCCGGTACGGAATCATAAAAAAAAAGACGATAACACTAAACTAGAGGATTATAGCATCGTCTAGTCAGTTGTAAAATCTTATACTGTTATCACCTTAGTGGATAGAATATCCCGCGTGATTACCTCATGCAGGAAGCACAGCGCGTGTGATTTTATCCGTTTATATCGAAATTGCCGTCAACGCACAATCTTTCAATGTATATCGAAATTCAATAAAAAAATTTTAACAATTGGGCAGCTATCGACGATGATAAGCTTAATCAGATCTACCTTTAGATTACTGTTGGATCTACTCAAATTCGAGTAAAAGTACTCTGAGTTTTAAGCAGAGAAACGAATAAGAAAAAAGTGTTTAACCATAATATAATACTACGTAGATGAAATTTGATCCAGAAAAACTACTACGTAGTTTTTCTACATAGATCTTAGATCTATGTAGATGTAAACGATTTTTTCCAGCGTTATGATAATGATTTTATTAATCAATCATTTCCTCCGATGCAGTGATCCTTATCATACCAGTTTATATACCGGATGATGTAAAATCGATTTTATATATTATTTTTTCTGGGAAATTTATACACTAAACGTAACATTTTAATGAATTTGTTTTTATAAAAAAAAAAAACGTACTTCACGTATTTTGATTCAGAAGATTCGACATTTAAGTAGATAAACAACGTAGATAATTTAATTTGGCGCCGGATTTACTGATACACGATGCACATAAGTGCGACGAGTTTGAAATAAATACTTTATGCCAGTTTGAACGTTCTCAACTACCGATTTATTATGCAATACCAACCTTGACAATGACCATATACTAAGCCGGGGAGGTTGCGTGTCACCACGAACGATCCTGCCACCGAGTCATATTCGATAATGAGACTTGCGCCGTCCGCATGAGTGTCATTAACTCTTACGCCCGAGGAAATTTTCTCGGTGCAAATCAATATTGAATTTTTTTGATCAAGTAGAATTAGCTCGAGTCATTACGAATGTATATCAATCGTCGCAATAAAAAAAAAACCATGAATTAATTTTCCCCGCGAAATTAAAATTCCGAAAATGTTAACAGTGAAAAATAATACTGACATCCTGGGGAATCCATCTCTGGATCCAAAAAATATTCTTCCTCAAGTGATATTTCGATTGAAAAAGGGAGTTTTTGTGCAAATGTACTAATTTAAAGATCAAACCATGGATTTTTATCAATCGCAATAAATTTTAAAACTCATCGAGAATCCGCTGACCCCATAAATATTGGTTTTTTACTTTATTTTAGCGGGGAAAAAAAATCTCACGGTCATTTGTAGCCATGAATACGAAGAAGTCGTCGTATGGATTTGCTGGTTTGCATACCCCCCCCCCCCGCCCCTCATTACGTAGTTGAGAGCAAAAATTATTAGCTGCGAGCGAAAGAAACAGCAACGGAAATACGACACGGTCGAGAGATTATCTGGAGTCTTGCGCGCGGTTCATCAGCCAGACAAAGTGAAAGATGGAAAAAAACATAATTATTCATACTTCGTGGTTAAATAACAAATACAAGAGAAAGAAAATTTCGCAAGTGCCCGTAGAATAAAACATCAATAGCCTACATGATATATCGAACTATCTCGTTAGAATCGAGGTGAACCGAAAAATATACTTGTGCAAGTTCAATACATAGTGTGGTATATCGAGGCTGGCAGAACGCTTGGCTGAACAAAATATTTTCGCAATAGTTATTCGCTGTAATCGCAGAAACAGTCGATACAGTAATTCAGACGGGTTCATGACAATCGTAATGAGTAATGAGTATGATTGTTTTTTTTTCTTTCTTTTTAGTCGGGAATTGACTTCGAGTACGAAGTACAAAAATGAAACATCATCTGCCTGTTGAGTGGAGAATGAAAAATGCTAAAACTACATTCCTTGAATATTACTCTCAAACCTTCTTAAGCGTCGAACACACGTGTACGTAATACGTGAATATATTTCTTCGAAGAAAACGACAAATAGAGCGTAAACCTTTTGTCCGTACGATCGTAATTATAAAAAGCTTACGCTTTCCCTTTTCAATGGATCACGAATACAATTCTTAGCACAGAGTTAATACGAAAATAAAAGGTGAACTTTGTCGATAAGTCAGCCTCCAGTCTTACGAACTCTCTCTATGAACAAAAGCATAAATAATATCTTGTTGGGCGTGGACCGAAATATAATGTTATTAATATGTGATATCACGAGGGGATATAAATACTCTTAAAGGTCATGATATTTTGTGGGGCGAGTGACGAAAATCCTGAAAAAAATGACAGCACAGATGGGACGAATGTAACTACGGTATTTTTGTAGTCGATGCACAGCCGGGAGGTAGAAAAAATTCGTAAAAACTACAGCTAGCTCGAAATAGTCAAAAGAAAAAAAATCAAAAATGTTTGAAACCGCAAAAGGCCGCAAAGTATTGAAAATCCTCACTCCTGGGGGGATTGGGTTGTATAATATGGGGGGTTGGGATAATAATGGAACAATACGACACAGAAAGTGTAAAACCGATTTAACATGCCCTTAAAATGTATTTTTCTTTTATCGCAAAACTCTTTACCGTTATCGACACCATCAATGAAGAACAGAGTTCAAAACATATCGTAAATAAAGAATGAAAAACAGTCGCCATATGTACTAAAAATGCATAAATAAAATGTACAATGCAAATGAGAGTAAAAAAAAATCTTGGTCAATACTCGATGAAATAATTTTATTCGCATAGGAGCGTGGATAGTCGGTGGTTTAATTGAAAGGGCTTGTAGACGATCCTTTAACGACATTTTTTGTCAATCGCGGCTAGCCTATGAACTCGTAAGGTGTCGGCTAACAAAATACCGACAGTCGTCGCTAGAGGGTTGCATCAAGAAAATACTGTAACGCTCCGAGCGGGAAAACGTGCTATTACAAAATACTGTTCATTCAAGTGGGTTCGATTGGCAAGGAGCTAAAGCTCGCCTTGGGAATTTTCCAGATACGTAAATCAAAACTCAAAATGAAAATGAAGAAGATTGAACACTTTTATTCTTTTTGGGATTATCAGTCTTACAAAAGTGTGTTCTCGAGGGTGGTCGGAATTAGTCTCTGCTCTTTCTGCTTTTTTTAACATTACAAAGTTCCAGACTTTTCTAGAGACTCCGTACGCTCACTCGCATGCATCCAATTACACCCCCCTCGCACTCTCCCCGCCCAAAGGGTCTGACGTCTGACCCGTTGTGCGTAGGCCCTTTCATTCCCACAAAGATCGTTCTTGTTCTCAGCTACTACTTTTACGATCCGATGATCGACATATATCCCGTGTACGGAGAGTCGATCTGAAACACCGAGCAAATTCGGCAATAAGAAACTATTTATATTAATCGAAAGGTTTACTCTACGTCGAAACGGTTACAGTGTCTTCTGTATATAATAAAGGATATAGAAATCGAGGTGTATTATATGATAGTCACGTATTCATAATACTATAAAATAGTTATTATTTCTTCTTATTCTTAAATATTACTTCTCATATCGTTATAATTTATCAGTTAAGCACCACATCCCCTATCACGTTCCTCTCGTGATTTCTCAAATAATAAAGGCTATATATACATATAAAAGAATTATTCTACTCGCCATAAAATTACATGAATATCGAAGATTGAATTTTAAGGTTTCATACTTTCGCGGTTTTTCGCACAAAAGAATAATAAGGAGCCGAGCTCTAGCGACGAATTTCGCATTCGTCACAAAATACGAACGTTCGGAGATCTCCCTACTAGCCTCCGTATGATATATGGGCTATACAAATCTTGCATCAAGTTGGCAGTACTGCAGTAAGCACTGTTTCAGTGGCCACCGTGTTTGCAAAACCATCGTCAGGCTCGTTGTTATAGGTTATTTTCCTCAAAATGGTAAATATATGAAAAAAAAATAAATACATATTAATATGATTTAACGTTGAAGAAAACTCATTCGCGCGATTATGTCATCGAAAAATATTCCCTCGAGCCTCTCATTGATTACTTTTTTTTTCGAGGTTACGTCGATATGCCAATTAATCGTGAATGACATTGCATGTTTCATCTTGGAAATAATAATAAAAAAATTATAATAAATAACAAATCATAAATAAAAGTAAAAAAAAATAATATTATCGAATACTTCAGAGTATCCTCGCTTATAATGGCGGCGCAATAATAGCGATGAAGGGCAAAGATTGCGTCGCTATAGCGGCCGATCGAAGATTCGGCATTCAGGCACAGACTCTGACTTGCGATTTTCAAAAAATCTTCGATATGGGCCCTCATTTGTATCTCGGCTTGCCCGGCCTTGCCACCGACGTGCAGACCGTAATGGAGCGCCTGCGCTTCAGGCTAAATCTATACGAGCTCAAGGAGAATCGTCGTATGAGACCCAAAACTTTTGGCTCGGTCGTGTCGAATTTGCTCTATGAAAAGCGCTTCGGTCCTTACTTCGTCGAGCCCATTGTCGCGGGTCTCGATCCCATTACGTACGAGCCGTTTATATGCAACATGGATCTTATAGGCTGTATAAACGAGCCCGAGGACTTTGTCGTAGGCGGTACTTGCACGGAACAGTTGTACGGCATGTGCGAATCGCTCTTCGAGCCCGAAATGGAGCCGGACGATCTCTTCGAGACTATCAGTCAGGCACTCGTGAATGCTTGCGACAGAGACGCGATGTCAGGCTGGGGCGCGATAGTTCACATAATGTGAGTCGGTCGAAATATTTCCGTTTTGTTTTGTTTTTTTTTTTTTTTTTCTTTTTCCATTCGATCGATGAAAATTTATTTAGCGAATCGTTACTGAATTTTTTTTTTTTTTTTTTTTTTTTTTTTTTTTTTTTTTTATGAAATGATAAATTATGTTTTATTTTTTACAGCGAAAAGGACAAGGTCACAACGAGAACCGTAAAAACGCGTATGGATTGAAAAAAAAAAAGAAAAAATTGCTCCGCGTATCAATTTTTCTCGCCGTTCTTATTTTTTATCGCAAGGAAGATTCTCATCGTTGCGCGCTGTACCGAGATTCGGATAATACAGAAATAAAGAAAATATATCGAATTTTTAACTGGCGTTCTCCTTAAACCATTATTGTTTGTTTGTTTGTTTTTTTTTTTTTTTTTACGATGTTAGATAAATTATTCCAAATAGTCCAAGCGGTCGGGGAAGAGCGGAGACAGTGTCCTTGAATTTGATTTTTTCGATGATTATAGCTTAAATTAACGTGGGCATTGAGGGTTTATGAATTGTCGATTAATGAAGAAAAGAAACGTTCATGCTAGATAATTTACGGCTTGTATATATCTTTGGGGGGGGGGGGGGAGGAGTATTGGGCTGAAGAATGTTGAGAATAGAGCCCAAATAATGCATAGTAATGAATTGGGCTGGCAGAGGATTATTTAAAATTTCCATACAATTCAAAAGAATGGTTACGCTTTTATTGAATTTCATGAGAACATTATAATTGATACATAAAAACAATCCAAGTTTAATTCAGTTTTTCTTCGTCTACGGAACAAGTTTTCGAAATTAAAACATCGTTATATCAATCAATCAATAAATTTTATTTGCATAACTTTTAAAAAGCTTTTTACAAAACTTGTACAATCTCTCTCTCTCATAATTTACATTCCTTGTCCTCTCCTTAACTCCTCCCGCATCCTTAAATCTATGCGTCTTACATTTCTAATCAACTCTCACACCGCATCCCATTCATTCCTCTGCTCTCCCATTCTCCATCTCCAAACTCCTTTTTTCCCATATACCTCTTCGATTTCCCTGAAATATGCGCAAATTCTTTTTTGTATTTTTCCCTGAAGCATATTTATTACCTCTCCCACCATCGCTATTTCATCAATTCCTTCCAGCCATTCTTCCACTTCTTTTCTTGTCTTTTCCTTCGCGCGCTCTCTACTTTTCTTACACACCAGCAAATGCTTCAAAGTCTCATCCTGCTCCTCACATATTCTGCGCATCCGATCTCTCTCACCTTTCTTGCCCGCTCTCCCTATATTTCCGCATCTTATTCTGGCCCACGTTTCTTTCTCCTTGCCCTTTACATTTTCCTCGGACCAGTATTTCCAAGGCCTAATCTCACTCTCCACCAAAAACTTATATTTATAATTGTAAGTCGATTCCTTTATTCTCTCCTCCTCCTTTTTCAACGTCTCGTTCTTCAATTTTTCTAATCCCATCTTTATTCTTGTGAATCATCGTTATATTTTACGTACAAGCGTACATATTATATATTAATTATGTCAATCGAATAAATAAGGTGATCAATATTAGCGTTAATACTGAATTTCACTATTGAAATTCAATACAATACGACTATTCTATAATTATTCACGACAATTATAAAAGTAACTTTACATACTTGCGAAGAAACAATTTTGAATTTAAGAGCGCCAATCGATAATAATCACGTGACCATTAACAAGATGGCCGACTCTCGGCTGCTTTAGCGAGCAGACGAAAATTTTTTCATAGTTATTGTTTTTTTGTTTTTTCGGATATAAAAACCGCTGAAAATGGTCACCAGCGCGTTGTGCAAGAGCTTTCAGCAGCTCGGAATCACCGCAAAACGTGAGTAATTATATTTTAGTTTTTTTAAACTGTCCGTACGAAGGATGGACAGTATTATTAACCTAAAAATTGCGTACCTAACCTCATTTTTTTTTTCAAGCTCAATACGAATCGTTGATTTTTTCAAATTGTCGCTCGCGAATTCACGCATTTAATTTTATTGAGAAAAATGCCTTTTTTTTTCATCGTACATACGTATATTACATTAGGTACTCAGTGAGTAGTTGTAGTATGTGTCATAATTAAACACAACTTGCGAATAGAAGCTTTTGCACTGATTTCTCAAAATTTTATTCGGTTTTGGAACGAGAGCTCTTTGAATATAAAAAAAATTATAAAATAGCAGTGAGTGAGCGTTGCTTCTGATTTTATGCTCTTCTTTCAGCACATTAAATTGAATTTCTGGCTAGACAAGATGTTTGACGCGGTTTGCAAAGTTGCAGCGACTTTAAAAAAAAACAACAAAATTTGATAAAATTTCGTATTTTTTTCGAAACTCATTGATCGTTGCTCAATTCAATATCCATTATCTCCACAGCTAGCTGATTTATGCGAAAAATTTTTGCTCGCTAGCACATAATTTAGAGGAGTCAGCATTCGGATTATATTATTTATTCATCCTATTTCACTTTTACGAGGCTCTGATTTGCCAAAAATCTCGTCTTTTTTCTCCTGATTGTACTCTCAATGCGAGACCAATAAGAAAAAAAAAAAACACAATTGAGAGGAACAGTGATGAATATTTTATAACGGGGAGAAAGGATATGATATTCTCTTACGTCTCTTGCTTGTAAAAATTAAAGGATAATGTTGCGAAGAGATTACTCTTTCATTGTACGTAGAAAATTCATGTAGAAGAGCGCTAGAATAACGATAAATTTTTTTTCTCACGGTGTATCGTATTTTATTCAATAATTATTTTGAAAACTGGATTAATTTTTTTCCAGTTTCAAGGTATGTGCACATAAAAATTTTGATTATAAAAAGAATTAATAAAAGTTAAAAAAAAACGATGTTCACGCTGCGCGAATGAACCGTAATTTTATTTGTTTCAATTGAAGAAAAATTACAATACCTCGATTTGTAGATACAAAAGAAAAAAAAAATATTACAAAAATTTTGAGTCATATGCTGTTGGAAAAAAAAAAAAAAAAAAAAAAAAAAAAACTGAAAAATAAACATTCTCCGCGTAAAAGTGAGTTCGAGAGACTTTGAAGTATTTGTTATTTTGAAAATTCCGCTAAGCCTCGATGAAATTTTTAGTGAAATTTCAGTGAATAGATGTCCCGCGAATATGAAATATTATTTTTTCCAGCCGGTGTTATTCTAGCTCGTTATTGTTCAACGCGTACGTCCCAAGCCGCGCAAAATGTTGCGACGATTCTCTACAAGCCTCGTATCGAGACCGATAGAACAATTTACGAGCCAAATTTTCGTCTCGCGTCCGTTCGTACGGCAATACTCGATATAAATTTGCCCCGAAATCCCGTGTCGATAGGACAAATTTATGAATTTCCAATTGACAATAATGCGATAATCGGCGAGCCACCGAAGATTCCTCGCAATCGGGGGGATACGGTCGACGAAAGATCGTTGGATCTTCCGTCGAGCGAGCGAACAATTGAGAAACGTGCAGAGAGAATGATCGTTATAAGACGACGTAAGATGCGAAGGCACAAGCTGCGAAAGCTGAGAAAGAGAATGAAATTTTTTTGGGGCAAAATAAAGCAGAGACGCGAGATGAAGAAGGAGAAGGAATTTCACGCCGAGCTATTGGCCAAAATTCGCAAAGCTGAGGTATTCGATGCGAGAGCTTATGTCGAGGGACGTCTCGCGATACTCGATAAAGTTCGTTATCCAAACAAATATCGAGGTGTGCATATGCCGGAATCGCAGATACGCGAATTCCTGCAGAAGGATGCAGAGAAAAGAGCGAAAAAATTCAACAAACCACGATTGACGCTGTAATATTTTTCGTCAAAGATACAGGAGAGGAATGAATAAAGATAAACGTGTTGAACAAAAATTTTCTTGTCTTTCATTTCCCTTGTAACCGAGCCAGCGGAGCTCCGAGTTAAGAAACTTTTACCCATCCGTAGCAAAGAGCCCTGCCGAATGGGCTCCGATGAGACTCGACGAGACCCATATTGATTGTCATTGCGAGCTCGTAGTTCATTCGAGGGCCGCGACGCGTCGCGCGCTCTCGAGATTTTTCTCGCCAGTGAACTAGGCCACCTGAGTGGTATAAGGATATTGCCCTCTGTTATGTCGATATGGTGTCATCGACTTGAAATTTTTACAGCCTATTAGGTAGAACGGTACCTCTTTTGGGGGGGCAGGTGGCAAGAGGGGTACTCCTATGCTTTAACAGGGGGAGCCATATTCGTGTTACCAACTGCACGTGAATTAATTTTCTGGTTTTCAATTTACATGGAAGGTGATGATTGTGTACTTTCTGTTGAAAAAATAACCATTAATAACTATTTCAAACATAATATTCCTGGTTTTGACGACAAAAAATGCTCCTCGTCGCATATTCCCTAGTAGATTGCCGAACTCAACAAGCAACTGAACAAATAACTGTCAAAAGGACGGTTCTTTTTGGACAAAAAAGAACTGTGGAAAAACCTTCAAAAGAACCGTCTATTTTTATGAATCTGTAGACGGTCCTTCGTACGGTCGTTCCTACTGGTTTTTGGTTCTTAGTACGGTTTTTACCAGTTCGGTCCTTTTTATGGTTTTATTAAGGTTTTATTTTATGTAAACAAATTTATTACAACATTTCGTATGACCCTTCTCTCCCTGGCGGTTGATTCCCTTTATTATTAAAATTCCCTTTATTATAAAAATTTAATTCTGCTGTGATTTGGACTGCCTCGATCCTCTGGCTCGCGTTGACACTACAAAATACAGTGTTTTTGTTTCGTTTATCCAGTACGGTTCGTTTTATGGTCATTTTGTCGGTTGCAAACCCGAAAAAATAGTATGGTTATTAGTACGGTTCTTTTGGTGGTTGCTCGTAGTTTTTTAGGTGCTCGCGAAATATTACGAACGGTTCTTTTTTAGGTTATTGGTCGGTGATTTTTTGTCCAAAAAGAACCATCGATGACCGGTCCTTTTTACGGTTTTTAGTGAGTCATACAATCTACCAGGGTTTAAAAACATTAAACATTTGCAATAGTTGCTTCGACAGCGGCAACGCCGTATATCGGTTTGAGTTTTTAAACGATGGCTGCATTTCCCAAGCTCCAAGCCCAAGCTCCAGTCGTCAGATGTTTTTGCGGAAAGGTTGAAAGGATGATTTATAATAGCGAAAAATTAAAAAAAATTGTCAAAGGCTCGTTGAAATTGGGAGGAAATTTAAGGATGCATGAGCACTAGCTTCACGATCATATAAAAATCTGAATTTTTTATATGGTGTAGCAGAAGTGTATATGATAAAACCTGCAAAATTTTAAAGTGGGTCAACGACTCTTTACGCGAGTAATTAATTCGTGAAATCAAGATATTTATCCCACGTCATATACGAATTCTGGGCTGACGCAACTTTGAAACAGAAATTCGTATCTTTCACGATCAGATACGATCAATATTAAAACTGTTAAATGTTCAGAAAACTATCACGATTACATACGTTCCATAAAAAATGGGGGTTAACGAACCTTTTGACATACAATTATCGGTTTTAAGGAAATTTTTCGCGTGTGTCGCATTCGCATAATGAGCGGTCCGACTCTCTCTTGTTTCATGCGTGCCCCTCGCTCACGTTTCCGCTCATTTCCCGCCACCTTGTGCTCATACATCCTTAAGGAGCAAAAATTAATGAAAAATAAATATAGGAGGGAGAAAAGGTGAAAAACAAGGGAAAAAAAAAATCGTGTCTTGTAGGACGCCGAATAGTCCAATATCGTGGTTATGTGTCAACATGTCAATAATCTGCAATGCGTTTGCGCGTGTGCGTGAGCGAGTCTGTCAACCTGTGAGCCGGACTGTATATGTAGGCATACGAGAGCGCCTCGGTCGATACAACGTTGCCGCGCTTGGAGCTATGTCTATCGGTACAGAGCGAAAAATTGCATTTATTGTTTTTTCTTGCACATTGCGGATAATCGGTACGGTGAAATTGCTGCAAACTTTGCAGGAGTGATCTTGAGTGTTGATTCATAATCTTGTGTTGGTTTTATCAAAAAGTGGTTTTTTTAAAGGTAGTTTTTCAATTTTTTTGCGGTTTTTTTTTACCCTTTTCGATAAGATCCAATGTAAAAAAAAAAAAACTAATTCAATTTTCTCAGAAACGGTACGGTCAAATTCGTTGAAATTTTTCGAGCAAACATTTTACTCAATTTCGAATGTATCTACCAATTTTCATGAAAATCCCTCTTTTTTGACATATGGTATCGTCCTGCCTTAACAGAATGCGGTGTTATAACAGCCAGGCAAATGTTTGCCCTAACAGCGCGGTTAAAACTTGCATGAAAATATCGGTGCGAGCGCCAAATAGAAGGGCGCAACAACACGTGACACCATCTGAGTTCTTCATCGCCTTTCACATAATCTCAATGTCCGTTTTCCGTCATATTGTGGCACACACATCGCTAAACAACATTGACATCGAATTCTAAAAAAAAAAAATGAATTAGGAGCATTCTTAAGGTGCAGAATAAAACAAAAGCATGGTTTTCCTGAAGAAATGATTTTTAATTCGTGCTTTTCGTATTCTTCTTTTTGTTTTTCTTTTAAAAAAATAAGTCGCTCTTGCTCATTCCATCGCTCAATCATTTGCTATTTACAATAGGTTTCTCTCGTTATTCTCGTCGTTTTGTTTATTTTTATCAACGCAAACGAAGCGTAGTATGTCTACTTTTTGGATTCATTCGAGAACTCCTCCTGCTTATTTACAGTATACACATTTGTCATTCGACGTTTAACTATACAAACGCATCAGTTATTTATGTTTTTTTTTTTGCGGAAGACACTCTCCATACCAAGGCTCGCCGTTAATTTGTTATATACATTAACATAATATGTTAATATACATATTATGTTATATATGTATAATAACATAATATGTTAATATACATATGCGAGCAATAAATAAAAACCGCTCTGAAAATACATATAATCTTCCAATTTCGTAGATTCCACGAACGATTTATAAAAAAATCGATCCATATCTCCGCTCGCAATATCGTCCCACGATTTATATCTACAATTGATTGCTACTTAATTATCATTTTACGATCCCCGGGAAAACATCGTTTAGATCTCTACGTATTAGTTGTTCTTTTTTTTTTTTTTTTATCAAATTTGATCTACGTAGATCTGAGCTTTGGAAAATCGTGTAGATCCACTCAAATCTCCTTAAATACATAACGGTAGATTTACGTACATATTCGAGTTGATCCAATATTATATACGAACACTTTTGCCCGTTAGATATTCGTTTATCTACTTATATATCAATGGATTCACTTAGATCTGGGTGTAGGCTTAACGGAGATCTCGGTAAATCTACGATTTAAAAATTCATAGATCTACGTACATCTAAACCATTTTTTCTCCCGGGTCATCATTACGCGGCATTCATACAATATTTATATACACATAGGGTAGACGTACCAGTTGTGGCCACTGTACCGTTTGTGGCCACTCCGAATTTCCCTCGATTTTTTTTCAAAGTTTCACTATCGATTGCTTTTTTTGAATATCTGCTAATTTATTTCAACGGGATATGATGAGTTGCGTCAACGCTGAGCGGTTTGTGTAGTTTTCTTGTCAGAAGTGTTAAGGGATCCTCAGGTAAGAAGACTAAGGTTTCTTATATCTTCCACCCCATCAAAAATTTATATTTTATCAGTTGAAGCTCATTTTTTCGGGTTAGAATCAGAAAAAACTGACGTATCAGCTGATATACTTGAAAAATATGCGGTGACCGAAAGTGGTGGATTCAAAATGCGATTGTTCTATTTGTGGCCAGCTTATAATGGCCACAACTGTAAAATACCTGAAAAATTCGCGATGGCCGAAAATGGTACATTCAAAATGCGATTGTTCTATTTGTGGCCTGCGCTTATGGGCACAAATAGAGCACACTTGTGCCTAACTTCAGTAATATATGCATGTGACGCAAATAAATAACTATTTTTAACGCGAATCTGCCCCGTCACTGATTGCCCAAAACTCCACGTTTTATTTGTAGCGCATCCGTATCCCAATGCAAAGCTTTTGGTGGCCACCAACTGGTACTTCGGATGACCAAAAGTAGTAAAAATATGTATGGCCACAAATGGTGAATATGATAGCTACAAGATAAGCTCCAATATTCTTATTTGTCATGATCAGAAAAGGTTTTGAATGATGACAATTCGATTCTGTGTACATTTTAGGTCAAATAGATCACTTTTTTCAGTTTTTAATTTGCAATAATGTGAACACTGTTCGTAAACGAATTTTTGAAATTACTTAAAGTGGCCACAACTGGTACGTCTACCCTGTACCATTGGCATTAAAAAAAAAAAAAAAAAAAAAAAAAAGAGAGAGATAGAGAAAGAGAAGAAAAAGAATCAACCTACAGTCGTTTTCCGTTTCTTCGTTTCCTCAATTACGATTATCATTATTTCGGCAAAATTTCGCTTCTCGGCACAATCGCGATCTTTCCTTTTCTTCCCGGTAATCTTCCCGTCTTGAGTGTATTACTTCGTCCCGAAAAATAATCCTCGATCTCCTGAAGCGATTTGTTCTTCGTTTCCGGCAGGCATACGTAAAAGTACAAACTACCGAAAAACGATATAAAACCGTACATGAGAAAAGTTCCGTGTCTCGTTATGGCGTCGCACAATAACGGATACGTTTTAACGACCATGAAGACGAACGAGTGAGCTGTCATTGTCGTAAGACCGCCGATAACGCCTCTCACAGCGACCGGATAAACTTCGCCTATCATGACCCACGGTATTACCAAAAAACCGAGTGTACACGTTATCGTGTAAGCGAATATACATGCCACCGGTATCCACGTCCATGTTGGCTCCGTCGAATTTTCCTTCCACTCTGCCAATAGCCAAAGATACGTGCCCAAGCCCAGCATCGATAGACCGCAGCCTATCGACGATATCATCGTCAATGGACGCCTGCCGCATCTGCGGCAAAGTACGCATGCCGCTATCGTCGACAATAGCCTCACGACACCGAGTATAACGGTTGCCAAATATTCGTCAATCGTCGTGCCGGATTCCTTGAAAATTTCAACGGCATAGAACGTAATGGCGTTCGTACCGGACCATTGATAAATCAGGAAATAAACGAACAAAAGGGCATAGGGCTTGATGGCGTTTGGTCTCAGTATCGCGGTTAAAATTTCACGCGGACCCGTCAAACGTTTTATATTGTTTTTAGCTGAAAAATTTATCAGCGCGTCCATTTCCTTGTCAAGATCGTAAGTGCTGCCGCGAAACTTTTGCAATGCCTCCCGGGCCTTGTCCGGCTTACTGCGGGAAATCAGGTACGACGGAGTTTCCGGAAATATGAACATGAGAACGAGAGCCAGAAGCGGTATGAGGCCGCTTATAGCTGCGCAAATGTTCCACGAGAGCATACTACCGAGGGCATACTCGATCAGAACACCCGTACTGACACCAACACTCGCGACAGCCGTTAGCATACCGCGTAAATGCGGCTGCGTGACTTCACTGGTATAAACGCGAGCCGGTGCACCGACCATACCCGAGCCCAGACCAACGAAGAAACGTCCGGCGTAGATCATACGAACGTCACTGGCGAATGTTATGAGCAGCCAGCCCAGTAGAGCGGGAACCTCGGTGATGATGAGGGAACGCTTACGGCCGAGAGCGTCCATCATGTAGCCGGACAAGAGGCAGCCGATCGGTGTGCCGATCGATGATGTGCTCGCTGCGAAAGAAATTACAGAAGACACGTGAGAACAAAAGTTGGATTGTTTTTTTTTTTTGATTGTTGAATGTCGATCGGAGTCTCGTGCTTGGGGCTTGGAAATTATTTTATGAGGCAAAGGTGTTTTGGAAAGAAAGGAGAGATGACGGAGAAGAGATTAGCTGTATAATGAGAGAAGGAAGAAAAGAAGATATTGGAGAATGATTTTGTTTTATCGAGTGGGGAATCGAATTTTGTTTTATACTTTTTGGGGGAAAATGTTGTTAGGGAAGAAAACTGAAAAAGGTGATGAACTCTCGCAACGAGAGAAGCTAATAAAAATCGAAGATATTGGGATATCAATGATTTATAGGCCACTTTTTAGCGGAAAAAATGACACTGACAAAAAGTGGAAAGCCACAGGAAAGGAAGCAGGGAGAACGATAGAAGGTAGGAATGAAGAAATTTAATAGTAAATACCGATTTACTTCATTGGATAAAAGTTGTTTTTTTTTAAGTGAGATATTGGGTTTTAAAACTATGTGAAAATCGATGAGGAAATCTGATGGCATCGGTATAGTAGGAAGCCCATCGGTACGGTATAATGTTCTAGCTTGTAGAACATTTGGTGCAAGTGCATTAAAATCGCGAAATACTCGATTCGGATGCGATTATATAAATGATTCTTGGGTATTTTGGATTCATAACTTTTAGCAGTTAGCGCTTGGGAAACTCATGAAATACGTTTGAAAATTGAAAACTGGGGCAAGAAAAGTCACTCGCTTGGGCCTGAAAGTCGCGCCAGTGGAATATTTGCGAACTATTCGTGCCGTAAATTATCCACCACGACATCAAAATTTTTGGATCGAAGCCACTTTTCTAATTTTCCACGTACAGAATTTAAAAAATGCTCGTTGGATAAGGTTTTCATTCGTCTAGAGCCTAATGGCCAGATTTCTCAGAATTAAGCTATACAATAATTATTGCATGCATTTTAGTTTTAGACTTTTCGAATTTTAGCCGAAAATATACGTTTGTGACTTTCTACATTTTTATGGGTATCCGGCTCTGAACAGAGGTCTTCAAAATTATCTGTTTGAATCTCAAATCCTTTGGATTTATAGTTTAGGAATGACAATGATCCAAAAATTAGCATGCACTCTGTTTTACCGTCAGAGCCGTTGAAACAGAGTTTTCGCGCATGCTCTCTAAAATGAATTGACGCACGACTTGATCCGTAAAAATTCTGTTTCCCCTGCTTTCTCTTGGAGGCTCAATATTTCGGACAACAGACGAGCGTCATTTAATAGAGCGGAAGATGATACTTTTATTTTTTCCGTAATTTTAGTCTACTCGGGGAAAATAAAGAAATGTCAAAACAGCTATCTCTCTTGCACTCATATGTCACACGATAGGTCAATTAATGAGGACCATGAAGAGATCTAGGTGTCGATGCAAATTTAGCACGTCATTTTTTTCGATACATTCTCGCTGAAGAAAATTGAAGATAAAGAGGAAGAAGTACCGATAACGAGAGAAGAAAATGATTCGTTTCTCTGATAGGAAATATTTCTTTTGGAAGTACACAAGGAAGAAATGTTTGTACGTTGAGAATTAGTTTTAGAAGAAATATTCTATTAAAAATATAACGAAGAAGAAACGCACTTTTTTCTTCTTTTCCAACGATTTCTTTGGCATCTTCAAAGTGTAAAAAAAAAATGTTCTCGTTGCGATAGCCTCTGCAAGCATCGAAAAATCATAGAAATACGAGGTTTAAGAAGATACACTTGGAGCATTTAAGAACGAAACTTTTAATTAACGAATACGCGATTGAAGATATCGATCTTATATCGATTCGAAAGAAATTAAAAAGAAGTATTGATGCATTAAATTGAAAGGAAGAAATTGCGCCGAGCGAATGAAAAATCGTTGATTCTCACCGATCCAAGAAGCTTCGTTAACGCCGATGGGTATAGTACTGTTCTCTTGGCGCAATTGAGGAATAGCAATGGCGGAAAAACCAAAAACCATTCCGGTATTTATCGTGCCTAGCTGAGCCACGAATGCAGCCAACACTTGTCTCAATGCGCTACCCCTCGCTTGTTTTCCATTCTCGGGATCCTGTCGATGGCTCCCATTGACAGTTGCGGCTGCCAGCGCGGCTTTCTCATCTTCGATCAGAGAAATCGGTGGTTGTATCTTCGGCTGGATCAATGAGGACTTTTCGACAAGGTTTCCCGTTTCCTTGTCCAGATCAGCGGAATTTCGACTGAGAATGAAAGAAAATTAACCAAAATTATTTATGAACTATGACTCACAAATAATTATTCGTTAATTATTCACCATTAATTATTAATGATTAATTATATCAATTGATAACTATTGATTAACAATTATATGCTGCTCGATATAACTTTCTCGTTTATTTTGTCTTTCGCCAATATTGCGTGCGTGTCCGGTCAGCAGAGTGGCATAAAGTGTCAAGAGAGATGACTAATTATCATAAATTATTTACAATTACGTGATGCACGTGCTTGGAGCGCTTAAACAATTATATAAAATCGTCTATTGCCGTTTTCTATTCATTTTTTTTTTATGTCACGATTCTCGGAGAACATATTTGCTTTCACGATAAAATGTTTCAGCACGTGGTCGTTCGCGAAGCGTACACTTTTATCAAAGACAGCGGTATGTAATCATCGGACTGTACACGACGTATTAAAAAATAGGAGTGCTGGTAGATTTGGTAGCTGTGTGTATAACGGCTTGGTTTTTTTTTTTTTTTTTTTTTTTCAATTTTAATTCGGACCAATTATGGAGTTTAAGGGGCTTGATAGCACATGCAGTGCCGACTCACTTAACTGCGATATAATAATCCTTACATGGGCTTCGAACTAACAAGGTTTTAAGGTAGTCCTTGCACTTTGGCACGCATTGGAGAATTTTGTGAATTTTGGCAATATTTTAATCCGGATATAATTTTATTTGAGACTGCCGAGTCCCAGGTCACGTTGCCAATGTTTTTCCGCGGGAAATTTAGATTTTAAAATTTAATAATTTAATAATTTAATAATTTAATAATTTGATGATCAATTTGTTCACGAAATCATGAGCTTTCCATGGATTATATAAACAGAAAGAAGTAGAGTCACGGGATTTTTGGCAAAGAAATTTCGAATCAATGATCAGCACAACTCTGCCAGTTTACGATAGAAATCGATCAGCTGACAGCCATCTGCTACGAGTGTCGAAGTAATTCGAGCGAATTTCAAGTATTTATCAATATGAAACGGTTCGTCTCTGTCATTTTCGTACGTGATGAATTTATATTAATTGTCAAAGTCAATAAAGAGTTATACAACCATACGATGAATTTATTAAAAATGGTCCAACAGTTTTGAGATTAGCTGAGGTGAAATGATTCTAGGGACTATATTATTAAATCGATGACGATAAATCGAAATTACTTGATAAAAAATTAATTCAAGTGCCAAAAGACATATCGACAGTTATTATAAATTCTCACAGCTACTTTTATGTGTCATCCTATTTTTATATATTTTATTTTATTCATCCAATTTTATATTCATTTTATTTTATTCATCCTATTTTATATTTTATATTTTCCCTTTTTTTATGTTTATCCTATTTTATAGCTTAATCTGCCAAAAGACATGCCTTGAACGATCGAAAAAATTCGGGCAATTTCATTTCTTCATTTCACGTAATTGTCGATTATTACTTCCTTTTTTTTTATACGTAAATCCCTTTTTTTCGTATAATATTTCATTATCTACATATATATATGTTAAATGTAAACCGCATATTTTAAAATTTTCATCAATTATTAATGAATTTTTAAATTTATTATCTTCGTTATCTTTCCTCGAGAAGAAATCAGAATAAAATTGATACGATTTGTATATTTTCATTCGTCTGGCTCTCGGCTGTCAACCACGCATAAACTCGCCGCAATGCCACGGCAAAATTGGCCTTGCGATTATTCCGAGAGTTCAAGTGTAACGACTTGACATTCGCGCTTTAAAAGATTTTCCTATATATGACACTCGATTTTCACACTCTCCCAAGAATCATCGATTCTCCTTCTTATAGCTTTTACATTTTGAGGCTCGATGATGTTGTTTTTTTTTTTTCAACTGATTCGAAATATTGGAGACAGCAAAGAAGTTATAAAGATATCTTCATTTCTTCATTTCTTCATTTCTTCCTCCGGGGGTTCGAGACAACGCGGAAATTGTAGAAAACAAAATAACGTTATGAGAGCTTAAAAATACGAAAAGTAAATAATGCTTGTACTTGAAATTTCGTTATATAAATTCTTATTTGAAAATTTCTTCGATTATTTGTACTGAAGAAAAAATTCTAAGGGAAGTACGAACGATGGTACAAAGCGTTGAAGCTACAAAAACTAATTGCATTATGTTCAATACAAAGCATTAACCCATTTTTCCTCAAGATTTCTTCTTCTCGCACATTTTTTCAAGCATAAGAATATCCAAGAGGAAGAAATCAACGAAGATATCGAGCTTCAAAGTTACAAACAACGTTCGTATTCACTTGGACATTCATAATATTATTTTTCTTCTCTTCGGATTTTTCAGTCTGATACATTTTTTTTTTTGTTAAATGGCTGAAAGAAAAAATTAGAAGTACAAGAAAGAATGAAGCTACAAAGTTCTGAAGCTACGAAAAATATTTTTTTTTTCACAGCCAATAGTATCTTCTTTCGTATAACATTATTTTTCCTACTGACACACTCGTTTTCATGCTTCAGAGAAAACTTGCAAATACAGTTACTACGAAAGAAATTGAAGCTAAAATGACAAAAAGAAGCTACGAAGTCTGAATAAAAAAAAAAGCAGTAATCGTACAATTTTTTTAGCCAGTAATTATTTCTTCTTTTTCGTAAATCTTTTCTTCCATTATTTTTTCTTTTATGCATCAGATAAATAGTAGAAATTTATAAAAAAAAAATGAAGCTATACAATTTGATTGAAGGTGCATTGAAGCTCTCTGTAAAGAAAAAAATATCCTATGATTCTGTAGAGACAATATTTTCGTTTGCATTATTTCGAAATTTGATACTTTCAACAAAATTGCCTTTCATGTAGCAATTAAATGATGCCGATGACGTAAAAAAAAAAAAACAACAACGAAGCTATCGTCGGGTAAAAGTGCACGCAGAGTGTAGATAAAGAATAGTTGATTACATTGTGATGTATATAAACGTAAATGTGTGGTATATAAACATCTGTAGTAATGAATCATTGGAACTGGGACAACGAGAATGAGACAATGACCGAAAGAGCCACGGGAAAGACCGAGTACATTTTTATTTTTTTATTTTTCCGACTATCTTGTGAGATGCAACAAAATTCAAAATGCATCTCTTCGACCCCTTGGCTTTGGACTCGCTTGGCTCTCGCTGGGCAAGGACGTTGCTGCAAGCCGAACATATAGAAGACGAGGTGTATTATAGTCACATTGATCTTTGTACCTCACGAGCTTGGACTTCCTACTAACCCGAATTAGAAACGAAATTTCGCAATAACATAGCGCGTGCGAAGAAACGAACTTTGGTGAAAATATATTTTGCGATACCTCTTGAGTTTTTCGCGATATTTCACTTCCTCATTATTATTATTATTTTTTTTTTTTCATGTTCATTATGGTAATGAAATTTTCAAATATGTAATTTTCTACGAACTTATGAAGGGTCCAAATTACATAAAATTTTATTTCTTCCGTTACTTACGTTCGCGTAAATAATTTTTTACTTAAATTTATTTATCATTTATTTTAATGATTTTTTTATGGTCAGAGAAGATTTTTTTTTTAAATTAAGGGGCTAAAATTATTTTTGTAAAATGTTTATTCATTTTTTGACAAATGAACAATTTCTCTTCTCTCTCTCTCTCTCTTGTTTTTTCTTTCGTCACTGTGTTCGTTACGTATGAGAAACAAAAAAAGGTTAATAGGCAATGAAATTTCCGTGCATAAATAAGATCTTTATAGAGCGGTGTCGTGTTGACAAAAAAAAAATTTTTTTTTCAATTTATTTCTTCTCCATGGACGAAGATGGAAGTACTTATAGTTTTTCATCGTCTTTTTTATTATTATACTTTTTTTTTCGTAATGCATCGACGAGTTTTTTATTTAACATATACAAGGCCATTCGTTTACCGGTCCGACAAACGTTTCATATTCATGAGAAATAATAATGAGAAGAAGAATAAGAAACAAAGACGATAATCGAAGTTAAAAAATAATTGATTTTTTCTTTTTTTTTTTTTTAATCGCTAAAGATTTTTAATATTTCCAGCCCACGAGGAAAAAAAAAAAACAAAAACAAAAACACGATACTCGATTAAATTTTCTTCTTTTTTTTTTCCAATTTACACTTGGACGTAATTTTTATTCGTTATTGGTGCACGTTATTAGCTCAGACTTAGCTCACAAGGCTGCTTTTTATCTCTGCTGGTTCTAATAGCCGATTTTTTTTTCTCTATCTCTACCGCGCTCTTTATCTTTTTCTTTTTCGTCTTTTTTTTTTTTTTTTTTCATTGACACGACGCGCATGTCCATCGACTTTAACAAGTGACATTTTTCAGTACATCATATTATATTCCGTCCGTTGCCTTATTTTTTAGTCTCAAAAGAGGACTCTGTAAAAATAATTGACTGAAAGAAAAAGAAGAGTTTTTTGCACTTTGTGGTCTGTAAAAAAAAAAAAAAATTCGAATGAAAAAGAAGCTATAGTGAGAACGATGTTTTCTTTCGAGTTTTATCGTTTCTTACTTGGAAAAGTACATGAAGTAGAGGAAAGTACTGGAAAATTTAAGTACAAATACTTGAAGTATAGGTCAAGTACTTGAAAAATTTAAGTACAGCACTTGAAATAGTTTCAAAGTACTTTGCACTTAAAGTACTGCACTTCCAGTACATTTTCAAGTACCGGGTACTTGCGACCATTAGCACGACATATTATACATGCAACCATTGTCACGACGTATTCAAAAGTACTTCGTACTTATAGTACTTGAAAAAATACTTGAAGTACGTTTAGAGTACTTGGAAATTTAAGTACAATACTTGAAATATTTTTCAAGTACTTTTTACTTCAAGTACTCTACTTTCAGTACATCGCGAGTATCAGGTACTCGAAGCTTAGCTCTGAATCAATCAATTGATTTATTATATGAATAATTTATAATCGTAAGCGGGTAAACAATAAACAAGTTGCATCGATCGATGAATTATAATTAACCGAAATGATGATTGCTTATTGTTATCGTTGATTTATCGATCTTAAATTGTAACTAATAATCGTATTGGTGTATTTTCTTCATTTTTGGCAAGAACATATTCGCGCTGCTTTTATTTTTTTGGCAATGGAATCTTGCATATGAACACGTGTATTTTTGTGCATTAATATCAGTGAAGAAATGTGATGGCCGAGGACGATGTTTATGCTATGAATCTCTTACCGTCGAGACAACTTTTGAGTAATTATTAATAGATGGATTACATCACTAGAAATGCGATTGGATTTTCTATAGTCTTATCTTCTCTCTCTCTCTCTCTCTCTCTCTCTCTCTCTCTCTCTCTCTCTCTCTCCTCTCTCTCTCTCTCTCTCTCTCTCTCTCTCTCTCTCTCTCTCTCTCTCTCTCTCTCTCTCTCTCTCTCTCTCTCTCTCTCTCTCTCTCTCTCTCTCTCTCTCTCTCTCTCTCTCTCTCTCTTATATGTGTCTCTCACTTGGTTTTGATAAATATAGTTATGTGCTGCAGTATAAAGCTGTATCGTTCCGACACTATAATCGAACATTTACTCTTCGAGAAACTCGAAAGTGGCGTGAATATCAGTCTGCAGATAACGATATGACCTTGCGTAACTTTTTTATTTTCCTTCTCAATTTATCTATAAGAATCCTTTCTCTTCAATACAATCTATCAACATTCATTAAAGATCTTATTATCGAATTGCGTTTCATTGAGTGTTAATATTCGTATTTTTTTTTTTTTTTCCACAAATAATTCCTTTTATTTAACATCGTTAATCATATGCACGAATTATTTTTAAACGTTTCCCAAATCGTATAAAATTTCTTTTTTTCCTTTCAATTTCAATGATGATACGCTTTATCGAGAGTTTTTGGTCGATCGATCATACGTGCACGGGTGTATGTGTTTGAGCGAAACGTTTGACTGACGCAATCTTCCTATAAAATTCTCGAGTTTACATAGACATTGAGCTACCATAACGTCGATGTATAATATGATGAGGTGTGCTCGTAAAATTTCCTTTTAAGGATGTATGAGCACAAGGTGGCGGGAAATGAGCGGAAACGTGGGCGCGGGTGAGCGCGGTGAGCGAGGGGCACGCATGAAACAAGAGAGAGTCGGACCGCTCATTATGCGACACACGCGAAAAATTTCCTTAAAATCGATAATTCTATGTCAAAAGGTTCGTTAACCCCCATTTTTTATGGAACGTATGTAATCGTGATAGTTTTCTGAACATTTAACAGTTTTAATATTGATCGTATCTGATCGTGAAAGATACAAATTTCTGTTCCAAAGTTGCGTCAGCCCAGAATTCGTATATGGCGTGGGATAAATATCTTGATTTCACGAATTAATTACTCGCGTAAAGAGTCGTTGACCCACTTTGAAATTTTGCAGGTTTTATCATATACACTTCTGCTACACCATATAAAAAATTCAGATTTTTATATGATCGTGAAGCTAGTGCTCATACATCCTTAACCACAAAAGAAGAAAAAAAACAAAAGCTAACTAATACAAAAAAAAAAAAACTACGATTATAATTATAGTGTCCCATTCGTCTCTATCAAATGAGTGATTTTTTTTTTTTTTTTTTAAATTATTCAATTAACGATTACTTACTCGTCCATCGCCACCATAATCTCGTAATGAAGATTTAAAAAAATCGGAAAAAAATTGATGAACTTTTAACGCGATGGGTCGTAGGACGAAGAGAAGAAAAGAAGAAAAAAGAAGAAAAAAAAAAACGAAAATTGAAAGAATATCACAGTTCGTCGATCACAGAGAGAATAATACACTTTTTGGTGATTTTTTTCAATTGGAATCGGTGAGACCGATAGTTCGGCATCGAAAACGATTCCTCGATAATACCGCGTTCACTCGCTTTCTCCTCAAACGTCTCATTTGTTCGGAGTTTTATGTTCTTGTTTTTTTATTTTTTTTTCAATTTTTTAAAATCTTTCACTAATGATTTTTTTTTTTTCAATGTCAAATTAAAATGATTAGCTATGAAAAATTGCACTTCCTGAGGATTTTTTTTTTTTTTCCCGTTCAAATTCGTATAATAATATTCATTTTGCGCGATTGCGATAGTCCGTATCAACGGAGTAACATCCTGCGCGTTTGAATAGTCGCGAGCCACTGCGAACTCGTGCTCGTGGCCACGAAAGCTTTATATATACTTAAAGCGGGGCTTTTGATGCGTGTCTGACGATGAAAGAGGAAAAAAAAAAAAAAAATTCGCGGGGAGCGCGTCAACACACGCGCGCGATCGCGGAGCGCGGAGGGAAAGAATCGACGCGATTAATGAGCTTCTCGCACTTTTACAATTAAACGGCCGTAAAGTTTCCCGTTCTTGGGGTCCTCTGAATCCTCGAGATAAAAATTTTTTTTATTCCGATGAATTTTTTACTTTTTTGTTTTTGTTTTTTTCAACCACCGCACTTGGATCGAGGTACATTTTTGTCTCGAGTTAAAGTTCCTTCATTTATTACGATGAGATTAAACGAGGCTGGGCTGGAGAAATGGCCGAAAATCCATTTCTCCAATTTCTTCGACGACGACGACGACGACCGACCGACAATTCGCAATAAATATGTCATTTTCGCTTTTAGCAAAAAAAAAAAAAAAAAAAAGACGATTAGAATGACTCTCTTCTTTTTGTTTTACTTCACGAATGTCAAAAAATAAAAGTCATTGTGACTTGTGAGCGATTAAAAAAATTAAAAAATAAGAAAAAAAAAAGGAAAACAATGACATTGAAAACACCCAAAGATTGAATTTAAAAAAAAAAAATAATGTTGAAAAGTATGTTAATGACAAATTTACAAAAAATATTGCTACAAAAAATGTTCAGGAAAATTATCATTCTCTTTCATGAAACGTAATACCTGATCTCTTTTTATTACACACAATTTTTTTCATAAATTTTCGTCAATTTTTTATACGTTGATAATTGAAAAGAAATTTAAAATCGATTTAAAACTGAATTTCCGCGCGAAAAAAATATTTTGAAAATTTTTTCTATACTGCAATGAGTCCATTTTGAATTAATTATGAATTTTGAAGCAAATCGTGTCAAGGAAACATATTCGAGATTTTCAAGATCTGTGAAACCAGTCTTGATCTTGAAATTTTGCAAGAGTAATCTGCAAGATGTGCGTGAAGATATATCAAAAATTCACATCATATTCTTTCTATTTTTCAACATTGCGTACGAAACGTCCTCGATATGTAATAATCCTTGCATTTTCCCATCTACCGTAGAATTTTATCAATCAGATTTATTTTTATTCTTGAAATACTTTTTTTTTCAAGACGCCAATTTTTCGGATCGCGTAACCGACGTTCTTCCGCAAGAAATTTCGATTTTAAAATCGTCATTGTTAGCATAGGATACACGAAAAAAAAAAAACAGCTCGCCAAAAAGTTTGATAATCAATTTGTTCACGAAATTATGAGTTTTTGATGGATTGCACAAAAAAGGAGGGTCGTGAGACGTTTGGCAAAAAAATTTCGGATTAATAATCGGCAAAACTCAGTTATTGCGATGTAACCGATCAGCTGACAACACTCTGCTACGAGTGTTGGAGAGTAATTCATGCGAATTTTGAGGATTCATCAATATCAAACTGTTCGTTCCTATTATTTCCGTGTGTGTGTGTGTGTGTGTGTGATTAAATTACATTAATTATCAAAATTAATTAAGAGCTTTGTAATCATACCATATATTTATTAGAAAAATTTCCAACAGTTTTGCGGTTAGTCGAGGCGAAGTGATTCAATGGACTTGTCAAATAGATGACGAAAAATTGATGTAAAAAAACAAATTGATTCAAGTGCCAAAAGACATCTCCAAAGTTATCATGAATTTTGACAGCTACTTTTACATCTCATCAAATTTTATAGCTTTCTTCAACAATTTTATTGCCAATACAATCGATCGCGTGCTTAGTCTGCCACGAGGAGTAACTTAAGACTCCAAGATCCAGGTTGAATGAAATATTAGGTGACTGTAGAGTGTGCCTGATTCAAGATCATTTAATTGGGACCCGATTTCATTAATTTATTTTATTCATGATAATTTGGACATCAAAGTGACTCTGTTTTCTCCTTATCAGGATTAATATTCAGGCCTCTGTATATTTTGGATAGACCTCAAAAAAAAAAAAAAGGAAAATGATACAGACATGGAATACTCGTTATCTTATTGTTTGTGTAGTCATTATCTATGATAGGTCTTTTATCGTTTTGCTAACTTTTGGCAGTTTGGGTCAATCTGGGGCGATCGACTCGACGAACGATCTTGAGCAGTGCCGAGCGGTTTTTCCAATCTTACATTTCGAGTCTGTGAAAAAAAACATGTATACGTATGTGTGCTTAGCCGTTCCGGATGGCTCGAGCTTGACCCGAAAGGCCCAAAGTTGGCAAATCGAAAGGGTGACAGGTCTGTATCTCTTTGGATAAAATCTCCTCGGATAAAGTCTCTCTCGAACGAGACGTTTTTTTTTTGACAAAAGTTCCCCTTGGCTAAAATCTCCTCAGACGAAATTTTCCGTGCTTAAAATTCTCCTGGACAAAATTATTCAATGCTGTACAGACTCGAATTTTGGGGAAAAAATATTATACGGACAATAATATTGTGGTATACAGTAATACACCGTTACTATTGCTATTAGTTTACTGTCATCTTTACTGTTAATATTACAGTGACTGCGACTATTAATTTTACAGTTACTTTACCGTTAGTGTACTGTTACTTTACTGTTACTATTACTATTACTGTTACCATCACCGTTACTATATACTGTTATTAGCAAGACATACGGAAAAACATTGTTGACAAATTGTCTGACGGAATTCCACCGTTTTTTTTTTCATTACGAAAAATGTTTGAAAGTAAAAACTGGTTATTTTGTAAATTTATAATTTATTTTTATAATTAATTTCCTTTGAAAGTACATGGTCAAATGCTCGTGAAATTTGAACGGTACATTTATCTTGGTCAAACAAACGTTGAAAAAAAAATTTGAGAAAATTCTCATCGTTTGGCTCAGACTTCTATGGCCTTCTCAAGATATGACACGATTCCTATCGTTACCGAGCTTTACCCAGTTTCCTCGTATATCCTCCTGCGAATGCGATACAGTTGGGGTATGTAAAACGGCTGAGGACACAAAATCGGGGCCGTATGTACAATTGTATCGATAAGAAAATAAATAAATGGGAACATGAATAGAAAAAGACGACAAGACCACCGGACATTAGGACTCAAGGTGTATACAAAAAAAAAATTAAAATTGATAACAATTTGAGTTGTTCATAACAATTATCTGTTTTGAGTATATATATAGTTAAATCAATCAATATATAGTTATTAATAACCAATAAACTCGGCGATATATATGTATAGATTAGATCCCGTATAAGATTCTCTCATTTTGCTCTCCTGTTTAAATCCTCAATATCCTCAAATAGTCCAGTCATTTTAGCCATTTTTTCTGCAATCTTTTACAGAACTATGCTTGCTTTTGAAAAAGTTTCAGGGGTGTCCCTTGAGTGTAAATTCAAGATGATGGGGCGGGGGTCGAGCTTAAACTGCCATCTTGGAAAATACCTTTTTTCAAATACCTCGTGAACCGTGCATCGTACGATAAAAATATCGAGATCTTTTTTGCAGATAATGAAATTTTCTACAACTTTTATTTGAAGCTTTTTCCTGTAGAGTGCATGGTTTTTTATTTATAGCGTGGCAAACTTTTCCAAACATGGTTATATTCCTAAATGTGTTGATGTAACAAGTAATGTAAAAGTGATGTTTGTAAAAGTTCGCCACGCTTTAAATAAAAAGCTATGCACTGTACAGGAAAAAGTTTCCGATAAAAGTTGTAGAGGATTTCATTATCTACAGAAAAGATTACAACTATTTTCATCGTAAGATGCACGGTTCGCGAGATATTTCATAAAATGTGTATTCCAAGATGGCGGCTGAAGCTCGACTCCCGTCCGCGTACCGCCAACTTAAATTTACACTCAGAGAATACCCATGAATCTTTTCCAAAAGCAAAATTTATTCTGTACAAGATTGATTACGAACCCAATTTTTTGGCTTGAATGACCGGACTCAAAGTTCCATGAACTTTTGCTGGATTTAAAATCGAGATCGAAAATCACTGTTTGTCGCCTGACGAATTTTGTTTTTACGTTACGAAAAATTTGTCCGTCCGGTTATTTTCATACGCAAACAAGAGAGATATGAGCTTACAAGCGTGGGAGTTGTGGTTGATCTTGAGAAGGTTGAGAAAATTTTACGAAATAAATCAAGATATGCCGGATGACGAAGGCGAAGTGGCGAAAGAATGAACGCGATGAAAATTGGCGATTGTCCAAATGGCGTGAACGATGAATGATCACGAATCTTGATCTTCGACGGCAAAAAATTTGCGATTTCGCGATGTTCAAATTTTTTTCGAAAAAAAAAAATTAGAAAACGAAAAATTCTTATCGGTGGCTCGCGTGAATGATTTATTATTTTACAAACTGGTGGATTTACACTGCTCGAGATCCTCTCATTTGGATCATCGTTCCTCATCGGACGTTTTTGTTATCTTACACGCGTTGGGATCTCTCGTTACTTGATAAGTATATAATATACGGTCGTGAGGTCGTAAATAAGATTACGATGTAATAAACTGAGAAAAAAGCACTTTTGTATTTTGTAGAAAAATAAAGAAATACGATACCTGTTGTTACTTTTGCGCGATCATAAGTTTAGATTATTGGCATTTCAGGCTTAAATATTCAATTTTAATTAAATTTAATACTGGTAGTAAGAATAACAACAACGACAATAACAACAACAACAACAACAACAACAACAACAACAACAACAACAACAACAACAACAATAATAATAATAATAATAATAATATTATTTTTTATTATTATTATTGTTATTGTTATTGTTATTATGTAATGTCCTAACTTTTCCTTTCGAGTTTAAAACTCACGGTATTTCTATATTTGATTATGATGAAGAACAATTTCCGGGAACATGACAAAAGTTTTAATAAATAAATGATGATTCGTCGATAAGAAAGTGCAAATATGACATCGCGATATGGATTTTCTCGAGATAACCGCGAGAAAAGATGATCCCTGCGTCACTCGTACAGAGGATTCGATATTTTCTTTCTATATCCATTGTGTTCGAGATAAGTAATAATTTCACAATTTCGTTCTTTTTTTTTTTCTTCAAAATGTTTCTCACCCGAGCCATGCATGAAATATTTCCCAGGGAAGTACAAAAAAAATTTGAATGTATGAGAGATGAAAAAAATAGTATTGACTATTTCGATTATTACCTATCGAGGGCATGAAAAACAATTTGCAATGAAAGTTCAATAAAACAATTGACGATGACTAACAATATTTGACGAATTAACAAATTTTTCCGGATCTCAATTTTTCTGACGCATTCTTCAAAAGCAATTTTCAGATCTCTATGCACTCTGACTCACGTCTTTGTTTGCTAAGCAATGAGCTTCAGGCGTTGTAAATGCCAAACGAGCACTCTCGCCGTTACAGCCAGCATCGTTTTAATACCCGTGAGACAATTTTTATATTGTCACGGTAGATTGTCGTGAAAGCCACGTGGACACGTATTTATAAGGATAGATGCAGTGCAGATCGTGGCAATGAAAAACGTATATATTTAACGTGAGGTCGATTTATCTGCCTCGAATCAGGATAAACTCATCGATCAACAATGTTGATAACAAAATTGCAGAGAATTTTTTTTTCCTTAACTCTCTATTTTTTACTCCTTTGATAAATTTGTCACTGAGATAAAATTTCATTAGTGTTTCCATATTGAATTTTCAGTCCCTCAGACCCCCATTCAGTGGATCGTCTGCCGACACTCTTTCCTAATGGACTATATATAGTCAATCGCTAATTGCACGAGAGCAATGGTAAACTGCAAAGTACCTGCCCGATTGGAACTATATCGGCAGTTCCAATTTTTATTTTCCATTTTCAGTCCTTGAAACGTCCGACAGAGCATTTTGTCCGCAGACACTCTTTCCTAATGATCTGCTGTATCGCATTTGCACGAGGGCACAGTACAACTGCCAAAAACCTGGCTGATACATAGTTCCAATTCTCATATTTCAATTGCAATTCTTGAGATTCGCTCAGAGCATTGTCGGCAGGCACTCTTTTTGAATGATCTGCTGCATCGCATTCACACGAGGGTACGGGGAAACTATGAAAAACCTGGCTGATGCAGTTCGAATTTTCATATTCCATTTCCACTTTCTGACACTCGCTCGGAGTATTGTCCGCAGACATACTTTCCTAATCCACTGCTGTATCGCATTTCCACGAGGGCACAGGGAAACTGCGAAAAACCTGGCCAATATACAGTACCAATTTTCATATTCGATTTTCACTTTTTGAGACTCACTCAGAGAGTGTTAACCCAAGCGATGCTTTTACAAAATCTATTGAAAGCAAGGTTGGCTCACTGATTAGATCGGTTGAAGACAAGAATACATTAAAAAAAAAACGTCCACATTGCTTCCTTGTAATTTTTCCACTCTCACAAAAGCCTATTCATCGGAGAGTACATTTCGCAATTCTTCTTCGTAAAAGAGAGTCTGAAAAAAATTACAAGGAAGCGATTTGCACCGTTTCAAATTGTACTTTAATCGGTCCAGCTTTTCACCCATGTGTAGCTTCGCGTTATCGCTTCGGGCTTGATCATTTTTCGAAAAATCATAAAATCCGAAACTCCGGCATCGATCCTCGCGAAATTCAATATCCGTCATTCAACGATTTATTCGAGCAAAAAATTTGATCCAATATCTCAAAATTTAGAAAATTCAAAATGATCGAAAAACCATTTTTTTTAACCAAAAAATTTCATAAAAGAATTTCGATCTATTATTGTGAAATTCAATGCTCAACACACTGCACCGATAGATCAGTTATTCGGACGCTAATCCTGAATCAATTATTTTGGATGTTTATATTACAAAAAAAAAAAAAGGTTGACTATTTTTTTTCACTTTCACGACGGAGGATTTCTTCAATAAAACGGATTTCTTCAATAAAATCACGCACTCAGGAATCACAAAATCACAGATTGTCACAAAATCGTCGATTTTCAAAGGTACAGATTTGAGATGACATCACCAGCCAATGTTATTCCACCTGAAGCGATGTCATGTCAAAATTTTGAATTAGTAAAAAAAAAATAATGACAATCTGACGTATAGGATGGCTGAGGATAGCGTAACATTGGGCTGCAGGGAATTCCAACCCTTAATTTTTTTTTTCCATTGTCCCTTCTTTAATTTTTTTCCTCCCCATAATCGGATCCTACTCACGTTTGGTGACTCGTGGCGAAAGTCTCGTAATTCACGTTGTACGACATGTCTTCCCAAGGGACACACGTATACGTTTGTGGATACCGAACGCGTGGAGGCACTTTGTTAAATACTTCTCTCGGTATTATCGTTTTGCTGGACCGCCTCGCCGGTCACGAGTTACATTCATATCGCTCTTTATTTCTCACACCCGTCAACGCGGTCAGTCATGTGCTTTTACTGGTTTCGTAATTTTTGTATATTCCTTTTCATCTTTTCTTTCTCTCTCTCTCTCTCTCTCTCTCTCTCTCTCTCTCTCTCTCTCTCTCTCTCTCTCTCTCTCTCTCCTTATCACGAATTTTTTTTTATTTATCAAAATGGTAAAATAATAATCGTGTCTTAGAATTTGCTGATCCTCATGTACTATTGCATTTATTTAAATTAATTAAGATCATTCAATTGATTGATTCTAATGATTATTAGATTAATTGATTTTAATGATTTTTTCGATCAATCGATTCAACGATTGATTTATGATTCATTGTTTGATCAAAAAAATAAACAAATAATTAAAGTCAATGACGAATAAAATTTTTTTTTTTTTTAACAAAATAATGAAAATACTTACAGTTGAGATTTTGCAGGATCTTCCCCGTACGTAACGTAATCCGAATTTGTCATTTCGAACTCGGCGGAGTGATAAATATGTATATATATTTGATTAATAATTCGAGTAAATAGTTGACCGGTGTTTTGGTGGAGGAAAAACAAATTTATGAAAATAAAGCACGAATGAAAACGACGCGAACACACCTTGGCCATGCGTCGGATAAACCTGTGCGCGAAACTCAAGGGGATCGCCGATTAAATACCCGGTCCGAAGAATTTATTATCGGCATCGAGAATCGCGACTATACCGTCACGAGACCCATGATATCGCGACTCTGGTCAAGTGACCGTATGAATCGTGAAAAAAAAATGAAAAAAAAAAAAAAAATTAAATCAAATAATAATAATGACCAGCCTCTTTTCCTCTCACCGCGTGATTTCTTGGATTTTACCCTTTCTCCGCATAGTCACGCGAGTGCGTATGCATCGACGTGACGTGATTTTCAGAGCAAGAAACTCCCGGTGATGCGAGAAAGATATACGACGAAACTCGAAGGTGCCACTGAACGAGAAATTGTTCGTCTGACCACATCGAGACTTTTCCCCTTCTCGCTGTCTTCAATGCTAATTTTATCGCGCTCATGCATATATATATATATCGATTCGAAACGTCCTCGACCTCGTCACAATGAAATTCCAGATGAAAATGAGACAGCAAAAAAAAACGTTTTTTAGATAAGATAAAAAAAAAATTATACACCCAATACCATTTGGTTCGCAAATATTGGAATTATTATTTTTTTCTGCTTCCTCATAGAGAAAGCTTTGTTTGAGTGAAAATGTTTTTTTTTAGTTTCCAAAAAACGTCGAGAAATCACATTTCTCGACGTTTGTGTGTGTGTGTGTGTGTGTGTGTGTGTGTGTGTGTGTGTGTGTGTGTGTGTGTGTGTGTGTGTGTAACCACGATACAAAATTTTGAATCGTCTGTAACTCGATAACCGGTTGAGCTGAAGCGTTGCAATTCCACAGTCAAGTAAAGCATGATAACTCTTTTATTTATTGTAATTTTCATACAAATTCATACAGTCACTCAGATTTTGTCATTTAAAATTTTTCAAAAAATAGTCGAACTCGCTTTCCGCAAATTTTGCGTTATCGTGCTAATTTTTTTTTTTCATACAAGCAGATAATCATTGAAGGACCGTTAATAGTGAATTTGGCAAAAATCGATGGGAGCGTTCGGATTTGATGAAATTTTCAATTTTTCAAAAAATCGGTCTGCTCGCTACAACTTTTGCAAATATTGAGATTTCGTACTAAATTTTTTTTCAAACAATAGATCAGAGCTGGTCAAAGTACTGTAAGTACTTGAAGTACTCGTGTACTCCAAGTACCAAGTACCGTAAATACTTGAAGTACCAAAAGTATGTCAAATATACTCGGTACTCAAAATACTAAATATTTGAGGTACTTGAGGTATCAAGTACTTTAAATACGTCAAGTATCAAGTATCAAATACTTTTAAAGTTTTCAGGTATACATCTCGCAAGTTCCAGTACTTATATTTTATTTCTTACGCACACTTTAAAGCTCATTTCATTTTGATTCAAGTAATCTTTGTATCAAAACATATTTGCACATTGGGCAATTCACTCAGGTTAGGCAGATTGGAACGAAGAGTTTATTTAAACGAAGAGTTAGAAATAATTTTTAAAAATAGCATTGACGATTGTAATTAAGATTTATTTAGCTTCAGGTTTGAAAAAGAAAAAATAAAGAGTAAAGAACACACGAGTCGTTAAAAACGGAGCCATGCATTGACAATGACACCGTAACTACCGTAGCTTGAGCCTTTGAACGGTCATTCCTTACAATCTTAACCAAAAGATGGCACAGATAGTTCCTTCGTTTTACAAATTTTTAGGGAATGTTTTTTTTTTTTTTCACGTGAAATAAATTCGTTGATTTTTCTGACTGCACATGAATTTAAAAAAAAATTTC
Organism: Rhorus exstirpatorius; assembly: GCA_963564615.1. NCBI lineage: Eukaryota > Metazoa > Arthropoda > Insecta > Hymenoptera > Ichneumonidae > Rhorus > Rhorus exstirpatorius. Next base: position 33,190,696 of record OY751318.1, read on the forward strand.
TTATCATTTTGAAATTTCGATTTTCGGAAATTTGTAAAGGTTGTATTTACGAAACTTTCGTTCAATGCCTTGGAAATTTTTTAATTGTAATATACAACGTTTTTACGAAAAAATATCCAAAATTCACGATTTTTCCGTCAGTTTTCAAAATTAAAAAAATTTTCGAAAACCGAAATTTCAAAATAATAAGAAAATTTTTAAAAAGTTCATGTGCAGTCAGAAAAATCAACGAATTCATTTCACGTGTCAAAAAAAAAAACTTTCCCTAAAAATTTATTGAACAATGTTTTGTTTAAACAATTTATTGATAAAATTTTGGCATTGTTATTATTCAAAATTAATCTTCTTGTCGTCTTTATTGTGGTTGAATTTTTTCCGATTTTTATCTTATCATAAAGTATGCAATATTGTCGACGAAAGTCACTTTTGGTTGGGAAGGTTCGTCCGATACATCCTTAACGAAAAATCTTTTAAAAACTTCTCCATATTATGCGGAGCTTTTTTCATTTTTATTATAGAAATATCATGTTTCCTCGGAGAGTGTACACTTTTTTTTGCTCCGATGACGGTTTATGAATATATTTTGTAATTCACCTTTTCCAAAGTAAACAAAAAAAAACAAAAGTTTACTCCTTACCAGGAGATTTTTATTTCCCCTTGATCAGGGGTGGAAAAAGTATTTTTGCTATAATTTATTTTCGTTATTTATAATTTTATTCCATCATTCATATGGTCATTATAATTTATTTTGTATTAATAAAATACTACGGTTTGCCGATACGTTCGAATTTCTTAATTAAACTCGCGCCTCTGTACAGAACAGATGGCTGCGAAATTACATCGTGTCTCACGTTAGAGAAACATGTGCGAGAGAACTTTTCGGTCCTCGTGATGACGATACATACACCAATGGATTTTTTTTTTTTTATTGATCCAATAGAATCCTACTCGCGAACATGACTCGTTGCAATTTTAGTCCTTTGGACATTAACCAAATGTTATGTCACACCTTATCCACAAACATTTCGCACGATTTATTCTCATTTGGCAATAATTTTTTTCTCTAAATAAATAACTAAAATGCTACTTTCAAGTGAAATAATTGAAAAAAAAAAAAAATCGTTGATGAAAGAAAAAATCGTATCCCACAAAAGCGGATTGTTACTCAACTCGCCCACTTCGAGAACGAGCATGAGAACGATGCTAATTAGATATTTAATGTGTGACGAACACGATAGGAACGGGTTTTCATCGTTCGAGTGGAAAAACAACGTTCTCGGATCGTCTCGAAAACATTCTTTGTCAATTTAGCACTTGCAATTTAATCTCCATTTAATTTCAAACAGATTGAAGCTAAAAAAATATTATTTCCTCGCTAAAAAATGGATTAATCAATTAAAAATTATTATACAACATTTATCTCGTCTTCGCTAGGGTCGCGATGAGATTTACTTTCGTGTTTATACGACGATTTCACGCGACCGAGATTTCCCGATAAATTTTATATAATCTGCGCGCACAGATAACCTACAATCGGCGCGCACAGCCTCACGCGAGTATAATATGACAAAAAATTAAATTGTTTTCTTCGCAGAAACAGTCAATAACCCTCGTGTTGATAAAGCCATAGTTTTCCCGAGTCCATGCATGTGCTAATTCTATGAATGTACAATAATCGTGTCAGGATGATAAAAAAAAATTACTTAACCTCGAATATATAACGACTTATGATCGATTGATTGTTTTTGATCTTCACGATATTGAATTCCATCTGATCGATCGCATCGTCGTACGACAATGAGAAATCTTCGAGACTGTTTGGCGACTGTACCAACGTCTTTATTGACACTTGACACTTTTCGCGTTATAGCGTGGAATCAAAAGAATATATGATGAAATGATTCACTCGACCTCGGCCATCGTTGAGCTTACTGCCGACGCCATTACGCGTTTTTGCCTCAACCTCACATATTTTTGTGATATCTCAATGTATATGCGTTGCTGTACATCAATTAGAGCATATACTAACTCGAATGTAAAGAGCACGGAAAGTATTCACAATGAAAAATTCTATGATAAATCACGAATGTCTCGGCAATTGATTTGTTTTTTTCAGCCTTATACTCATCTACAACTTTATTCATAACTCGATCAAGTGACATATATGACGACTTCTTGAAGCCGAAATAATTCACAAAAAAAGAGTATTCAATTACGAAAATACTTAATGATAAAGTAAAAAATACAACGATATGTTTGATCGTGAATAAAGTTATTTGTCAATAGCTTCTACGTTTTTTTAAAAAAGTACATTTGCATTGAATCCTGTGGCGCCACTTCAATCGTTCTCAGACGCCATTTTATGTTCTGTCTAACCTCACTTTTTTTTTTTAGATTTGTCGATATATTTACTCTATGGCATAGTATCCTATGGTGCTATATTTCGGACTCGGGGTTTTATGTTCATACTCTGTTTTGCCTGCAATCATATTTTCTTTTTAAATAAAAGCGCGAAAAGAAATATAATCGAGCTAGATGAAAAATATTACAGTATCAGAAACATGCCATCCACGATGATATTTTACAATTTTTCGAATAAATAGTCCGGGAAAAACTGTTATTTACGGAGATCTAGGTAGATCTATAATCTTCCAAAATTTAGTTTTACGTAGATCAAATTTGTTCTAAGAAATGATTACGAAAATCTTAATTAGATCCACGCAGATCTCAATGATTTTTTTCCCTGATAATTTATGAATTTGTAAACATATCGCCTTGCCAACAATTCTTCCTCTTATTTTTCTCCTTCTTCGTTCACATTGGTCGGGCCCACAGTTAATTTAGAGTGTAATCCAATCTCTCTACCAGTTAAAAACCCATCGGCCATAAACGAAATTTTTTTTTCATTGATTCGTTTCCGGTAATTATTCAATTGCATGTCCACCGTGGCGCCACTACGTGAATTCTTTTTTGAAGCCACTGTGTGCTATGCTCAACCTCACTTTTTTTGTGAATCACAACTTGTTAAATTCCCTAATAACCATTCAATAAATATGATGTGTATTTGGACTTAAGTTCGCGCTGCGAAAAATCTCGGTGACCTTAAAAGATAATATAATGTATCGTGAATTGAGTTGGTTCGTATTTCTCTTGAGCTTACTCATCGATAATGGCTCTCGCGGCGATATCTCAGTAAATATTGGCAAAAGCTGTAAACAGACACGTGGGCCACACGGCAGGTCGAAAAATATTACAAGAAACGAAAAACAACTCGAAAAATACTTTACTTCGTGCTAACTGGCTTGATGATTATGCCACATACAATGTCAAACGGATACAGAATTATCATCGCGAGGTGACGTTAACATTTTGTGGATTCATAGATTTGTCTTTTCCCAACACGAAGTTGCTCGCTCGACCTTTTTAATCTCCCACTATTTTGAACAAAACGAAAGTGTTTGCGCAAGATAGTCAACAAAAGCACGCCCCCCACTAACCTCATCTCATTTCCTCGTCGAGGCAAAGCAGAGAGAGAGAGAGAGAGAGAGAGAGAGAGAGAGAGAGAGAGAGAGAGAGAGAGAGAGAGAGAGAAAATAAAACGTCTATAACTCGTGAGCAGATTTGTTTTTATTTTTTTACGATTATTTCCCTTATCAATCACGAGTCTCCGTATCGTCTGAACGATGATTCCGAGTCATATGACTTCACCAATCTCCCGCAGAGTCTGTATACATGTGCATATAACTCGTTTTTCCTGCTTTAATATTTTAATGGCACGTGCCCACCAGCTGGCTCTCGGTCGATATAATTATCGAGCACCGTAAATTTCGATATTTCGATTATTGGGAATTCATTTATGAGGGCAACGCGTGCACGTTCACCGGTTTAAACTTGTTGTGCAGGAACTTTGGGACGCGATCAACCGTCGTCGTGGGGCGATATAATAGTACAGGACGCCACCGCATGGCGTCGCTGGTCCACCTAACGATTTTAAGGTGATATTCCGTATTTATTTCTTTATTTTGAATCTAATTGTCATACGAGACGTCAAAAACACTTTCTGGAGAATATATCGTCATTCTGTATTAATGTTCCAGTAAATACATTAGTGCAGGACGCCACTGCATGCAAGGCCTTTCTCCTTAAAACGAATGCCACAAGATTATATATTTTCGGTGTACTCAGTTTTTTAACCCTCACCATTTTTTTCGAGATAACAGAGACACTTTCTTACGAACAAATATGATCATGCGGCAGTAAATAGTATTCCTATTAATAGATTATAATTTATGCGAGACCATCGTAAATCATTCCTTCTTGACTATAAGCGTTCATGTACTTCACTTCTTTCGCTCAGCTTCGTTAAATATATCAATAAAAATTATCCCGGAATAAATTATACTAAGGCATTAAAGCATTAATAAATTAGTACAGGACGCCACCATCAGGTGTCACCAGGTGTTACTATTAATAATAATAATAATAATAATAATAATAATAATAATAATAATAATAATAATAATAATGCGGTGGGATCTTGAGAGAGCCTACGAGAGGTCAAAGGTCCAAAGGAGAGAGAAAAAATATCGTTATCGCAGAAGCGATTAATCGAAATGAACGATAATGATATTGTAATGTTCGTCACGAGTACGGTGGCCTCTCTTACAAAAACACTCACGGATGTGACTCTTTGTCCCCCCCCCCCTCCCCCCCTCTGCATCACGCATGCGGTCATGTGCCTTACTATTTTTTTTTCCCTCGTATACTCGCAAGATTTCCGCGTGACGTTGAAATCGGAGCGATCGGATCGTTGGAAGAATTTTATTAAGGTAATTACTGCGATCGAGTTGTGGCAAATTTTTTGGGATCGTTTCTAAAAATTTTCGTACAACAAGTTACGATTAGTGACAGGTCATTTTGTTCATTCAAACATATGCTCTATATGAATGTATCCTCGTAGTTATTTATTGATAGTGCATGTTTCAATAAACAAAATTACTGCTACTGATGCATTCGGTAATCTATCTTTTATTACTGTTAATTGTCAATTAATGAAAATTAATGAAAAATTACTTGATTAATTAAGGAAAAATTGAGAATTGATGCATAATTTTTTGAGAGGATTAAAAAAAAAGTGTTTGTCCCTTTTTTGATTCCACTGAATCGCAGTAGTTATCTCAAGAATATAATTTTGTAATTTAAGTGTAAGCATGATCGACGTTGGAGAAAATATGATGAAATTTTTGTCACAACCTTGAAAAAAGTGTCGAGTTGCGAGATTTGACTAGTGTGCCTACAAAACGTAATTGTTTCTTTTTTTTTCGTTTTATTTTTACTACGCTGTTTGTTCGTAAATTAGATTGACGTGTTCTCGTGAATTTACATCGAACGAGTGTTATTTTTCACGCTAGGACAATTAAGAGTTCATTCGTAAGGAAAACACTATACCAGAAATATTAATAGCGGCAATAATATTTTTCTCTATTCCGCAAGTTATTCGGATTTAAAATAGCATCGAAGGCAAAATTAATTCTCACGATAGTTTTTTTTTTCGACAGTGCGACCATTTGTTTTATTTTATTGAAAAAAAAAACAGGGCTCAAATGACGTTGGAAATCATTATCGAACGTGAAAAATAATTTTTAAATAATAATATCAAAACAAAAAAAACCCCCGTACATGCATCACTATAATAATAATAATAATAATAATACGAATAACATTAATATCTCGTGATTGAATAATGGATTTAAACGGATTATTTCAATTATTAATGAGGAGATCGTATGAGAGAGAAATTATGTACTGTAAATTTATCATCAAACCATCATTGGAGATCAGTCATATTGTCAAGATCAATGGTTAAAATCGTGTTTGAGAAAAATCCGCGTTGAAAAAAAAAAAAAAAATGAAAGGCACACGCAGGGTCGTCTATTAAATAATTAACAGTTGCGAGGAGTTTTTACAACCAAGCGTATTCGTTTTATTCGTCGTTGTATAGTTATATGGCACTACGACCACGCAAACAGCTCGATTAAAATAAAATTTATGCTTCCCACAGGAGCCACGTGACTTGCTGCGTTCACTCTCTGTGCGTTGTGCAAGCAGCTCGATCGAAGTAAAATTATTCTGTTTCCGCGTTCGATTTACTTTTTTTAAACTTGAATGCAATTGCTGCCCATGGAATGTTTATATTTTTAATTATATACTTAGCGCCAAGACGCGTTCCATATGATATCATATACGTAAATTTTGATTCGTTACAAATAAAGCTACGCATGTTATCCCATAATAATTTATTGGATTGGCAAGAAAGTAATGAGACACTATTTGAGTTACAAACTGGTCCGGAGTGTCTCATAGCTTTAATGCCAACCCAATATCATCAATAATAAAGAAAGTAAATTGTTATTTTTTAATGTTATACCCGAACAGATTTTAATATTCATGAAATTTTATGCAATATTTTTTTTTATTATTGATTGATTGATTTGGATGCATTTTTCATCTATTTCGACACGAGATAACACCATATTATGAAAGAACGATTTGTAGTACATATAGTCTACTTAAAAAATCCGTTTGAAAAATTAAGATCGGACCACTTTGTCGAGCAAGGATGGCTTATGCAAGATGATGCACAAAGAAGTGCAATATGCAATTGTGCAAGAAATACTCATCCGGCAGCGCCCATCCTTCGCCTGCGTTATCTACACGTGGTCTTACTACTATATTAGTGAAAAGCCTATGCTACAACTTGTAAATTGGCGGAGTTATGAATTTTTGAAAAAAAAACCACCCTTATTTTGATGGGTTTTTTTTAGGTTTTTCTCGGTCATAAATGCCCCGATTGAGTCGACTAAGGGCTCATTTTGAAGGTTCTTTAATTTTCTACAACTTTTCTTGCTGGAGTACCAAGATTGCTTCATTAGTTTTCATCCTAGATGCGAAGAACTAAAAAAAGGGATTCTCTGCTTTTAAAAATTGTTAAAAAAAAAAAAACCAACAACAAATTGAGAGCTTGAAACATGTGCGTTTTCATCTGTGAACTATATTTAAAATCGTGGCTTTTTCGAATTTTATTTAATTTTTCTCTCGACAAAAGCCTTTGTTTTATTATCAACAATGAACCAAGCGAAGGAGGATAAAAAGTTGATGGATGCCGAAAAAAAAACCTCCAAAAAATTATATTGCATTTTGATTTTTGAAACTGGCAATAAAGGATGACTTTTATTAATTTATTAATCAAAATGCTTTTTTCTTACAAATATGTTCGTTAGGACACCAATAATGATATTCAGGTGGGTGACAACTGTAGAGCATCTTAATTTGTTTAGGTCCCGCCACCTCAAATAATTAATGGGGGCGGGATGGACGTAATTTGAAAAAAAAAAAATGATAAAATTCGGCAACATCGAACAATCAATTAATTTTTTTACATCTTTTTAGAAATAATTAAGAAGTCCCTTAATTTTTTCAGCCTCTCCTGTCTGATTATCGTTGTTCGCGCTATAATAAAGGCTTTTGTCAAAAAAAAAAAAAAATGTTATCACGAAAATTCGGACTGAGCCCTTGAACCTGACAATTACCATAAAAGCTTATACAGTTATCCAGCCGTACATATAACCTTCGAATGATGCAACAAATTTTTACCATAAATCTCCAACAAGCCACAAGTTGAACAATTAAATTATCATTTTCATTTAATGATTACTCGCTACGTTGTTTTTCACACTTCAAACCTTTTGGACTTGGAGTAATGCTACGATTGACTGGCTTCAAATTAAGGAGGAATATCAGGATTGCCGGGCGCGGCAAGAGGAAAGTAAGGACATCTATTTGTGGAAGGATTCAAAGTTCCCGCTGAAAATGAGCAAACGTTCGCATTAGACCAGCAACCGCCAGTATAACAGATTGCTTAAAGAAAAAATAATTAATGTTACAGTTGCATGGCTAACTTCATACTGCTCGCCAGCAACTGTTTGCAGCGGGCGTCAGGGACGAGTGGTGCTCTGAGTCCGCCCTAATGATTCTCACATGCCGCTTTCTATTAAAAAAGCATTGGATCTAGCACGCCGGATTCATAAAAACGATTCGAGAATAGAGCCCCCATACGAGGATTCTGTAACTCGTTATCGAGAATTGTCGGTATCGTTAAGCTCCCATAGGCTGCCGTTAACTTAACGATATCGACAAATTTCGTTAAGTTAACGACAGCCTACCAGGAGTTGCGCCTTTCCCCTGGATCGTCTCATGAAGACACAGAGCCACCCTCTGGTCTGAAATTAGAATTGAAATCAGAAAACGGATACAATCACATGAAATCTTCTGAAATCGCCGTTACTCAAAAGTCGTGTTGAAATCACTCAAAATCAGAATGAAATCACTCTCCGAGTTGTTTTAAATCAGCGTAAAATTACGTAAAGTCAGGAAATAACTGGAAATTACATAATACATGCAAAATGTAAAAGTTTTTTTTATGGATTCGATACTATATCGAACTACGGTCACGAGAAAAAATCACACAAACGTGCTCTATCGTGTTTCCTGTCGAACGGTATTATAGTATAATAAGCATCGAGACTATCGTCGTAATTAGTTGAGTCAGTCTTACAACGATCGTGAGTCTTTTTCGTCGAACTTTTAATATAGTTTTTTGCAGGTATGTATGAAAAATTTTATTCGATATATTATTCTTTTTTTTTTTGTTTCGTCGTACGATATCACTTTCGGCGTTACTCGTATACAATTAAACATAAAATATATCCATTGGTGAAAATTTGATATTTTTTTTCGATCTGTAGTCCTGTTTGCTCGTCTCTCGGCTCGCCTGTTTGGTAAAATTATTATCGTACAAACTGCAAGATGTGCAAAAAAAAATCACTTCAATTTTGAAATATTATAAACATTCGGGAGAGGTAAAGCAATTCAAGTAATAATTAACTTCTCGAACTTTTTTTTTCAATAATTACGTTACTTAATTCATTTTATTCATCCAATTTTAGTGGCATCTTAGAACAAAGAAAAATCGCGTGACATTGAATTTTAAGAAAAGTTTGAACCGTGAGCTGCAGGTTAAAGTGATCGTCAAGCAAAAAAAAAAACTAACTATATGCTGCTACGCATCAATCTGCATTCTAATCCTAAATACGAATTTTTTTCAACTTTCCCGGTTGTCGCTGTATGATATTAATAAAATAATCGTAGAAAAATAAAATAACTGGTCAATGGCCGAGGCCACTGCTTGGATGGGTGACCGTTTAGCCGTGCACTGGCTTGGCGCGCCCCGACTACCGAACGGGAGTAAGTTTTACTGAGACTCTGATGGTAACATATCGGAAGCTCGGTAAAAATATAATACTGTCTGTATCGGCATGGGTTTCCCGTAGTTTCCCCGTGCCCACGGCGAATGCGATACAGCTGTAGCTAAAAAGCAGCTGCGGATGCTACGGAAGTTAGCTTAGCGAAGTGTGGCTAGGGAGTGATAGGAGGGATCAAATATGGGAAGGGCAATACGTAAAAATCCGCAAGGGTATACGTTGGAATACACAGAATGAAAAAAAAATACTCATCTTAGCATCTCGTTTAGCATATGGTGTACATACAAATATTTCCAAGCAAACACAAAGAGTCGTTTAATCGTTGTTGATTTATTTTTTTTATAATTTCCTGAGTCCTTTCATATTGATTCACGTATAAAAACTATCGGGATAGAAGAAACTTTTTATCTCCATTTTTTCGGAAACTCTTTCGAAAATAAATTTTGAATCATCGGCTCGATAAAAAGAAGTTACAAAGATTCGATAGATTTTATCAATAGGCATTTCTTTAGTTGTACATGTTTTTACGGAGGTTCTTAACCCAGAGAAAAACGGTAAGAATGATTCTAAAATTTGAGGGGAGGTTTGTGCTGGTACTAGGAATACACCTAATTATTTCAGATTTTTTGACCGCGTAGTTGAGGAGAAAAAAAAACATTAAATATGCCGCTTATACATGGGCTCTTATGGGAGAAGTATTCGAAGTTATGATTGGAGATTATTTTGGGAGTGAAAAAAACGGTAACATTTCCCCGATTTTATTGACTCGGAAAAAAGCGGCATATGCCTTGGTGCTCTGTAAAATAATCATTTAAAGATAGGATAATTGGTAAATTATTGCTGCTTTTGCATATGGGACATTCCACGTCAACTCAGCCACCCCGTTTTTTTTATTGTCTCGAAAAAATTATTCAGTATGGGCATTTCAAAGGACAATATATCCATGACATTTTACCAAAATTTCATCCCCCCACTATTGTTGGTTCTCGAGATAATGATTAATGAAGTCTCAATTTTGTAAAAATCATAACTTCGTAACTACTGATCGGATTTAAACGATTAAAAAAAGAATCTTTTTTATTTTTTTTGCTCTTTTCGAAAAAAAATATGTCATCATCGGATAAAAGCTCATTAGACATTTTTCGGAGTAAATTAACAAAAAACAATTTTTCCCTCTTCACTGATGCCTTCTTCCATTTTAAAAAAATCCTGCGGAGTTGTGTATTGCCTCCCTCTATCAGAAAAAAAAATACTGAGTAGAATTCCGATTGGCCCTTTCGTGGAAAAAAAAAAAAATCGAAAAATTTTCCCGAAAACTGTCTAATGAACTTTTCTCCAATGACGGCATATTTTTTTTCAAAAAGGGTAAAAAAAATAAAAAAGATTCGTTTTTTAATCGTGAAAATCCAATCAGCCGTTACGAAGTTATGATTTTCACAAAATTGAGAATTTATTAATCATTATATCGAGAACCAACAATAGTGGGGGGATGAAATTTTGGTAAAATTTCATGGATATATTGTACTTTGAAATGCCTATACTGAATAATTTTTTCGAGACAAAAAAAAACGGGGTGGCTAATGAGTTAACGTGGAATACGACACGTCAACGCAGCCACGTCAACTCAGCCACCCCGTTTTTTTTTTGGTCTCGAAAAAATTATTCAGTATGGGCATTTCAAAGTACAATATATCCATGAAATTTTACCAAAATTTCGTCCCCCCACTATTGTTGGTTCTCGAGATAATGATTAATAAATTCTCAATTTTGTGAAAATCATAACTTCGTAACGGCTGATCGGATTTTAACGACTAAAAAAAGAATCTTTTTTATTTTTTTTGCCCTTTTTGAAAAAAAATATGCCGCCATTGGAGAAAAGTTCATTAGACAGTTTTCGGGAAAATTTTTCGATTTTTTTTTTTTTCCACGAAAGGGCCAATCGGAATTCTACTCAGTATTTTTTTTTCTGATAGAGGGAGGCAATACACAACTCCGCAGGATTTTTTCAAAATGGAACAAGGCATCAGTGACGAGGAAAAAATTGTTTTTTGTTAATTTACCCCGAAAACTGTCTAATGAGCTTTTATCCGATGATGAAATATTTTTTTTCGAAAAGGGCAAAAAAAATAAAAAAGATTCTTTTTTTAATCGTTTTAATCCGAGCAGTAGTTACGAAGTTATGATTTTTACAAAATTGAGACTTCATTAATCATTATCTCGAGAACCAACAATAGTGGGGGGATGAAATTTTGGTAAAATGTCATGGATATATTGTCCTTTGAATTGCCCATACTGAATAATTTTTTCGAGACAATAAAAAAAACGGGGTGGCTGAGTTGACGTGGAATGCGACATATGTATATGTGAGATATTCTCGAATATGAGAACTTAAAAACGGGCGTGTTTAACGGGCGTGAACTTAAAAACGGGCTGCGAACAACCGTCGACGTGATTTATATGTCATTGCGGCAGAATAATTTTTAAGTTTAGGATGATTTCTAGGATGTGCAACGATTGAAAGCTTTAGGTGTCAGAACGATCGAGAATTACGTATATGTATATTGAATTTTATAAATTACCCTCGCAAGTGTACATGTTTTATCGTCTTTAAAATAAGCTGTAAATTGATATTTTAATTTTAAAATGACCATTCACGATACTGCGACGTTTCAAAACGGCCGTAACTGGAAAAAAAAGTATAACGAACATCGCGATATACGTGCGTGTGCCGTGAAAAAAGTGCGCGGGAATCATTTGAAAATTCGACAATATGCGTTACAGTTTGAATCATTTCATGCATTTTTCAATGGAAGTCCTTACCGAGGAAATTTGGGAAGGTATCCTGAATTGCCTGGATTTTGTCGATCTCGTGACGCTGAGAAAAGTGTCGAAATTATCACAAGAAATTTCAAATCGTCTTATCCGTGTAAGCGCAATGACCAAACATCTAATGAATCATGTTTATCGACCTTGGATCGATAATTTGGGGATTTTTATGATACGATATCGCTGATGAAAATACTTTCGTAATGTTTCCTTAAATATATGTTCAGAGAAAATATGAGTATTATGAGAAATGCCTTAAGGAGATACCAAAGAAATACTGGATCTCGATTCTTGAGCATCAAAATCATCTGGAGATATGTCTCGATAATTTTGACGAGATGAAAATTCATTCGGAAATATGGATCTCGATGTATAAATCATGGATCGGATGGAATACCCTAATGGATAAAGTTCCAAAACAAACATGGTTCGAAATCCCGATTTCACATAATGTTGATTGCGTCGATGTCGCAGGTATACTACATGATTCTATTACTTTATGCAATGAATACATTTTTACGCGACTAAATTACTTGAATTTTACGCGAATAAATTTTTATGTGACAACATTTTCTAATAATTTGCGATTTGTGCTGCGAAATTTTATTGTTATGGTTGTTATTTTTTTTTTAATTGCGAACTACGATTGATAACAGGTAGTATGATCGCAATTGGAAATCACCACGATGGATGTTATTTTTATGATATGATTCAGCCCAGTCAAAGTCCGTTTTACGAAATTCCGGGTCCTGTCCACGAAGTCTCGTTTTGGAAAAAAGGTGAGAGGCATATTTTCATTGCACGCATCTTTTCCATTAACTCGATAATAATATTTATTTATTTTCCGAATATATATATTCGTACAGTAGAAAATGTATCTCGAACTATTTCAGGCAATGACATTCGAGCTATTACGTGTTTCAAAACACGAAATCACACATTTTTAGAACAATGGGACGTAATCTCGAAGAAACAACTCATGAGGGAGATTGAAAATTCGCCGTTCACATTAATAAGGTCCGTGGCGATAAAAAAAAAATATCTCCTTTATATATCGCGTTAAAATCGTAATATTTTTTCTCATTGATTGATCGAAAAAAAAAAAAAAAAAAAAAAAAAATGGCGAACTTTATTTCTTATAGTAAAAGCCTCGATTACCTATACACGCTGATTAGAAATGAGACGGCAGGCTATCGAGAAGGCAATGAAGTTTCTTATATATTGAAGATCAAACGACTTGGATCTGATGGTATCGAAACCCGAACTATTCAGCTACCCCAATTTGATGGTTACATTCACGCCGTGATGGCGGATGGAGACAGGGTAAAGTGTCGTCTTATATCGTAAAATTCTTACGACAGGGAACCTTAAATTATCCTTTTAATTCTGTCATTGACAAAAAATACAAGCTCAAATCAATGCCTGGATAATTATAAATAACCGATAAATACGATGTACTTTTCATCGAAGACAAATAATGATACAAATAATGATACGAGACAATAAAGATGATAAGAAGATTAAATTTAAACAATAATAATGCCCAAAAGTTAACAATAAATTGTTTAACCAAAAGATTGTTTAACAAATTTTTAGGGAATGTTTTTTTTTTATCATGTGAAATGAATTCGTTGATTTTTCTGACTACACATGATTTTTTTTTTTTAATTTTCTTATCATTTTGAAATTTCGGTTTTCATCCTTAAAAGTTAAAAGATACGATGTCAAAAAATCTTTGAAATTTTTGAAGTACGAAAACTGTTCTTCCGTTGCTTATCCCTTCTTTGTTTTGGTTCACTATATTTACCTATTCAATTTCAAAACATAAAACACGCATATGAACGAAAATTAATATTTTTATGGCATGGGATATCCTTCTCAAGATGCTGATGTATTTGATAAACGAACTAAAGGGTGTAATGAATATTTACGCCAGTTCATTGAAATATGATTTCATGGAGATATCTTCAATGCCGTGGAATATTTCGGAGAAAAATGTTTTTCTCGTAGGGAAATCGGGCGTATTCTGTTTTTTGAATCGTAAGTTTTTTTTTTCTTCAGACTCTTTTCAGTGTATAAAATGCAAGATATCAGCAAGAATATATTTAATGCTCTTCTTCACAGCCGAACTTTCGAAAATAAGCTTCTCCGTGGATGGAACAAATTGGAAACTCTACGATTTTCAACGCGATCTTAAAATAAACTCAAAGTTGAAGATAATTCTCCATCACGTGGGTCTTCTAACATTGGCATTCGAATCTGGTATTTATGATTCATATAATTCGTTTAATAACCGAATAATTTCAATAGCGTTTATAAGCGCTATGCGAGTGTTTTTTTTTTGTATCTTGAAAAACGTTCACTATAAATTATTCGAATTCCGAGCCTTCATTCGAATTTTTGTTCTCCAGGCGAGGTTCGCATTTATCACGTTGAGAATCGTCTGGAATTCATGAACTTCGAAACCATACGATACATCACTCTGAAATTTCCGTCGCCCGTTTCTCATCTCAACATTACGGAGTACAATTCGAAACAACATATCATCCTGGTTTTCGAGCAAAGATTCTGCGTTGTCGAGTTTAACGAAAATTCGGAAATTTCACAATCCTAGAATTTCGAACGATACGTATGGCTGCGAGGTTGTTGTTGTTTTTTTTTTTTTTTTTTTTTACAAGAGCTCCAGTGCGGTCTGTAATCACTTTTGAAATTACTTCTAGCGAGATGAGCTTAATTATAATCGAGCTCAAATTAAAAAAAAAAAAACACGACGCACAAGTTACGAGTAAAATGCGAGTTTTAAGGAGGGTCGAGTGTGCTTCGTGCGGGCGCGGCAAAAGGGGAATGTAAGGCACGGATGTAGGTGACGTGTGTGGGACATAATATATGTTGCATTTGGCATTTGTTCTGCCATGGCTCGATTCATAAGAAGAAATCGCGTTTTTCATTCACATTATTATTTACTGCTAATTAACGGTGTTGTTCAAGGTTCTGAATTTTCGCAGGAGGCATCCAGAGGATATTTCCGACAATATAAAAAAATTAGTTTGCTATGTAAACAAAGGTGCGCTCATTGACTCTGAAATTCCGTCTAACTTCATACGATCTGCCATAAAGAAACTGTGCTAAATGGCCCAAACTTCAACTTTTTTTTTCACGAAAACGGTGGAGCAGAACGCTACGGATACTTTGAGGTTCAACTTTTTGTGAATATTCCTATCTATAAAAAAAAAAATCAGTACCTCTCAACAGATGTCGATGTAGCACTCGACCACGTACCTTCCCAACCAAAAAGTGACTTTCGTCGACAATATTGCATACTTCCCGATAAGATAAAAATCGAAAAAAAAATTCACCCACAATAAAGACGATAAGAAGATTAATTTTGAATAATAATAATGCCAAAAAGTTATCAATAAATTGTTTAAACAAAGCGTTGTTTAACAAATTTTTAGGGAAAGTTTTTTTTTCGACACGCGAAATGAATTCGTTGATTTGTCTGACTGCACGTGAATTTAAAAAAAAATTTCTTACCATTTTCAAATTTCGTTTTGCGAAAATTTTTTAATTTTGAAAAATGAAGGGAAAATCGTGAATTTCGGATATGTTTTCGTAAAAACGTTATATATCAAGAATTTTCCGGTGCATCGAACGAATAGTTTCGTAAATATACAACCTTTACGAATTTCCGAAAACCGAAATTTCAAAATGATAAGAAAATTAAAAAAAAACTCATGTGCAGTCAGTAAAATCAACGAATTCATTTCACATGACAAAAAAAAAACATTCCCTAAAAATTTGTTAAACAATGTTTTGTTTAAACAATTTATTGATATCTTTTGGGGATTATTATTATTAAAAATTAATTTTCTTATCGTCTTTATTATGGTTGAATTTTTTCCGATTTTTATCTTATCATAAAGTATGCAATATATTGTCGACGAAAGTCACTTTTGGTTGGGAAGGTACGTCCAATACATCCTTAAGGTCCATAGGATAGTTGAATTAGGAAATGGTCGAAATTTGGCATACATGTTATTTAATATGTTATCCGAATATTTGTGCAATTTAAACAAGCTCGACCATCCCGAACCCGAGATATTTACACTCAAAGTTGGCTTGATTTACACGTAACATATATGCGCCATGCACGCGCGAATAGTTAGTTTTAATTCTACCGTCAAAACTAAAATTAAGAAGTTGATGAAAAACGAGGAGAAGCTAGAGAGGGATGTCACGAATGATGTGAAAAAAATTCAGGAAGATTTACCATTTAGTTTTTGAGATATTGTAAGTGAAAGAGAGGTACGCGCGAGCCTGTGAGCGGTCCGACTCTATTTTGTTTCATGCGTGCCCGCTCATCGCGCTTCGCCTTGCCTACTATACGTTCCCGCTTATTCCCCGCCACCGGTCGCGGAGGTACTACCTTAATCTTGGCAAATCGTTTTTGCACTTACATATTATGTCTTCCCAACCGACAAAGCCACTAAAAGTAAATTATTTTCGAAATATCATCACATACTGAGTGGGTGTCAATTCTTAAAGAATTTTTCCTCATTCTAACCTCGAAATCGCAACTTCGTTGCGCTTTCTCGGCTCTCATGAGAAAAAATTATGTACGATACTCGTACGAAAAGGCTTTTTGACGAAACTCGTTACAGCACTCGCCTTCGGCTCGTGCCGTAATCCTCTCGTTTCGTCAAAAAAGCCTTTGCGTACTCGTGTCGAAATGTACTATTTCTTCATACCTCGGTCGAAAGTACGCATTTTCGTCCCCGATTTGCGGGAGGAAAATAGATCATTTCGTTCCTGCGGAAACGTAGCGCGCGCCATATATCTGTGCCGCGGGACGAAAATAAAGCAATACGGGAGGAAAGTCAAGCGATACGGGAGGAAAGTTAGGCCCGGTTTCAAAACGCAGGGATCCCCTCGATCCGAGGGTTATCTGTCAAATATTTCATAGCAATTGACAAATAACCTTCGGAGTAATTAGTGAGTGACAGTTGGAGGCAGTTGAAGGTTTCTAGGTATTCAAAAGTGAAAATAAAAACATGTCCTCATCCGAGGAATCCGAAACACAAGCGTGTTTTGTGCGTGTGAAGATAAAAAGTCATAAAATATGCAAGTCGTCTTAGTTACTAGTCATAAAATATCCAAGTTGTCTCAGTTACTAGTCATAACATATTCAAGGTGTCTTAGTTACTGAAAATATAATAAAAACAGTCATAAAATATTCAAGTTGTTTTAATTACTTTTAACGATAAAATAATGTATTAAATTAATAGTTATTGGTTGTCAATGCCCGCCGTCGGCCAGCAGCCCTCGCTGGCGCTCGTGCTGCAAATGCCGGCGGGCATTGACCACGAACTCGAACTCATAACCTCAACTTCACAACCTCGGCTTCGCCTCGGGAATCATGACAGCAGGGACGAAAGTTCGATTTTCGTCCCTTGTAGCTTAATATACTATAATTTTTCCTCATCGATATAAGACGACATTATACAATAAAATAGAGTTTTTCATTTTACATACACCAAAGTCTAATGAAAAATTAAAATGGTACAGTTTTCTTGCATGGAATAACATAAAAAGTGATATGTCCACTATCGATATATTGCGACCTTGAAACGATCTTTAGAATATTTTCGTCATACTCGAAACGATTTTTGCACTTTGAAATTTCATGAAGCACGAAACAGCATATTGATGAAATCTCAAAAATTCAAACTGTCATATTTAGATTGCGCGTGCGCAGTCAACTATCAGCGCTGTCTATCGAACGTTATACGACAACTTCATCGATTTCAACGATTTTTTATAATACAATTACACAACTTTTACATTCACCTCCCGTCTCTAGAGATGTAATCGTTTGAATTTTTCAAGGCCAGCACATACATATATACGCATATATATATACGTGAGTACATGGTACATACACACGTCCAGACATTTTTTCTAAATCTGATTTCTTGAATATTTGAAAAATGTTAAGCACTCTGACATTGAAAATCTCGAGAAAAAATTTATTTTCATGAAATTCAAAGCTTCCTCTCTACGAGGAAGCAAAACAATGAATTTATCGATTCGGATATAACTAATCGATGAATTAATTATCTCGAGAATCAGTCGACAATTAATTTTCTCTTTCGCGAGAATTAATCGAAGACACACAGATCAGCGTTCTTTGGAGTCTTTGGAGTGAAAATGGACGCCTCGAAAGAATTTCGTTTCCCAGCAAGGCTTTTCGCGATGACAATTCACAAAATTGTGTCAAAGCCAGATCAGGATTACGTTAATCGCGTATAAAATTGACTGACCTGACCTCAAACGAAAACGCGTGCTGTGAAAAATTCACGTGACAAAATTTTCCATCACGCATGGTATTGGCAGGGTGCGCGATGGAAGCGACATCTACCGCCCGCACTAATTCACACTCAATGACAGATATTTTGTATTGCAAATTTCTTTTAAACATTTTTAAAAAAATTTTTATCACAGTACAAATGAAATCTTTTATCATAAAAGAAAGTTAATGAAAGATACCAATTAAGGAATCAAAAAAAAGTAAGTATTAAAAATTTGTTTAAATAGAAAGCATACTTCATTTGTAATGAAATGAGGTTAGGTATAGCTGAAATATAGCAGTAATAATAAACGTAATAATAATACGAATAAAATTTTAAAAATAATATCAAATTTGAAAAATTTATTGATAGGAAATGTAATTATTAGTTTATGTATCTATTTAAAACTATAAAAAACGATTTATTCTTAGTAACGTTTATAAATAAAATGATCACTACACATGTAGCTGCTTCGTTTTGGGGTCCACGGTGATCCATCAGGACTAAAAATATCACTTTATTATTATTTTATTCAAAATGAACGCTTAAAAAATAATTGTTCAAGTTCACATTTAGTACAGCGTTCTTAGTAAGCACGTTTCTTTGTGCGAAATAAAGTTAGGTTATGCGTTACTGACTTTTTTTCTTTTCACTGCATTAATCCATTTTTGCCTCTGTTCTAATTTCCAACTTGCTGTTGGAAAACTATAAAATTTACAATTGCTATTTCGACCTGTGTTCTTACAATTGACTACACAACAACTGAATGTAACCGTTTTTCAATAATTGTTATATCAATTCTGTCAAATATTAGTGAGATTTATTGCTCAGTTCGTCCACAGCGTGCGCTGCAGTCGATTCGGTTGTCCCCACCATATACTCTGCACCCTGCCAATATGCGAAAATTAAGCTGGAGACAGTCAAATAGGATCACACAAGTTGTCACCTCGATAAAACAGAGATTAATTAAAAACATAACGCTCTCTCTATTATCGAAAAATAACAGCAATCATCGTACTCAAATTTCGCGCCATACTTTTGAAAAAGCACGGGCGCGCTAAAGCTTTCTCAAAATTTAATTTAACGGATTGTATCGAGGCTAAAATACATATATTTTGGCTTTAGTCCAATTGCGCGACTAGTGCACGCGCCAAAAAAAAATATACATGCAAAATTGCCATCACAGACTCGATGATATTTTCGTGTGGGTCTGTATACGTCATCGTGGCCAATGGCGGCTGACTCGCGTTTGTTACCTTTTTTTTTTTACCTTTTTTTGCACAATAAAGTGCAAGGGTGATGCTAAAATAATCATCGGAGCACCTTCAGTCGACGGCCATCGATCGTCCTGCGATTATGTCAGGCAGTACCGAGACTTCGAGGATTGAGGAAAATTCACGTGATTTCCGGTGCAGCATTGCCAGTTTGTTTCCGGTAATATAAATTTTTTATTTTCTTCAACAATTTTTAAAAACTCAAAAAACTTTTGCTCAAAACAACAAAAACAACAACAACAACAACAACAACAACAACAACAATAATAATAATAATAATAATAACAATAATAATACTTATCCATTATTAGTTATTATAATATTTTTGTATTTCAATGAATAATATTATACCAAGTAATTAATTTATGAAAAATAAAAGTTTTTTAAAATATTAAATACGATTGACAAAAATGGCTTCCTGTTGCGATGTGTTAAAAAATAAATGCAAGCCTCAACGACGCGTATTGACGCGTTCGAAATTCGCGGCGAAGAATTTTTTAATTTTTAATTTTTTATTTGACCGCGAAATTCAAAATACTTTTTCAAGGGAACCCGGTCATTGAGACCTCTCTCTCTCCTCTCTGTGCCACGGACAATCTCTCATGTCACGACGCGTGTGCGTCACACGGGCAAACGTGCTCGTCTATTTTAGCGTGAAGCAAAAAACAAAAAAAAAAGCAGAATCGTGTCTCGTCCCCCTGGTGGTGACATGCGCAATTAGGCCCTCGCCGAGCACGTGTACAACGAAGCCCGAACGTTATTGCACGTGACTAATCATTGATGCCGCAAAGCTTTCGTATAGGGCTTCGGAGCTTTCCCGAAGGTTAAAGCGATTAATAAAAAAAAAAAAAAAAAAAAAGAAGAGAAAAATAAAACAAAACAATTTCATGGTTCTTTATAAATGGTCGATAGGAGGATTGCTGGCTCGTCATTTCGCTGTTTCGACTCCTCAGTAACAGACGGAAATGGATTTTACTCACAAAAGAATCTATCAGATACTCTCGTCGATCCTCGAACCACTCGAGCGTATTTTGACAAACGAAGATCACGCTCCCGCCGACGAGGACAGTGATTAACGAGTTTTATTTTATTTCAGAAGAAAAAAAAAAAAATAATAATTGTCGAAAATGCGTGAATACAAAAAATTAAAAACTAAAAATTACCGTTGACACCGTCATTCTGGGAATTGATTGAGTGGTTTTTTTTTTTTTTTTAAATTTTAATTTCATCGGATCGGTTTAATTTGAGAGTGAATTAGAAAAAAAAAAACATATCGAAAGACAAAATGCGACGTGGCCGATGTTGCCGATCGAAATCGGACAGCGATTTTTACGCGACGAAATTCAACGTGATTGATAAGTTTTTGAGTAAAAAAAATTCACTCATGAAACAATCGAAAACTGGTATTTTTCGCGTAAGTTATAGCTAGCGCGATTTAATTTTGTTTATAATTTTGTACAGGGATTTTTTAATGGTTTGAATTCAATTAAATATGCGAATAAATGATTTTTTCAAGTTATTTTGTTGAAGGAAAATTTAGTTTTCGATTTTCATAGATAATAATTTATGTGAGTGAGTAATTAATTTTTTTCAGTCAATTTTGTCGAAGATTTTGTATCTTTTATATGAAATTTTTCGTTGCTTATAATTGCTTTATAAAATTAATTAAACTTTATAACCTTAACTTGACTAAAACTTGAGTCAACCTAAGTGCAACATCAATTGACTTAACTTAACTTTATCTCAAGTTGACTTAACTCTAATTTAACTTGAATTAAACTTAACTTGACATCAATTTTAATTTTTTCTTATCAACCAATTGATTAATTAGACTTTTTGAATTTAATTTCGTTACACATGTGTTTTGGAATTTTAATTGACAATATTTCGTGTTGATGAACAATTTATTTTGTGCAGAGTGAAAAAAAGGAAAAATTGGAAAAGAACGAGGACGATTGCAACGATGATTCGATCGTTTATTGGCCAGGCTGCGACACCTCAATATGGATGAGATCCTGCGAGGAGGAAGTCGTTTTGCCGATCGCAGGAAAAATAACTGGGATCGTGCCGAAATGGTTGCGCGGTACACTTTTGCGAAACGGTCCCGGTAGTCTCAAAGTTGGCGAATACAGATTCGATCATCTCTTCGACAGTTCAGCTCTTCTGCATCGGTGAGTACATTTTTTTTTTTTTCCCCCAATGAATCCAAAAGTGTATGATCTTATTTAAAAAATCGATTTTTAATTGAATTTTTGTTGCGATAATATGAATGTTCTTCCAAAATCTGAAATAATTTTTTTAAATACTTTATTTGAGCTACCTAAGGATATTAATGGTCGTAGAATTTGATTGAAAAAGTATTCAATTTTTGAATAATGCTTATACAACATTAAATATGCATGCTAACTTAATTATCCTTCGTTTGGTCTAGCGAATGTACGGTAAACATAGAAAAAGATAGATCTGTATTAATTTATATGTAAATTGCATAGTTCATTGGAATTGCCTGGGAGGTGAATTTTTATTTAAATTTTTTAGATTGAAGAAGCCCCAGTGACCGTCAGATTTTAATTTTACATAGTTTAGTCTTTTAAAAAATTTTCCTTGGATACCCTGAAGCAAATATTGAATAAATCAGTTAATAAGTGGATAGATGAATAAATGAATAAATAAATAAATGAATAATTGTATGAATGAAAAAATGAATAAATAAATACAACAACTAATTCATAATATATGACTTTTTGGGTCGACAAAGTTTTTAAATTAGGAACTTTATCCGATCATTATTACAGATTTTTTTTACGAAAAAAAAAATTGATCTCTAGGACGTGAATATTCATGCAATAATAACCTGAAAAATTGCAATGAACTAGGCGATCTCATCGTGCATTTACAGTGTTTTATCTTTTTCTATGTTAACTGTGCAATCTTTCAAAATTCATTATCTTTTGGAAATAACTTTACGGTGTACAAATTTTCAATTGAGCCTTGTGTGATACAAAAATTTCAGCAATTTATTTATTAATTTTTTTTTATTTGTAAGCAAATTTTTTTTTGCTCGATATCAATTTAAAAAAAAAACATAATTATTTCATTTCGCAAAGACACTATATTTGATGAATCGTCATAATATTTTTTTTATTTTCTTTAACTGATAAATACGAGGAAGAAACAAAAATTGAGATCAAGTGGAATTAAATTCTGTCAGATGTAAATTGACATGATCCAATTTCGGTTAATCGGGAAGCGCGAGTGAAAGTTCTCCCGTAATGTTGGGTATCGTTCAAGCCTAATAGTCAAGGTCGAGGGGTGAAACGAATGGATCAACTTCGACCGGTTCTCAGTTCCCTCTAAATTCATTATTCAATTTATTAATTTTTTTCCTAGTACCCATCGCGTTATATTAGTTATAATTAAAAAAAAAAAAAAAAAATCTCTGCCTATCAGATTTGAAATACGGGACGGTAGTGTGACGTATCAGAGAAGATTCGTGCAGACTGATGTATACAAAAAGAATCACGAGGCAAAGAGAATCGTGGTAACGGAATTTGGCACCAAAGCAATTCCCGATCCCTGTCAAAGTATTTTTCAAAGGTAATTTATTCAAAAAATTATATTTAACAATTACATATTTTCAAAATCTTAGATTAAATAATTATTTTTCGTAAATATTAGCTGCAATTTAAGTCGCTTCGAATTTATTCGTTATTATTTATATTAATAGGGTTGCCGCGGTATTTAATCCCCTCGATAATCTTTCGGACAATTCGATGATATCCGTTTATCCATTTGGTGACGAGTATTATACATTCGCTGAATCACCGATAGTTCATCGTATCGATCCGAAAACTCTCGAAACTCGAAATAAGGCAAATAATAATAATAATAATAACAACAATAATAATAATAGTAAGTCAATTATTCGGTTCGCTTATTTCTTACTGTATTGTTTCAACTATAATTACTTTTTTATCAGGTCAATCTGACTGATTACGTTGGCATAATAAATCACACGTCCCATCCGCACGTAATGAGCGACGGTACGGTTTACAATTTGGGAATGAGCCTGACACCGAGAGGACCGGCTTACAATATCGTTCGTTTTTCCCCCAGTCGCCTGACGATAGGTAAATCAATTGACAAAAATGTTTTTTTAAAAACCGAAAAAAATTAAGGAAAAAAATATGTATTTACATAATTAATAACAATAATAATATTAATACCTTATTTAATAATAATGTTCTTTGAATTCATAATTTACTAAAATAATTTAAAGATGATTCGGGCGAGGAGAAGGAATTGTCGATGTTTGATCAGGCAACGATAGTAGCTACTATTCCATCCCGATGGATTTTAAATCCCTCGTACATGCACACCTTCGGTATAACGGAGAATTATTTTATAATTGTTGAACAACCATTGGGCGTTGCACTTGTCACGATGGTCGCATGTCAGATCAAGAACGAGCCCATGTGTTCGAGCCTCAAGTGGCACGATAATGAGAACGTAAGTCGCTACGAATTTATCATTATTTTCCTAATATTTTACATATATATTATCATTGTCTGATTGTCATTATTGGATTCGTGAAGTTAAATGAATTCAATCGATTTTATTGAACCGATTGAGTCACTCGGTTGGGTGAACTAGATTTTGAGATGGGTTGAATGAATGTCAAATGTTCAATGGTTTGGTAGAATAAGTCAGTTGGTTAACGCTATTTCATGAATTAGTTTAATTAATCATACATATTAACTGATCGACGATCAATTGGGTTAACTCGATTCATCCGATTCGTTCGACTTATCAAGTTGTAAATTGGTTGAATCGATTTAATCAATTGGTTTGACTCGATTCATTGAGTTGGTTCGAGACATGGACTTGTGAATTAATTGAATGGATTTGATCATTTGGTTTAACTCGATTTATTCAATTCTTCAAATTTGTTTGCAATGTTAATCAGTGAATTCAATGTATTTCAATGACTCAATTCAATTCATTTAACTATTAACTAGATTATTTCATTATGTTTTTATTTACGCCACTTTATTGAATTGTCTTAACTCAATACGTGGAATTTGTTCGATTGATCAACTTGTGAATTCGTTGAGTCAGTTCGATAAATTGGGTTGACTCGATTCATAAAATTGGTTGGATCAATTTTTCCAGTGAATTAATTGATTAGATTGCATAATTGAAGTCAACTCGATTGAAACATTTCGCTGGGTCGATTAATCCGTTGACACAACTAAATAAATCGAGTTAACTCAACTCAATTGGTTCGATAATTTACACACGTTAATTAGACAACTTCGAATTGGTCAGATTGACTCAATTAATTTTTTAGGTTAAAATCATTATTCAGTTGCATCGATTTGGGTTAACTGAATTCAATTGGTTCGATCGGTTGCACATGTTAATTATATAACTTGACTAGGTCAATTCGATTGATGGAATTTATTAAATAGGTTAGGTTGATTCAATTAATTCTTGAGATTAAATTGATTACTCGAGCAAATCGATTTGGGTTAACTGGATTATTCAATTACCGATCGGTGTTGCACATTTTAATTAGATGGCTCGGTCGGGTCAATTGGGTTAATCAAATGTATTGAATTGGTTTTGTTGACTCAATGAGTTCTTGAGATTTAATCGTTTATTCGGATGCATAGATTTGACTTAACTGAGTTACATCGATTCGACGATTTTACAGTGGTTTTGCATCGATCTCTTTTTATATCTCTTTCATATCAGACTCTTATCCACGTAATCTCGAGAGACACTGGCCAACTTGAGAGGACCTTCATTGCCGAAGGCTTCTTCTATCTTCACATAATCAATCAGTTCGAGACACGTGATCGAGATTACGTTGTCCTGGACATTTGTTGCTACCGGGATGCCAAAATGCTCGATTGCATGTACGTTGATGTGATGAAGGTTAGTGTAAAACAATAAAAAAAAAAACAAAAAACAAAAAACATACATTTATTATTTCATATCGATCATTACCGATCTTGTCATATATGTTTATTCGTCAAATCAATCAGTCAAACTTGACTCGTTGTAACTCGTTTCGGTTTGAATTCGTTAACTTATGCTTTCGAGTTGGAAGTTGGTTCATTCCAGGTTTTTCTTACAATTTTACCTACCGACTGAGTTCATAGTCATATTACCTTTTTTTATTTCTCTCTCTCTCTCTCTCTCTCTCTCTCTCGTTCTTACCGACAGAATATGCACAAAAATCCGGATTACTCGAAACTGTTTCGTGGTCGACCATTGCGCTTTGTTTTACCGATGAAGCAACCTGCAGCCGATATATCGACCGAGCAAAATCTCGTAAAAGCTCGCACGGTAAATCAGAGTCTCGAACTTTTCGAGACACTCGTTACTCATAATGAGATCGACGATCTTTCCGACGTTTGCGTCGCGGAAATTGTGAAAAATCGCGAAAGCACGAAAATACCGGAAATAGACGAGAGCCTATTGGGACGACGAGCAACGGCTCACAGATTGCCGAACGGTGACGTATTCGTAAAACCGGAATTATTGTGCGATCTCGGATGCGAGACACCGAGATTGAATTACGATTCTTATCTTGGACGGGAGTATCGGTATTTTTATGCAATATCGAGCGACGTTGATATCGATAATCCTGGAACTTTGATAAAAGTCGATACCGTGATGAAAACGAGAAAAATATGGCGCGAGAAGGGAATTTATCCGAGTGAACCGATCTTCGTGCCGGATCCGAATGGAAAGGTAAATTTTAACGATCTTTTTATCGTAAGGAAATTTATCGAAAGAAACTTTTGAGTTTCGCAAAAGTTTTTTTTTTTTTCTACGAATATTGACAAAAGTTCTTGATGTTTGCTCTCTGGCGGTCGCCCGTTTTGAGCGGTATCGGTTATGTCCATTACTCGGATGGGTGACCGCTTGGTGAGAGACGTATTCACCGAGGACTAAAGCCTCGAGTTTGCTCGTAGAAATATCCAAGAATTGTTGAAAATACCGGCTGTACGTGCCGAATTGTTCTCACTTTCCCCGTGCCCTTGTGCAAACGCCATACGGTATAAGGGGACAAGGTGTGGATTGGCTGCGAGAGACGCTCCTAAAGGGACACTGGGAATTAAATGAAATTGCGAAACGAAGAAAAATAACCTAAATTTAATAAAAATCGTTCTAAAATAGTAAAAAAAAAATTCCAAATTCAACTGAGAGTATTCAAGCACAATCGTTCGGCTGTAGGTTTTTTTTCTCACGGAAATTTTGCCTTTATCGATGATTCCTGAGGAAGCTTTTTTTTTTTTTTGGAAAACAAAAAAAAAAATAGAATGAAGATGAAGGAGTCGTTCTGAGTGCTGCAGTCTGGGGTCAAGAGCGCGAGACCGAAGTGGCACTTTTGATTCTTGACGCTGTTACCATGCGAGAAATCGGACGTGCGAGCTTTGTGACACCTGGACCGGTACCGAAATGCCTTCATGGATGGTTCAGTTTTGATAATTGATTTTTCTGACATCAATAAGTAATAAAAATTAAAAAAACAGAAATAATATTATTATTATTATTAATATTAACACGAGCACTATTATTATTATTACTATTATTAAAAGATCTGTACGTATCATTCCCATTATCCCATTTCCACAATATTGTGATATTCTTCTATGCTGGACACCATTGAATCTCAAAATAAATGATATTTGTACCCAGCTGAAAAGGTGAGTTTGTTTTTTTGCTTTCGAAATGAGTTCAAAACTTCAATAAGTGTAAATAGAATAAATTACAAAGGAGCGCAGTGGCTCGGTGGATGCGAGGCCTCGGGTTCGCCACACGCCACGGATCTGATTTCGAGTCCCACAGCCGCCGACACAAATGGCAAATGTTTTTTTCTGCAAATCCTGGTTGGTTCGGACCCCACCGTAATAAAAAAAAGCGGCCAAAACAACCTTTCTGCGATGGAGATGGAGGTGATTGATGTTTACGACTTAGGAGGACTCCCCGAAACGGTTCTTATCGCTCGGATGATGGCCGCTCAGCCGGGGGCCACTGACTTACCTACTGGATGCAGCAAAGGACGAACCTGCCTAGGGCGCCTCGGGGGAGACCGCGCTTGAGTTTACTCGCGCGGGCCACCAGGGGCACTGATGGATAAGAGCCGGACCTGTATCGCCGGAGGTTGTCTGCAGTTCCCTCTGTCCACACGGTGAATGCGATGCAGGGTCAAGGGTCAAAGGGAAGGTGAGAAGCGGCTGTAGCCGGGGAACGCACGGAGGAAGGAGAAAATAATGTCGGAGTGGAGTAGTGAAAAATAGGTGAAAAAGCGAAATGTGCCTTAAGAGTCATCGAGCGAGGGCATACGAAGCGCCAAGTGGCAATAAACGAACTAAAAATTCCCTAGATGTTTATATTCGAAGTGTAGCCGAAAATACAATAGTATTCCACAATTAAACATAACAGATAAATTAGTTCGACTTGTAAAATATACGCTCTGGTCCTCTGCTCCGTGGAATTTTTTTTTTTCGAGGCACAATAAATTATCGAAAACTCGAGGCGGTTGTCGTTTGCCACGACGCTTTTCTCACCAACTGACAAGTTCATTTTATTATTAATTTCACGCACATCTGCCACTCTCTATCGGACCAGAGCGTATTTCTCGCCACTTCACTGCACTTTTTAAAAATATTTCCAACCGATTTCGTTGAGAAACGAAGTAATCATATCGAATATTGTATCGGAGACGCCAAATCCGTGCTCACGGCTATATGACAGTACGTGCTATGTATTTCACAGTTCCGGCTACTAACGCCAGGTTCGCTAGTCACGGTTGTCGGTAAGAGCGGAGAAGCAGCAGTGATGGCGTAAGCGTAAAGTGAGCCCTGAGATAAAATAAGCTTTGAGGGGCAATCGGGGCGATCGGGGCCCTTCATGAAACATGCACCGCCCTGTAACATTTACATCCTACCCTATCGATATCCGTTACTTTTTGCTGAATGCATTGGTTGACACATCCGCCGCAAGCGACGCTAACTTCGACATGCATTTTCTTCAAATTTTTCCGCGTGAGGCGCTACCCTCGATTCTGAGTTGGTCACGTGTGCTCGATGACTCTTAAAGGTGAAAATAAGGGGAATTTAAATGGCGAAACTCCGACCTTTGTGAAAAATCCGGAAAGGGTATCGCGCGGTCGGACCTCGGGCACACTGACTGAGCTTCGGGCACTGACCGAAAGACCTAACCTTCTTACCAACCAATGATAATAAAGCACCAGGCCCGTATCATACGTATATCGGTACCCTCCGCTCGTTGAAATTATAAATTTGTTTGTTCCGCAGTGCCCGAATAACAGCTGATGTCAGTGCCCGGGGTTAGCCAGTGCCCGAGGTTTGACTTTACAAGTAAAACTCCCAAATTATTGTTAGAATAAATTACCTTTAATGTCTTTTTTTTTTTCGTGATGATATACAGTATTTACAGGTGACGAAAAAGGCGATCGACGCTTTGCATAAATAATCGCCACGAATGCGCTCAGCGCATAACAAATTTATAATTATAATGACGTTACTCATATGCATAATATATGTATTTGCATATATATATATATATAATCGATATGTCATATTGCTTACGTCAGGTTGGATGGAATGTAAAATAAACGATTGGCAGGCCTGGGCCGGAAAATCACTAGAAATTCGTGTCAATATAAACAATACGCATTTTTACGAAATAAAAATAAAATTATTACGAAAATGTTCCTTCGACTATTTTTCCGTTTTTGGGATTTTCAAGATCGACCCAATATCCAGGGGGATGTTTTCTTTTTTTTTTTTTTTTCTTCTTTTTTCATGCTAAACGATAATAATAACGATAATTAACTACTTAAATTAAACACGCGATGTTGCGAGATATAACGATATTTCAAAATGGTCTTCACATCTTCCTTCATGATTTTTCGCGGATTTCTTGTTCTTTGTTGTTTTTTTTTTTTTTTTTCAATTATATTTCATTATTCCACAGCGTTTCGTAAAATTTCACGTTCATCAGGTCACGCCGCGAACCTCTCTTCGCGACGCGGCTATCACAATTTGTTACGTTTTTTTTTTTTTTTCTTTGTTTCTAGTTCACGATTCAGACCTTCTCGGTGCTGTCGCCAGAGGCGACAATGTCGTCCGTGCAGACGGAGCTGAGCGTCGTTGTCGTCGCGACGACGCCATTATTGCTCTCCTTCGTTTCCGTATCCTCGGCCTCGCTACGCGTCAGGCTCGATACCGAAACTGCTTCATGAATTTCCTGATGCATGGGTAAGATACCGGAATTCGCGTCCTCAATCGCTTTTCGCAGCTGCACGAGTGACAACGAGAAACAACGATCAGATCCATGCACGTATAACCCGATCGATCGCGCGCGTCTCGATCCATTTTGTTTTTTCTCATATTTAAAACAGCTAACCTCAAGTTTGGTGATCAAGGATTTGAAAAAAAAAGACCTGAAAACTGTACTCTTTCATGCAAATCGTATCAAGCGGTAACTCGTTACTTATTGTTTCATCGGCTGTTTAGAACTTTCGATGCTTAACCTCAAAAAAACCGTTGGGGGAACACAAAAACCCCGTAAAACTGATTACATTGCAAGGGCAAATGACTTTTGAATGATTCAGGGGTCATATTTCAATCCACCATTTAAAATTTTCAATACTATAACCCTTGAATTCGTGATAAAACAAAAAAAAAACACCACTGGTATCCGCCATTTCGAGCTTTTTGAGATAAAAGCTTGTTACACTTCGTTGACGAGCACACTTACCTCTTTGAGGCCAACAACACCGACCAGTCTGCCGATCGCCGTGACGTAAGCATGATTCACGCCCACCATGCTGAACAGACTGTGAACCTTGAGCAACGAGGTTCTTTCCACAAGTTGAAATGGCGCTGGATCGATGTGACAACGCGAAAAATCGACTTCCAGTGCCATTTCACTCTCCTCCCAGCTTTTCTGATCCTCCGCCGACATGTCAATGACCCTTTCCCGGGGCTGCAAATACCGCGATATTACTTGTCACGATTTTATTCAATGCTCGAGGCAGTTTTTAGGTTTTTTTCAAGTCTCTTCCAGTGCCCAAGGTCCTATTTCCCCTTTTAGCAATCCCCAAATCCCTTTTTCCATCAGCCCCCCCCCCCCTTGGTATTTAAGTTCCCCTCTGTTGATAGTGCGAGTAAACTCAGGCACGAGCACCAAAGCGTCACAGAGGGCAGCACCTATCCAACACTGGTTGCCAGCCAGGATGAGCTGCACTGCTCTCGTTCCCTTTGACGAAAATTGTTTTGTTATTTTTTTTTCCCCCCAATACTCACCAATTGAACCTTTTTCGACGTAGCTGGATTGGTTGACAGCATTGGATGATGAGCCTGAACATTAATTTCGTCGACACTGTCGCGTCTCGTTGGTCCAACGTTATTGACCGAGCCCAATTCAGGATCAGGATCGACGTCCTGAAGAGTGGCTGATTTTCGAAATATCGCCTCGAATGCCAGACGGATTCTGTATTACAAACCGAGGAAACATTAAAAATGGAAATATCCATTTTCATTCGTGACTTAGGCCAAAGTCAAAGTGTCGGTAAAACAGTTTACTAAAAACATCGATTTTATGAATATCGGCGATTTCGCGGCAGTGGCCATTGGAAAACTTATTCTCATATGCCTTGGATAAGAAGCAAATGGACCTTTCTGAGTGGGTCGTCTTTAGTCGCTACAGTACCGTGAAATCGTGAAAAAAAAAACCCGGGAAAAAATTATTTAAATCTACGTAGATCCAACTTGTTAGAATTTTTAGATCAAATTTGACTTAGGTAGATCTAATTGAGATCGGTATATCCAATTGAGTTCTAGGTAAACCTACGATTTCACAAAATTTAGATCAACGTATGTCTAAAAAATAACTACGTAGATATAAATTTTGGAAAATGGTAGATCTACTCAGATCTTCGTGTACAATAATGGTAGATTCACGTACTCTCGAGTCAACCTGTTACTATATTCAAAAAATTTTGCTTATTGGATCTTCGTTGATCTATTCAAGTCACGGTATAGATTTACTTAGATCTGAGCAGATCTAAATAGAGCTCCGGGTATAGATCTAATTGAGATCTAGGTAAATCTACGACTTTCCAAAATTTAGCTCTACGTTCAGATCTAAATTTTGGAAAAACGAAAATATACCTAAATCTCTCCGCGCATAAAAGTAGATTTACGTACAACCGAGATCTGGGTAGATTCAATTGAGATCCAGGTATAATTAATTAATATCTACTTAAATCTACGACTTTCCAAAATTTGGATCTATGTATGTAGATCTAAAGAACAACTACACAGATCTAAATATAATCTGCATGTAGCTAAATTATTTTCCTCCCCGGAAATTTTAATCCCACATTGCTGATAACTGCTTTACCAGCTGAGAATGTTCAAAAGATGCATAAAAGAAAACAAAACAATACCTGCTCTCGGCACCGGTCACCGTAGTGTAAGGTGTTACGGCGGGACTGACCAGTGGGCTGAAACCCTTCAGTGTGAACGAATTCGTCTTCTTGAGGATCGATTTTTTCGGTTGACATCCAAAAATCGGTGAATGATAAGTGGGCTGCGAAAAAAAAACCAAACAACGATAGAAACAAAACTCTGAAGGGACAATACAACACGAGCCTCCGATTGTTCGACGATATATATACTCACGTTATCTCCATTGCCCGGGGTCATGGACAAATCGTTGAAGCTCTGTCGTTGCATTTTCAGTATATCCGGTGCCGGTATAACCTCGAATCTCGATGGTCTGCGGGTTCTCTCCTGTTCCCTCAATTGTTTCTCAATCTCTTCCCTCGCTCTTTCCTCCGCCTCTTTGTGCATTTTTTGGGCTACCTGAAGACGCCTCTCACGGCCAATATGCTTCTCAATGAGCTTTATCAATTCGAGCCTCTGTATGGAACCCAAGAGTATCATCGATTCCGGATGATCGACAAGGGGGAATCCCCGCAGCTTACGATTCTCCTTCAGTATCTCCTTAAGCCTCTCGTAGCTTATACCGTGCCATATGTTTCTCACATCGCGTACCATAAAGTCCTCCACGTAAATATTGTACATGCCTGAGATGGACGAGACAAAAAAAAACAACAACGACAAATCGTTACACGATTTATTGATTATCGATTTTCTCTCATTCTCGATTTAAACGATTTCATGGAGTATTTTTTCTTACCGAGCGAACGTTTCATCTTGTTTATTACGAAAGCACGAAAAAAAAAAAATCATCGATACAGTAAAACGAGTCGATCGATCTCGTTAGGGCTATTTTGTTTATTTGATTGTTTTTACTAAATTGGCAATATTTACCTGAACTCGATGGCAGTAGATCGGGCAGATACGGCAATTTTTTAATCAATATAATACTGTCGTATATGCTGGGTTGTAGGAGTGCAGCGATCGCATTGCTTATCAGTACGGCAATCATTATCGGTACTATGTGAGTTATCTGACCGGTCATCTCGAATATGATGACACTGACCGAGATCGTGTGCGTTACGGCGCCGGAAAAGGCAGCTGCGCCAACGGTCGCGTATCCGCCTGTAGGCGAGAAACGAAAAATCGGTAAAAACCGGTAAAGGATTGCGTCGAAAAAATCAATTAAAGGACGAAAAATCGGCAATGAACCGGACAAAAATCTTGCCGATTCTCACGAACGTGATAATCGTTGAAGCGCATCGATCGACGATCAATGAACATTGTGTGGGGAATCTTACCCGGTATGATCGGCGTTATAATGCCGCCGTAACGAACACCGGTGGGAAACCAGAGTGCCATTCCTTCGCCAACTGCACGTCCGAGGGCAGCGCCGATCTTGAAGACTGGAATGAAGATACCCGAGGGCACGGGCACCGTCGAGCTTATTATCGAGAAAACGAACTGGAAGAAAATTTTTTATTTTTGTATCCTTTTCTTGTAGATGCGCAGCGAGGTTCGAATGATTTACAAAAACAAAAAGCAACCAGGACCTTCCGACTCACCGTGAAAAGAACAAAGCCGAGTAGTCCAACGAACACGTCCGAATAGGGTGTCGACCAGTGCTGAACGACGTTCATCTCCTCGACACTCAGATCGCTCTTGGTCCACGTGAAGTTCGTAAAGAGTCCGTGAACCTGATCGTGGGTATTCAAATCGCCCGCCATGAATTTACCGAGTCCCAGGGGAAAGGAAACGGAGGCAGCGAGCAGCGATACGATTCCGGGATAGAGAAAACGACTATGATCGAGGCAAAAAAAAAGAAAAGAATAACCAACATTTAAGGACGGTCCACAGCGTCCGTATACTCGTACGTATCCGCGATCGCTTCGGTAGAAAGCTGGAGGATAGGGAGACCTGTACTAAAGCCTGAGATTTACAATAGCGATTGTGAATCATAGTACAAGTTTTCCTATCCTACAACCTTCTACTGAAGCGGTTGCGGATACATCTACGGACATTGCAGAGGGTCCTTGAAGGACGGTCTACAATGTCCGTAACCGTAACCGTAACCGCTTCAGTAGAAAATTGGAGGATAAGGAAACCTGTTGTATCGTTTACAATAGAGGTTGTAAGCCATAGCTCAGATTCCCTATCCTCAAACTTTATACTGAAGCGGTTACGGTTACGGTTACGTACATTGTAGACCGTCTTTAACGCATCAGGTGACAAAAAAAAACTGAGAATTCATCCAGATTTAGAAAAAAAAAAAACAGTTGTACCAACTTTTTCTGAAGAAAGCTGTTCATGCTCTTGTTCTTTCGCATAAAAATGACATATTGTCGATGCAGCCAAACGTAAAAAGCCCCGAGTAAACCGCTGCCAACGCCGATCAGCGCAAACGCAAAGAGCTCCTGGGGATCGAACGGAAAGTCCATCGTGAAGTTCGTCACGAACATTGCGGTTATCGTTTCCTCGCGTTGAAACCATATTGCCAATAGTCGAAACATGGTTGCGCCGCATACAGCGGTGAAAAAACCGCGCCAGTAATTTCTCACCGCGAAATACACGGTCGTTACTTCGATACTGAATAAAACACCGCCGATCGGTGCGGCGAAACACGAAGCGACACCTACGGCGCATGCGGCGGCCAGCATCTCGCAATTTCGGCTCTCGTTCTCGTAAATTCCCTGAAAACTCGTCACGAGTTTGGACAACAGGGTCGCCACGATACTGGCTATGTGAACGAATGGACCCTCCTTGCCGAGTGGCAAACCCGAGCCCAGAGTCGCCGTAAGACCAACGACTTTGGCCACGAGGGTGCGAAAGGTCAGGTATTCCTTGAGCGCCACGCCACGCAGTATGGTCTTCATTTCGGGGATTCCCGAACCTATGCTCTGTGGCGCAACAATGTGAACGAAACCCGCACTGAAGAGGATCAGGCATACCGGCAATGAGACCCATGCCAGATACTGAAGCGCCGGATGTGACGTCAGATCCTGATACAGCCATATCCTGGCTGGTTAAAGTAGAGCATTCGTCAGATCGAGAATTGGGTTTAATTGAAGACAGGAATGACATATTATTGCAATGATAATTTGTTTATTGGGAATCAACACGGAGGCGGGGCCTATCCAATATGGCCTCTTCTCTCCAGTCAGTTGCCAGTAGCCAGCTCTAGTTAGCATGGGGCAGCATAGGGAACAGTTGTAAACACTGGATTACCGCATATTTTTCGGCAAAATGCGATTTTTTGTGGTAACATTTGACAATGGGGTTTATTACCGTTGGAGATTATGCGTGGATAGAATCCACTGCGCAAATTGGATACGGATCAAGTGATTATCGCCATAAGGATTACAATGAACCTACATGACATCCCATGTTTAACCTCAAAATCTTTTAAAAAATTCCCGTCACTTTTCGGTTAAATAAATGCGTTCGAACAATAAATTATTAGTTAAAATATCAAACTATCGCGTGAAAAATGTTTTATTTATAAATTATTGTCCATATTTCATAAGTCATGAAATTGAAAGTCACGTCGCTTGTGTTTACACGACATAACTAAAACGATTATTCATATTCTGCGTGTGCTGAAAATCTCATGCCCTCGCATCAAATATCGATTATGTCTTCTCGATCTTTATTTTATGATTTATTTCTTGTAATAAAGCAGCAGATTTTTAATTATTGTTAAAAAGTGACAAATTCGTATGGTAATCAATGGTAATCATCAGGCAGCAACTGGAGAGAATTACTTGAAAATTCGGCCGCTAGAGGTCAGGGTGACATTTGTGAGTTCCCAATTGAAATATTATCTTGTGATGCTGCTATATACGCGTGTGTGCGGTCGTACCTTTGTGTTGTTATTGTGTACCTATTTTATTCTTAGTTTAATCGTGTCTTTGTACTACGTACAAGATATTTCATAATTGATACAAAAGATATGAATTTTCTATGCGTACGGGGCATTTAATTTCACATATGCTCGGGTGCGGTAATGATGTATCACCAGTATGTTAAGAAAAATAATGATTTTAAACAATAAATTTGCAATAAATGTTGGAAGTAGATAATAAATTACACAATCGCACTGAAAATAATTTCCAATGGTTCGTTGTAATTTTGAGATTGATATGAAGATTTATTAGCAAGCGTGCAAACTGGAAGCTTTTGCACATTGCTTATCCTCATTACAAAATTATCTCGATGAGGAGGCGATTTTCGTAGTTTCGTTCTTGCCAAATTGAATATCCTGTCTCCTAGCGTACTTAGGTACATTTTTTTTGCATTCATAATCTCAAATTTACAACAGTTGGAGCGATCACAGAGATATTTTTCGAAAATTAAAAAATTTTATCAAGTCCAAACCCCTTAAGTGATTCTTGCTACATTCATAATCAAACATCGTTGCCCCGTAGTGCATTTATATACGTATTTTTGGCTGAATAACCTTAAATTTACAAACGTTAGAGCGTTCAAACATTTTTCGAAAATTTCAAAATTTTACGAACTCTTAACCTCTCAAGCCATTCTTGCCAAATTTAATACTAAATCTGCGCTTCTTTCCTAGCCTATTTACATAAAAAGTTATAGGCGAACATCCTCAAATTCACCGAAGTAAGAGTAATCACAGGTATTATTGAAAAAAAAATTCAAAATGACCTAAAATCGGACAACCGGTATAAATTTTTTTCAAAATTTCAGCAAACAAGAGGGGTTCCATGTTTTAGTTGCGTGCAGAGTTTCAGCGGGGTAGTTTAAGCGGTTCAAGAGATGTTGCAATTTCAATTTCCAAAGGCCTGACGGACAGACATTTTTTCTAAATGCGTTTTCTCGATGTTTTGGCACATTCTGAATACATTGGCTGAATCTCGAAATTTTTGCTTCCTCATAAGGAAGCAATAAAATTGCAAAGAAGGCTCTGAATACAATTTTCATTTATGGGGATATTAATGTTCAATATCATCCACAGTAATTTTGATATCAAAATATTGGATTCAAAGGAAATTATCAATTTCCCAATCCAACGTACATCAATTTCAATTCCACGCACTTATATTGTAAATTTAATACATGCTTTTGAACATTAAATTTAATAACTTTTTTTTTAATCTTTTGTAGTTATTGTAGCTTGGGTTAAGTTAAAGGTAAAATGTATGTTGGGTAGGCTAAATAAACCGAGGAAAATGAACTATGACAATGATTGGTATATAATTAAATCTTACCAACTTTAAAATAAATAAATTAAATTCACCAAATCATTGCTGAATTTTTAGAGAAGCTGACGTAAATTTTTTTCTAAATTCATAAATAAATTAATTAGTTGCCTAATTAATTTAATTAATTAATGTAAATAAACTTTTTATGCACGTAGCACGTACGTAACAAATTTATAATAAAAAAATATGAATAATAGCACACGCGTGAGTATGCGAATTTTACAATGCATAATTTACCATGTGACACCCTGGGTAACGGGTTGGGGTTTGACTCTTGAAATGAGAAACTAGCTGCCAGTTTAGTTTAGCCCGGACTAAGATTTGACAGTTTTGTCGTACGGTTGAGCCTATTATGTACATATGCAAGTGCTGCCTCGTTATTGAGAATGACTTTGCCCGTTCGCCATCTAGCGGCATTCTCGAAAACTACGTTTATCTGCGAATTTACTAATTTTCCAACTGAATTATATTAATTTCCCTATACGCGTTTGGAATTTAATTTTGTATAATTAATTTCTCATTGAATGAATATATAAATTTTACATTACTATACATGATCTATAAATGTAACATAAAAATCTTGGGAATGAATTGTTAATTCGACAATGCAATTAACCAACATGCACGAATACATCTGTATAATTATCATTAATTATGATTACCCTTGCAGAGAAAATTATTTTTGTATACGATTTTATCGATAAAAAATTATGAATTTTCAAATGCTATGTTTTTCCTAAATTTACTCGTATTTTCGCACGGTCGTTTTTTCGTATGATTGTTTGTTTTTTTTTTTTTTTTTTTAATCATTGACGTTGCTTCACTGCATTTTCGTAAAAGTGGGAAAATTTTTTGTTTTTTTTTTTTGACTGACCGTTGTTGCACATGGAAATTCCACGATCCATCGAGTAGCTCAGCAGCGCCATTATGACACCGAGAAGAGCGAGAAAAACCCAGTCCTCGCCCAGTCTCGCGCCCGTGTGCTTCCACGCGAATGCCAAAAGTGCAACGAGCTTCTTGCATAGCGGACCACGTCTAGATTTTCTGAGATCCTCGGCCCTGACCTTGTCGAATTTTCGTCTCGCTTTGTCGTGAGACTTGAGCCTTCGTGCTTCTTCTTTAGCAAATTCACCGAGATCCTTCGTATACCGACCATACATCTGGGAGAGAGAGAGAGAGAGAGAGAAAAAAATAAAAACGTTAATGACGCACCACAATGCAATTGAGAATATTTTTCTGAACTAACAAACTGCGAACGTAACGGAAAAAAATGCATTTTACGAAATTGAAATACAGTCAAGCAGATGCAACGATCCATGATACTAAATCTACTATAGATATTTTTTTTCGAAATTTAATTTAATTTTCGATATTTCTTTATTATTGTTATTTTTGCCTAATTGACTCACCGATTATTCTTTGCTTTCTCGTTAAACTCGAATCAGAATAAGATTTTCCAATCCGAAGCGTGTGATTTAAATTGCAATTAATCGAATCGAATTGGTTATTCATCGCGTGGGCTCAATTATTCTTAAAAATCTCAATCGCAATTTTCATTTGAAAAATGGCACGTAAAGGCAGAAAATAAATGAAATTTCTAATTATGATGCACGTGTCGTCAAAATATCGATGATGTTTTTTTTTTTTTTCTTTTTTACGCGGAAGATCACGAAAATATTTGTCTCTGAAATGATCTGTTATTTTTTTCTAACGCCAAAAATTAACGGTGAAATGATAAGTATTTTTTTTTTTTTCAATAATTAATTTTTTTTTTTTCCACGACACAATTTCAGGATCTATCGATCCGTACGGCTCTGGGGCGCCGACGATTACAATTCGTAGTTGTTGGTGCAACGAAGATTTGAAAAAAAAAAAAAAAACCACCGAGAGGCGGCTTATCACGAGCTAAATCACGGGCTAATATGTATTCATTAACGCTGGATATTTGTCAAACAAAGCTCCGTAAATTCGTTTCGCATAATTCGTCGTTCGTTTTCTCGGGCAAATCGTGATCCGGAAAATATGAAAAGTTTAAAGGATAACGTAGCAGGGTGAGGGACGTAATGAGAAGCAAACTTCGAGGAATTATTCTCAGCTCGAGCCAAAATATTTGAGGAATTCTCGGGACAATTAATTACATCTCTAACTACCCGAGATTCGCGTCAACATTAATTATTTATTTTTAACTTCAATTTCACTATTTTCAAGCCAAAAAGGAACAATGAAATTTTCATTGAAGCAAAAACGCACCGTTTCATTCAACTTCAATCAATTTTTCATAACAAAAAAATACGACAAAATTGATGGATCAATTCATGACAATAATTTAAAAGAATTATTGCTCTTTAACATAACTATAGTGTAATCTTCGTTGAATTTCCACAATGCAATCGTCAACGGGGCCAAAATCAAGCCTGTCTATAGTGACTATAATCAAAGCAAAATTATCGTCATCCTCTGAGCGTGAAATTTTTTTGTTTTTCTCACTCGTAAATTACCGAAATCCTTCTTTATTTTTTCGGTTTTTTTTTTTAAATGGATCATGATGCGGCTTACACTTACAACGTAGTCATCGTTACAGACGAAGTAGGACCTGTTAAGCAGGGTGGCCGGCATGTAATCGGGAGATTCCTGGTGGCGCGTCGATGAACCTCGCCGATCGGAACTCGGGGGAATCCCAGCGCTCTCGCGCTATCTCTCTCTCTCTCTCTCCTTCTATTCTTTATGTTCCGTTCCTTCTAGGACTATCGATTCGTCGGTAAAATCGCACAGGCCACTCGGGGATTCCCGGCGATACGTCTAACATTTTTCGTCGCAATAATAATTGTTCACGTACTTTTGCGAATTATCGAGCGATTTCAATGAACAATTATAAAAGTT
Organism: Rhorus exstirpatorius; assembly: GCA_963564615.1. Taxonomy (NCBI): domain Eukaryota; kingdom Metazoa; phylum Arthropoda; class Insecta; order Hymenoptera; family Ichneumonidae; genus Rhorus; species Rhorus exstirpatorius. Next base: position 33,231,059 of record OY751318.1, read on the forward strand.
AAAAACGGTCGATCGATGTGGCCGGTATGGTAGAAAATTTTTATTAACCGTAAATAATTTATTTTTTGTTTGCTTCGATTGCCCTCGAATTTTTCTGATATATATATATATTTTTTTTTTTTTCAAATATTCCTCGCGATATTTTCGTAATTTCGGGATGCATTCGCGCTCGTTAGCTGTCGCACAACGAGGCCAAACTGACCGATGTCGTCGAATGTTTCGACGACTCTAAATCCACTGAGGCTAGACGAGGCCTCCCTCCCGCACACACACACACACACACACACAGACATACCCTCTGGGCCAACACGTCGTTTTGCTCTAGCGATGAATTTGGTGAAATTTGGCAACAGTCGGAAAAACATTATTTTTAGATGGCAAGCTCTTGGGTATATATGCATCTGAGATGCGAAGATACTCTATTGTTTATGCGCTAAGTAGCGTCTATCGCTCGTCCCATCCCGAATTCGTCCGCGCAGCCAATCGCATTAACCCATCATCGACGATGACGTCGATGGATCACTTTTTCGCTGATTCGTCCGAAATTTTCTTTTTTTATCCGACACAGGCGATTCGATATTTCGATTTTTCTTTCAAACTTGTTGTTTTTTTTTTTCATTCCTCAATTTTTTATTGATTAAAATTAGCCACAATTTTCGTATTAATTTCATTGATTAAGAAAAAAAATTACGAATCAGTCGAACATGCGAACGACAAGGTACTCGGCAACACGAAATTCGTAATACAGGATTACAACAACAATTATAACAATGGCGTACATGTTTTCTTTTTTTTTTTTTTTTTTTTTCATTATAAAGAAAAAATGAAAAAATTACTCAACAGGGTGAATTGATTATCGTTATTAATCACGAGGGATTCACTTGTGATTCTTTGGTCGCTATTATAATTGAAACTTTTACGCTCACGTGTGTCAATTTTATTTCGTCCTTGATCTTTTTTCGCATTTTTTTTTGGATTCTTTATTTTGTTTTTTTTTGTTTGATGAAAAAAAAACTCGAAACTAACGGCCATCGGGTCTCTTTCGGCCACCCGTTTCACGCCACACTATCCGACTTGAGACCTCGTTTTTGACTGGCTCGGACTCTCTCACGTTGCTAACTGATACTTCGAGTATTTGGCAGCGAGTTCGATCACAACTGAGTAACTTATGACTCTCCTCAAGGGTCGTGGCAGGATATAAATAATGCTACACGGCCAGCGAGACGAAATTCTAGAGTCGGGAAAACGATGGAGACGTCAGGATATTACGGATGGTGTGTGATTAACGATCGAAAAGAAAAAAATTCACAAAAGAAGTTGTATTCAGTGATTTAGAGGGATTTACCGGTTTTTTTTTTTTTTTTCATGAGCAAGCTGCAGAGATTGTTTTTTGTTCGATCCACAGTAGGGATGTTCACGTTTTTTTTTTAGATTTGATTCAAATTTTTCAAAATAAATAACGTAGGAAAACCGATCCTATTTATTTTTTAGAATATTCAACCGTGCATTCGATTCAAATTTCAACGAATTTTAGAAGTTGCTCTTTTTACATTCGCCCGTTGCAGTTTTTACCCTTTTTTTCGAGAGCCAGTATTTTTTTTCAAAACTTTATTCGATTTTACGTAAAAAAGGTCCCGAGGCAATAGCATCTACGGCCAGTAGTTTCGGAGATACGAATTTTCGGAAAAAAAAAAAAAGTGTTTGGTAAATTTACAAAATTTGTAACCTCGAAATTAGCGATGTCAAGTGCTAATGTTACAGGAGCTTTTTTACGTAAAATTGACTGAAATTTTGGAGAAAAAATACTGATACCCTGAAAAGCGTAAAGAAAGGCATCATTCGATTGTTGCAAGTGCAAATTGGACAATTTTTATTCGCATTTTTTTAACGTTTCAAAATTTTGCCGTAAGTGCAAGTGCTCCGCTATTCGCCGTGCGCGCTGACGTACTTGATTACTGCGCATGCTCCAGTGGCCGAGTAGTGGAGAATAGCAGTAAAATCAAACTATGGTCCCGAGCTCATTACTTGAGAGGAGTTCTGCTGCACGATGGTATAGACAAACCCATAGAATTTCGGGATGACATCGACATTGAGAATTTTCGTGATACTATTTAGATGGATTACTTATTGCGATATTATAACTATTATTATTATTATTATTATTAATATTTTTTCACTTTATGCTGTCGATAATCTCCATGGAAATTCATACTTATTCATTATTTTCAGGGTTTACTGTGCGTTTATTGCAAGCAAAGTACATTTTAAAATAATTATAAAGGACGCATCTGCTTTCGAAATTCATTGGAGGTACAATAAATTAGTTTGATTTCCTTTTTTTTTTGCTCTGACAATTGAAAATTAAAATTAACACTTATCAATAATACTTTAACAATTAAACAATTATTAAATAAAATTTATTTAATGTTACCTATACCAAAATATATTTAATTTGACATAATATAATTATAATTAACAACGATCGAATTAATTAATCATATCGATGAGTTATTTTGTCGTTTGCGGCTGGTTTGAACTCTCGTAACACTCGTCGACACTTTACTATTAATTTTCGTGCTGGCGCATGAAGCGTCCATGCAGTCGAATTGACGTCAGTAGCGACCACGTCCTACTGGGCAAACGGCCCTCTAATCCAATTTTAGTAATTGGGCCTACATAATTAGCTATTTTTTCTATTAATAGAGAACTCGCCGCGAAAAGAAATGATTTTTGGGTGTCGTGGCTCGCCAGAGATGCCAGAATAAGGGAGAATGCCCTCGATCGATGGCAAGTTAACAAAATCATTTATTTTATGTTAAAAAAAAAAACAATAACGAAACTTTCGAAAATTGTGTTAATCAATAAATTTAATGATTCTTCAATAATGTAATTTAATAATTTTATTGAGAGTTTCTATTTTTATTTTTCCTTCAATCTGGCATCATCGGGCTGGTTGGACCGGAAATTGTAATATAAAAAATTCCGGAAGGTGCAACAGTCATCGAGTTGCATAAAAATTTATAAATAAAAGATATGAATTCTGGATATGAACTACCAAGACCAATATCGAAATATTAATATTTCATTCTCTCATTCAATTATGCAAATTTCATCGAATAATTTCATTTTCATTATTATTCAATATGATTAATGAATTTTTAATTACGCACAATCAATTTACACGAATAAATTTTTCCATGTCCCTGCTCATTAGTATTCTGTTGATTTATTTTTATGAAATAATTCTTAACAATTAAGAAAATTATTTTTCATTCAACATCAGTAATTATAGTTTTTTAAATTTATTCGATAAATTGATTTGTTGTAATTTTAATTTATTATTGATCAGATAAATATTTTTAAAAAAAATATATATATATATATATGTATATGTGACTGGATACAGGCAACATGCAAAGGTGTTAATAATGTCACGAGTGCATAACCATACACCTGTATATATATAAATGTGTATGTGCGAGAAATGCAATCACGTTGTCACATGACGACTTTCCATGCTGGTCACGCATGCCTCATATGCATAACGAGTCCATATAAGCTCTCGTCTCCGCTTTATATGACGAGAGAAGCTTGTGTCATGTATGTATAGGATGGCATCGGTCACAGAAGCATTGAATGAGCGCCATACGATTTTACTTCTCAACGAACTGTAACATCGCCAACCACCTTAAATACTTTGCTATTATATGTTTCTATTATAATCTCCACAAAACGTTTATCTATACGACAATGAATTTCATGTGAGGCATACATTATCTTCTTGACAATTGAAAAGTTTCATTTTCAGGTTAAATTAATGGCAATTTAATTTTTCAAATGACAAACTTGACCTTCGACTTTTTTTTTTATTTTACCTTGCGATAATTAGCAGGATTATATATATTTTTTTTAAATAAAATTACTTCATATTTACGTCAATGTAAAAATCAATTTTTAAATAAATCATTTTGTACCTGATTAAAATTAAACACAGAATTGAAATTCATTCTTTTACATGCTACAAAAATGTAGTAATATTTTTTTGAGACGAATAATGATATTGCAATAAAAAATAAAGAAAAAAAAAAACGATCTGGCTTGACGTGAATCCCAAGAATTTAAATTTAAAATAACTTCTGTATTCATGTCGATTTTTCTCAGCGAAATAAAAAATTCAAAGTTCACCATTCTAAAAGACATAAAAAATGTATACTATAACGTGTAAATTTATCCAAGCAATTTTCTTGTTTTTATAAAAGTTTTATTGTTGATAAAGCAAAGAAAAAAAAATTGAAAATAAATAATTTCGTGTTCAGGGGAATCCTGCTTGTTGCAGGGATCAATTATGCCAATGCGATCTAAGTACAAACGAAAAAACAAATATCAATTATACTTCCTATTCGTGATGGCCTTATAAAGATCGTCCGTCATAGAATCGAATTACAAAAAATTCGTTGACGTCAATTTTAAAATACGAAATCACCACGGGGGTCTTCGCGGCACGTGTAACTTTCGATTGCAATGTTTGAGAAAAAAAAATTTTTTTTTTAATCGTCTACCTTGAAATTGGAAACGGCTTAGCGTTCTGGTGCTAATCGAGGGGACGCGTCATGTACACATCCGGTTAACCGATGTACTGGATAATCAGTTACGATGAAACGATTTCTCGAAATTAATCGACGATACTCAAAAATTACTCAAAAGTACTCAAATATTAAAAAATTACTTAAAATTACTGAAAAATGAGGAATTTTGTAGAATTTGGAAATTTTCGAAAAAAAAAAATGTCTCTGCAGCTCTAACATTCTCGAGATATTAGGCTTAAATTTTTAATATAATAAGAATATGACTTCAATCGGTCGAAAGATTCTGATTTTTACTGAATATTTAATTTTTAAGCTTTCTTAATTTCTTCACGCTTAGCTCTCGAGATTTCTCAACGATAATCATAAAACTGTACCTGACTTCTGATTATTCGTATGTAATTCAGTAAAAAAAAAACGGAAAATAATTGACAAATTGTCTTGCTCAGAGAGAAAGCTCGGTGAACGAAGTAAAGTAATAAGGAAGCAAAGTGCAAGTCATGAAAAATAATATGACTTTTGTTTTTATTTTTATTCGGCTATTTATTTTTGTAAAAGTTTTCTCCACGCTGGACCTACGTAGTACAGGTGATTAATCACCTCTATAGGATATAATGATCGAATATTTCTCATATTCAACATTGTATATTATGGCTTTAAATAAATAAATACATAAATTAAATAAATAAATAAAATAGTCACGCAATGAGTGTCATCGATAATCCAACATCGATGAATCGATTAACTTATTTTCCAGGTCAAAAAACGATCCATTAAAAATCAAAATTGGACCCGAAAGATCAGTGAAATATTCACTGAAATAAAAAAATCAAATAAAAAAAAATGTAACCATTCGGAAATCAACTCAAATCAGTAAAAAAAATTTCTAATAATTCACTGTCCAATGATTTTTGTGAAAAAAAAATGTTTTTTTTTCCATATTCTCAACCCAAACCAACGCAAAAAAAAATTTGTAAACACATTTTTTATCTTCAAATTCAGTAAATTTTTGACCGGTGCGTTAAGGCTATACCTTAATTTTCATACAAGGTTATCACGCACGGATGTGAATAAAAAAAATTAAAAAAAAATCTGCAGAGAGGGGGCAGCCTCGTGGTCCACACGGCTCACGCAAGAATCAGCTGATCATTGACACTTTCATGTTCACTCGTAATTCCGGTTATGGCAGAGTCACGGGACTTTATCATGCGTGGAGAGAGGAAAAATAGAAGTAGAAAAAAACGAGCGAAACAAAAAAAAAACGGTACACGAGTCACGAGGTGTTGGATGCCACCTCATCGCACATCGTTATTACGAGAAAAAAAAAAGTTTCAATAATAAAATCACGTGTATGTGCTTCTCTCGTATAATCCGAGGCTGAAGTTTCGCAAAGATCACACAATCGCCGCGAGCTCGACGAGCATAAAATGTATACGTTTCGTAAAAGGAGTTTAAAAGAAAAAAAATCATCGCTCAGTCAATTTCAATTGCAGAAAAAACAAATTTTTCGATATTTCACGAAAATTAAAAAAAAAAAATTAGTTATTCGTGAAGTGACGACTTTGTTCCTATTTAGAATACTCAGGCTGTAAAATTGGCATGTAGATTGAGAGAATGTTGTTAGATCAAAAATTTTTTTTTTATTTTCGTGGACATAAATTTACGTTACTTAGAAAAATTATAATTATAATTTCAAATGATTCATTATGAATTCAATACGAGTTATTCGATTCGAAATTTAATTTAATGAATCGAACTTTCGATTAATTAAATTTAGTCAAAGTTTCGAGTACTTTGTGATTTAAAAATCTGAAAAAAACAAACATCAATCAGATTAAAGATGCTAAATAAAGATCTCAATGCTTATGATCTTTTTGAGATTTCTCTTTTTTTTTTTTCAAAATTCACGTTTTCGCAAATTTTCAGCGGTTTTAACCGCAAAATTGTCCAGTTGGATTATGCAAAATTTCTACAAGTCACTAAAAAAAATACTACGGACTCGGAAAAATTAACGAATTTATTTTTTGTATGAAAATAAAAAGAATTGAATCTTATCGATGATTCGTCAAATAACTTTTTGCAGCTCATTTACTGTGAACGTTGTTGCCTCGTAACTATTACAAAAAAAATGTATTGGCATCTTCGATACGATTCATCGAATATTCGTTGCAGGGTAAACGTGAAAAAAGCTTGCTCGAAAATTTTATGGCTTTATCTAAGGAAAGCAAAAACGCTCACCTGTCCGAGGTTCGAAAACTTCGAAGCCAAATTAGGTACACTAATTTGGTGAAATTTTCATATTTGTCGTGAAAATTTATAGAACAACAAAAAAATGGCATAGCACAAAAAATGAAAGGCAATTTTTCAGCTCGAACGATTCCGAAGAGAATGAGAGTACAAAGCGGAACCGCGGAAGTTCATCGGGAAGCAAAGTTCGAGTAATTTTAATGAATCAACTTATTGTTTCTAGCTAAAGTTCAAAAGAAAGAATTTTTTAAAAATTTCTTCCACAACTCTGTATTAATATTTTTCTCACCTACCTATCACCAATCGAATGGTATTTTTTTTTTCTTCAAAAATTTTCATCAACGTTGTCCAAAAAAAAAATATTAATAATAATAATATTGATAAGATAATAATAACGATATTAATAATAATAATTATTATTGTTGATATCATTTAATAATTTAATATTTTTTTAATGCTCAAAAATAATAAACAATGGGCACCCGAAACGAAAACTTTGATTTTTGGCAAGCGATGAGAACAGTTCGTCTGCGAGCCGTCTGCCCCGTTACACCTTCCCCTCTCGTCGTGCATACATATATATATATATCAATAGTTTAATTATAAACAGAGTACACGAGACGTTCATTGCCATTCTGCTGTTGTTCGATGCAGCGGACATTATGTGCGTGGCAGTGCGACAAGGCTTTTCGTTGGTTCTTCGTCTCGTAAATAAAATGCACTGACTGTACGAAATCCCAATGCGAATCATTTACGAAACACCAAAACTAAAGCAATTGTCACGAGTCAGCCAAGATCCATTATCGAATTTCATAATGTGCAATAAATATATATATATATATGTATTTTTTTCTTTTTCAATTTCATGCCATGCAAATTTAATGATGCATCTCGTTGCATGCTCTGTTGCAATTTTTTTTTTTTCTGAAATTTCGTAAAATCTTACAAACGTGTTTATGTAGTCGAAGGGATCGAATTCGGGCTGATCATCCTCGGGATTCGGTGGAGGACAAGGGTAGAACGCTTGCGAGGGTCTGGTCAAAGGAAAAAAATAATAATAATAATAATAATAATCTCGAAACACGTGTAAATTTTTTCAACGTTTTTTTTTGTTCGGCACCATTTTTGAATTTTTATTTTTTATTTTTTTCGTATTTTTCAAATATCTCTACCTGTGAGGACGAGCGGTGCCCTTTTCGCGCAATTTCACCATAAGCCTCGTAAATTCTTCCCACTCTTTGTCAACTTCTTCCTCGCTACCCTCCGGATGATGATGAAGGAGGCTGTCCTCCAAAAGCTCTTTCTTTCCACTCTGACTCGTCATTGTTTTTTTTTTTTTTTTCTTTTCTTTTCTCCTTAATAGTCGTGTCAGAATCGAGTAGGAAAATTTGCCACTCTCTTTGACAAAAAAAAAAAAAAAACAAAAAGAAAACCAGACGATGGCACCGCTAACTGGACACTGGAATCACCGGTCTGACCATTGACACATTTTTTTCACGGTTTTCCCTTTCAAGGTCCAGAGCTCACTATCGAGGGATTGTTTTTTTTTTTTTTATTTCTTCGAAGATAAAAATTTCCCGAGTCACTGATTTCGCGTTAAGCTCTCAATTTCCATGTTCATGCATTAATGTTGAATACGTTGTAAGCAGGAAAAAAAAAATTTTTCATAGAGACACGCCATTGTCAATGGAGACAGTGAGTCACACTGGAGCGAACATCGAGCTTGACGAACGTACCAGAAGCGCTATACTCTCATTCGGCCACATCAGCCACGGGTTTGTGCCTTCAATTTATAAACTCATTAGTCCTCTCGGGAACTATCACGGTACTTCGGACACGGCAATTTTACTCGCGATTCTCCCGACTATTACAAATCGTCGCATGCCTTCGAGTTACCATCGTAAAGAAAAAAAAAAAAAAAAAATACCCCGACACGCGAACCCATTGCGAATATAATTGGTCAAAATTTTTTAAAAAATTTTTTACATTTTTTTACGGCGACTGAACAGTTGGAAACGTATTCATTAAATCGAAACTCGATGACGATCACGATATGGGGATCGAGGAAAAATTATTTTTCCAAAATCGTCAGTATGTTTTAGGAAAAGAGATGTTTTTTTTTTTTTTCATTTCTTGAAAGCGAAAAACCGCGACTTATATACATATTTTTTTTATTTTTTATTTATTCAATCATTTGAATTATTCCAAATCGACGGAAATACGGTTTGTTGATTAATTGAAATAGTATATTGTTTACCGAGCGAGAAAACGGTCGTTTGCACGCCGAGTATGAAGTTGAGCACCGAGGCAAAGCCGAGGTGTTCTCAACTTCATACGAGGCGCAAACGACCGTTTTCTCCGTGTTGAACTTGCTATTTTTTACAAAAATTTCTTTTCGCCAAATGTGTCCTCGGCTTTTCGGCAAACGTTCTTCGATTCCGGGGTATGAAAGGAAATGAAAAAAGAAAATGGACATTTTGTTTTTTTTCTTTTCATTCTCTCATTGGCGGTTGAAACGCTTGCAGATTCGCGATCTTTTCGAATAATTCTTGTCTTTTTTTTCTTCTTATCATTTTCCATTTTTCGTGCTCGAAAAAGTTCTTCAAATCCATTCGATTTTATGCAGAAATTTATATAAAATATAGTAGGATTTTAATGAAAAAAAAAAAATAAATAAAAACAATTTGTCGTTGTAAAATGAATATTGTTGATCGAGACTGTACGATGCTGGATTCCGTAATGGGCCACTTCCCTCCCGAGAGTCCGGGTGAGCTGTCGGAGGCTGCGCGCGGTTTAGTTTTAACGGTGGATAACAGCAGTTGCGCGGAGTTATAGTAGGCTCGTAGGAAGCTGACTTCAAAGTCACGAGTTATCATTGATCAAAATTACCACGCAATTTCACACGTCTTACAGGCTTGCCTTCCCCCCCTTCTCAACCTTGTGCCACGTCGATCAGTTGGGTTATAGTGTGGGGTTAACATGACGACGGGCCAAGAGTTAAATTTTTACGAACCAAATCGCGTTTCCCGCTTAAGCGCGGGACAATAACGTACCCGTGGGACAAATTATCATACGAGAATTTGCGCTTTATTTGAAAAAATAAAACGAATTTTTAAAAATGCCTTTGATTCTTCGACGCGAAAATGTGGTATGGAAGATCAAAAAAGAGAGAAAAAAAAAAATTGGTGTTGCTTCGTTACAAGTTTGATTTTATGTAGTAAATATATAAACGCAATGGGGGTGTGAAATATTGTTGAAATTAAAATCGTTCGGACTTCCGGGTCGTGATCTTGAGCGCAACCACGATGAGACGGGTATTCTAATTAATTAACTAAATAACTAACGGATCGGTCGCGGTAACGATCTAACTCGTAATCAAATAATAACTAATCGGTTCGTTAATCACGAACTAATAAGTTCATTTACTAGTCAGTTAATTACTAATGAGTTAGTTATTTTTCGGTTATTTACTAATTCGTGACTAACTTATCAACTAATTAACGAGTTACATAGTTGGCTGGTGACCAACTAACTAGTTGGACAGTTATTGACCAACCAACTAGTTACATTGTTAATTAGTGACTAAATAATTGACCGGTCAGCTAGTTAGTTATTTAGTAACTAACCACTACTAACCACCTAAATTCATTAACTAACTGCCTTACTAACTTGACTAACTAACTGAATAGTAAAAGTTAGTAACTACCTGCTGTTAGTTGTAACTGTTACAATTAGGTAGGAGCAAGTTAGTTACCAACTCCCGATAGTAAAGTTAACTAACTGCTGCTAGTAAATTACTAACTGCGATTTGTAAGATAATTACTGATTGACCAACTACCCAATAAGTTAATTATGAAATTAATAAATATACGTACTTCTTTATTTACCAACTGACTAACTAACTAATTAGCCAATAAGGTAGTAACTAATAGACTAAAAACCCAATAAGTTAGTTATTAACTAAATAACTGACTGTCCAGTTGGTTACTAATTAGTCGGTTAGCCGATTAGAGGTGCTGTCTACATAGGTCAGTAATTTGGTATTATTCTGGTATGTCCTACTATATTCTACATAGGTGTGTAATTGGGAATGATTCAACTTGTGTGGCTGCAGTTATGCTGAATCTCACCATGCACTCATTAAATTCTGAGGACTAATCACATCACTTAAAATTCACCGATAAGTCATGATGAACTTGTATAAAAGTCATGTCTCAGAATAAGACATTTTGCTTAGGAAGCCGAGCATATAGGGCACTTCAGTGTGCTAATGTCGTATAGAGCGTAAAAATCTGCTCTTCGATAGTTACAACTTCCTGCATTATGTTAATACCGCGGCTGTTGTTACGTCTCGTTACGTGTAAAAAGTACTCGAGTTTTGGGACAAAAATTATAGTATAAAAAAATTCAGGACCCTTTCAAAATTATCATCGTCTCGGTATAATATAAGCTATTTTAATTTCGTGCTCTTTATTTGATGCTCAAGAAAAATTTGACAACTCTGCTAATTATCCATAGCTAGATATTTCGATGAAATCTTCTCCTCAAATCCGTAGTAATCTCTCTCGATACAGGTAATTTAAAAAAAATAGAAAAATATTTATTAAACTGTTGAAGAAAAACGTACATACCTTAGGTGCCATAAGAGCAATGACAATTAAATTTTTTTTTTTTTGCACAACAGCTGATATGATATCCGATGCTCTTTCTTCTCCGGTGGCTGAGATAAACTGAGAGCCGATTTTTTTTTAATTTTGCATTGTGTTAAAAGACAAGTTTATCCTGCAGTAGTAAATTAAATCATCTATTTGTCGCATGCAATGAGAAACGAAATTTGTTTGATTATTGAACCTCGAAAAACAGAGAGCTGATAACAAATGGCATAACGTGTGTTGGCTTGGCTTATTCGGCAAGTGTAACTCTCTCTCTCTCTCTCGTTGTCGGCAAATTCACACACACACACACACACACACACACACACACACACACACACACACACACACACACACACACACACACACACACACACACACACACACACACACACGTACACAGCAGGATATAATTTTTCAAGATAAGAGTCCAAAAAAAAAACGCACTTTTCCTGTTGTTCGTCTTCGTACTTTTTTTGAGTTTCACATTAAAGTCTCCTTTATGAGGAAGTGATGTCCAACGAAGAAAAATGTTGAAACGTGACTAGGAGGAAACAATGTGGAAATATCAATAACCTCTTCTTGAAATTTCATATAATTCGATTTTGGGCCTTGATATGGTTCACCAAATATTTTGGGAAATGTTAGATTTGGAAAAATTTGAACCCTGGATCGAGGACCGAGGTTTATTTAATTTGCCAGAGTTCGATCGATCACCGACATTTCAATGAAAAAATTAATTTAAATTGTTTAAATTAAATTGTTTAAATTGTTTAAATTGTTTAAATTAAATTGTTTAAATAATTAAACAATTTCACAAAACCTATACCCCATAATCAATTTTTGTTCAATTCAATACCAACTATAGTCCATTTACGTCAAGAATTCAAGTGATTCAAGTCTTCTCCGCATGTGTGATCATGCAGGCCGATTCGATGTCAGCGATAACAGTGGCAAAAAAAAGAAACTGTCAAGCAATGTCCAAACGCTGGCTATTGGCTATCGAAGTCGTCAAGCAAGGCTCCTATTGGCTGTCGTTGACGTCACGTCGTGTCCTAGGCCAGCGGATGATTTTTTTTTTAATTTTTACTTATGAATATCGAATCATTTTTCAGTGCAAAATTTCCATTCAAAGAAGGAATTGTACATGGAAGAAAATTCAATAAAATATTTCGTCACGTACTCCAGGCGAAAAAAAATTTGTCAAACATATCGGCCATGTGTAAGCGGCGGAAAAAGTAAGGTTAACTATCATGGTCGATGATTCCGTTGGTGAGATTATGTTACTCTAGAATTTATATGAAATATTCTGAAAAATCAGTGCATTATCGTTGCGAACTCTCATTTATTTTTATCGCATTCTATCGCCGAATTTTGCATTTCTAAAAAATTCGCAACGCACCATTTATTAATATTTCATAAGAACATATTAAAACCGTCGTCTGCCGATGCAAGGCGCTATCCCGAGTATCCACAGAGTACCAGAACTCGCCGCAAGCGGTGCCACAAGCCGGTAAGACGCCAAGTTCAAGGGTTCTCAAAGCTGCCACTAGCAACGCTAGTGGTATCCAAGTTCAAGTTTCAGTATCAAATCATATAAATGTACATTTGTAAAGGTCCGGAAATTTTTGATAAATATGATTTATGGACGTCAGAAATTTTTCAAAAACATTAGCAATATAAAAAAAAATTCACTATGCCAAAGTTCTTTCTAGAAGGAAAAGAATTAATTCAAATAAAAATCGATAATAAGTAATTACGATATCCAAAAATAACTTATGTGAATATCTTGGCGCGGGTATGTCCGTTTCGACCCTTGAAATTCTTGCTCATTTATTTATTCGTCTTAACGAAAAATAACAAAATTATATTTGATACACATCACGAGAAGAGATGGAGGAATAAAAATAGGCTACATTTATAGTAATACTCATGAGACACTGAGGTTGAATGATGATTCCGCTCACTGTCTATATGTATCTCTGAATTATCTGACTCAGTAATTCAATTTTTTCCAGGAATAACTGGAACGAAGAGGCTCGAGGGACGAGTGCGATTGAGATGAAATAATTTCATTAGTTAAGAATCATGATTAATCAATCAATCAATGAGTACGGTTAGCTGGAATCAAGGTTGAGTAAAAAAAATAATAATTAATTAATCAAATACACGATTCATGATTGAGGAACCGTTTCGTGGAATAAATATTGCTTTGGTTGGAAGATATTTTAGAAAAAAATTCGTCCCTTGAAATTAACGAACAGAATAATTAATTTAACGAATTATTAAAACGAATCGACGAATCATTCGATCAGCTGAATAAAATTTTAATTGTTAATTATAACATGTTATGTATAATTTTGTCGTGCCTTCTGTTCGTTACCATGAAATAAAATTGTGATGTCTCGAGTGTAGCTTAATTGGAAGGCATCGACGTTATGTTCCATGGGTTCCATGACCCCTTCGTGCCTTATCAAACCCTACATGTGCGCAAGTATATATTCGTATTACTACGTAGGTATTGCACGACACTGAATTACTTAATGCGAGTCACATGGGGGGACAAGGAGAGCAATGAATTACCATCGTCGAACGCATCGCGGTCGTTCGTTTGATTGCATTTTGGACAGATCATTTTTTCAATTATAGTCTTCCTTCCTGTTTAGGCAATTGTGTCTCCCTTTCTCTCTAACTCTCTCTTTATTTATTTATTTTTTTTATTTTTTTATTTCTGAAGCGAAATTACATTGCTGACATTGCGTTGAACCTATCATTCGAATTCTGAGCAGCAACGAAATAAATTACGGCAAAAAAAATCTTTGAATGAAAAAAAAATATTTAAAAATAAATAATTTTTTAATTTTTCAAACGCCGTGGAAAAAAATTAAGGGTACGTATATCAAATTATCGAAAATAAAGCAATGGTAAGTAAGAGCTAACCTAACCTAACCTACGGTAAATTTTATTTTAAATTTAGGTTTATAAAATTGCTTACTTGAAGAAAAAAATTTGGATTAAAAAAATGGAGTTTGAGCGATAGTGCTACATCTGTAACTCCAAAATAACACTAACGATCGTCATTTTTATTATCTGGCGTATATAATATTATTTTATCGCACTGCATCGACTTTTTTAATGAAAAAATCTCTTTCTGTACATAGGATAGTTAATAATAAAAGAATTACTGGTGAGCACATTTTTTTATATTGTCTCTGGATGCCTTGTACTATTCTTAATGTATATCAATGTTCGTACCACGTATGAATCAACCGGATATAAGTTGGTTATCGAAAAAAGTAGTAGCCAGCACGTTGCTTCCGTATGACCAATGCAAATTATCGCAACTTTGTGGATCAAATAATTTTATTCTGTGGTTGATAAGGGGACCTGAAATTTTTTTCTAAATTAGACAAATGCTTCGATTCATACTTACGATAAAATAAAACCACGTGAGTTTACATTTTGTCGATTAATCCTGAACTCGCTTTGTTTTCGCCCAAAACGTCAACAGCTCGCCAGCATGATTGCTCCAAAAAAATTTTAACGCTACTAAAGTTACTTAGGGTGTGGTATAGTAAAAAAATAAAATAAAATATAATAAAAAATAAATAAAAAATGTCAATCCAGTCCACGATATTTCGTAACGATATAACTCACATTTCTTTGGTAAGTAGGAAATTTGGTTTTGAAGAAAGATTAAAAAAAAAATACGAGCCAAACAGATTACATTATCGAAACAAAAAAAAAAAGTCAGTCTCGATAGGAGCGTGACGGTCTCGTCATGCCCGAGCTTCGCCTCCATAAATATCGAATTTTCGATAAAGTCCGAGTTATTGCCATGCAAAAACATCCTCAGACTCAGAAAAACGTAATTCATCGATAACTTCCTTGAACTCGATGGTACATTAAAGGCAGTTCTCATGATAAAGCAAACACGCAGCGAGACTGTCAGCATAGACGATAATTACGGAATTTTCGCGCCAACAATCATAACGTTATAAAAAAATTTATTTACTCGAATAAATTAATTGTAGCACTGGGGGAAAAAAAAATCGTGGAAATTGAAAACTTGCATATTGCTTCATTATTATTTTATCTCGACCACGAAGCTCTCTCTCTCTCTCTCTCTCTCTCTACGAGGTTTTAAATTTTGGCTTCCTAATAAGGAATGCTTTTTGGTCGAGATAAACTCATGTGAGAGCATTGGGCAAATTTCTAATTTGCACGCACTTTTTGCAAATTCAAGTTCGATCATTCAAAATTTTTAAACGTTGTTTCAATGTTAGTTCGTGCTTACAAGATCAAAACTACAGAAAATTAAATCAATATCGATCAACAAATATAACCGTTACTCACATCACGTCAATGGATCTTATGATTTAATGGCATAACAACATTTTAACGAACATTTAGTGTCCCCTGTCTATTTTTTTGTGGCAAATGCTGGCTCGATATTAGCAAATTTACAAAAGTTAAAGCACATATGATTTTCCATAAACGTCAAAAAATATTGTAAAAAATTCAAAACTTTTAAAGAAATCTCAAGTTCTTTGTCGAATCTTTTCAAACTCGCTACCGAAAATTGTCGTCCCCCTGAGCTTGGTTACATGTAAAGTGCTCGCTCGGTTGTGATAAATTCTCAAAAGTTTAACCGAACTTATGATTTATCATAAAAAAATTCAAAATTTCACGTAACTTAGAGTTTTTGAAAAATCTATATTTACTGATTTTTTTTTTCAAACTCAATACCGAACATCAGTATCGTCTGTTTCATGTATGTGGAAAGTCCTGGCTCGATAAAATTTTCAATGAAAATTCGAAATTACAACAAATTCAAAATTCATAAAATCCAAACCCTTTGATGGATCGTCGTGGAATTCAATACCAAAGATCTTTATCCCCTAGCCTATTTGTTTAAGATATTTCGATCCGATGGCTGAAAAATTTACGATGGTTAGAGCGAATACAGACGTATTTTTTGAAAAAATTCAAAATTCTATAAAATCTGAAATTTTTGAGCAATTTTGACAAAAAAAAAAGTTGTGTCAAGCCATCGGGGGCTAACTGCTCTACTTATGTGCAAAATTTGGGTATGATTGCTCAAGGCGTTCTCAAGATATACCAACTGTTTGAATTTTACAAGCCCAGCACATACCATCACATACATACATATACGTGTACATGCATTTTTTCTAAATGTGATTTCTTGACTGTTTGGAACATTTTAAGCGCTCTGAAATGAAAATTTCGGATTTTTTTTTTTCATGAAAACAAGTACGAGGAAGCAATAAATTAATGATTTATGGTTATTTTCAATTGCTCAATCATGAGATTCTTTTCAATTATTTGTTTTGTTTTTTTTTTTTTTTTTAATATGCATCCTCTCCAGAGCAAAAAGTTTCATAAATTTTTCAACGTATCCAGGCGTTATTTCACGATATCGTGACTGCGACAAACCCTCGTACATCGTGGTGTTGAGTAAAAAAAAAAAAGAGAGCTAAATGTTATCGCCGTTAAAATTCAATACTAACGGAGGATGCAGTCGTGGCCGCAATAATCAGAAACACCAAAGCCCCCCCGAGAACATTCAAGAATGATAAATCTCTCTGTTTACTCGTCGATTCAGCTACGTCAGAATTTTATTTTATTTAAAACACGATATCGCGGAGCATGACCGAGATAGGGAGGAAAATTAATGTTTTGCCGGTCATCGATCTTTTTTCGCTTTTGAAAAAAAAAATCCTCGTTCAAATAGCCGCATCGTTGGAGGAACAAAAAAAAATTAAAAAACGAGAATAAGCTGTCCTCTTGGGTTATTCGATTCTTCAGTTTTGATAAATCATTAACAAACACAATGTCCCAGATATAATTCGTATTTAAAAAACTGCTATCTTATTTACAAAAGCAAACATCATGGTCGTTCGTAAGATGATTGCATTGTGACGCCGCGTGACGACAGCGCCGCCTCCCGAATCCGCGTGTGGACAAACATAACCTCCAAATAAGATATAATGCAAATTTTGAGTCACATCTCGAATGTTTTTCGACCTTGGATTCCATGCTAACGAATATTTAGTCGGTTTTTTCTAGATCAAACGAACCGTAATCGGTGAGGAGTGGTAAACACTGTGACGCACACGCTAATAAGAAAAAAGTACATTGGAGTCTCATCGGGTAAACTTGCAAAGATAAATATCGTATCGCAGAGGTTAGAATGAGCTATTCTTGTATAATGATAATATGATCACGACGCTATATGGATCATCACAGAGATTATGATTAACCATAACTTTTATAGTCGACATTCCTTTCGTCCGTTTGTCTCGACGTCGTGATGCATGCTGTTGCAAAAAATAAAAATTAAGAAATGCATAGGCGAGTAATGGGATTCACTTCGACAATGCGAGCTCTCGGTGCACTTCATTTACGATAACGATCCAACCGTTGGCACGCGCTCTAGTGAGCAATGCTCTCTCTATAACGATGCTCCGCAAGCGCAGGCATCGTAACATTCAACGTCACGTCATGTATAGTTGAATAAATAAGTAAATATATCTGCCTATGTATGGAGAATTCAAGGCAAAATCGTAGAAAGACCATGGAGCAATATTCAATTTTTTTTTTTCAAAATTATTTTGGTGGTTATCAACGAGAGTCGAGGATTTCGTTTTTCGATTTGTAATCTAAAAAAAAAAAAGCACGTGAATTACGAATTTACGCGTTGCTACCTCGTTATTTTATATCGCTACGAAAGATTCGTCTATGAGCAAGTGGATTTTCAAAATTTGGCTTCCTCGTAGAGGAAGATTTGAGAGGAAGATAAAGTAATGTGGTAGCAATGTGCAAATTTCTGATTTTGACGCTTTTTTCTGAGTTCAATTTCAATAACAATCCAATAACGAATACAAACTTTTCAATGACATTTGAAGCAATAACGGTATTTTTTTGAAAATTTCGAAATTTTCTACAATCCAAAGTCCTCAATCGTGCCAAATTCAATACCAACCGTGATTGTGATTATTGTGAGAAAAACTGTTGGCTCATATTAGCCAAAAAATTTCGGAAATTAGAACTACTAGAGATTTATTTTTATTGAAAATAAAAAAAATTTGAACCCCTTGAGCGATTTTTTTCACCCTCAGTGCCACGCATCCTTGTCCCATAACCTATCTATGTACGATCTTTCGGCACGATAGCATCAAATTTACGAATTTTAGAGGGCGTTGAATATATATTTTTTTTTTTGAAATTTCAGAATTTTCTAAAATCTGAACCTGTTAAGCGAATCTAGCCAAATTCAATACCAATCATCTTTCACCCCTAGATTATTCGTGTAAAAAGTTTCGGCTGCATAGCCTCTCAAATTTACGAAAGTCAGACAGCGCGTACAAACGTTTTTTGAAAATTTAAAAATTTTCTAAAATCTGAACCCCACAAGCGGTTGTAGCAAAATTCAATGGCAATTATCCTTGTCCCCTAGACTGTTTGTGTAAAAAGTTTCGGCTCGATAGCTTCAAATTTACGAAAGTTAGAGCGCGGACACCGATTTTATCGCACATACATAAATACGAACACACGTTTCCCAAATGTGTTTTCGCGACGTTTTGGTACATATTGAAACATATCGGCATGAAAAATATCGAAATTTGTTCACACGAAAACAAAGCTTCCCTTTACGAGGAAGCAAAACGAAAATGTTATTCCTCCGAATACGAACTTATAGTATATAGGGATAATTAAATCAAAAATCCACCGGTCCATCTTATAATCACCGAAAATGTACTCTTTTTAATCAGACGAATAATGAAATTTTCATCTAATTTGCAACAATATACTTTTTTTTTTAATTTTTACATTTCGAAGTCAATTAGAAGGGTCGAAATATTTACGTGTCGCCATTTTTTTATTTTCTCTCAGAATTAATTCTTGAAAAAGAATATTTTTTTTTAACTGCCAAAGAGGCCTCAATTCGTCTAATTCGTCCGTTTGAAATAGAAAAATTTTTACGTTTCTGCAATTTGAGAAAATGTGAAATATACTAAACTAAACTATAAACCTAAACTAAGCCCAAGCTATAAGATATATATATATATATATATATAAATATAAATATTATATATTTATATATAATATTTATTTATAATAATATTTATATATAATATTTATTTATAATAATATTTATATATAATATAAATATATAAATATAAGATATAAGATATAAGATATAAGACCTGACAGAGGAAAAATCGTACAAGGCCGAAAAAAAATTTTAACAAAGCCGAAACTTTCGAGTTTTTTTTCTTTGCCGTGAAAATGCGAGGATGCAAAGCAGTCGAGCTACGATAACCCGCTAGGATGTTATTATACATATTTATGCATCTGTATATGCACGAGTATATCGTACACTCGATTGCACTGAATGCATAGTATTGTGTGAAACTTAACGCAAATGAGATTTGACGAGAAATTCAAGGTTGTCCTGTTCATTTCCGATCGAACCGCATCCATTGCGTCATCATATCATCTGTGCACTATCGCCGTATCGGCGAGTGCAGCTCTGTGTACAAGAAAGAGCGAGCAAAAGAGAGAGAGAGAGAGAGAGAGAGAGAGAGCTCGTTTCGGTTCACGACGAAATCGCGCGCACGCTCAATAATCCACCGATCCGTAAAAAAAATCATGCATCGTCATTATATGATCGACGAGTTATTGAATTATTGCGAGAAAACTCGATGTTGTGCGAACCACAACAGACACACAGACTGACAGTTGAATCGATCTATAGATTCATATAAATTTCACCGGGACATAGCTACGGGGAGTCTGAGAAATTATTAATTACTCTAGATATAAAATTTCTGGTCATTGAAATCATTTATTCATCGTGAGTGCAGAGAAATACACTTTTTTTTTATTATTTCTTTTTTCCGCCATTTTACAATTGCCAAAAGTATCCGCCATTTTACATAGCCAGAATAAACCTCCATTTTATATTACACGGGACGATTAACCGCCTTTTGATTTCATCGGAAGCTCGTATAATTCCATCGATTTATACATTCTTCCGGATCAATGTCAAGGGTTCGACCCCGAGATCATTGGCGACGTCGATGCACGAGTTAATTTGATTCAAATGATACGAAATTCCGCCATCTCGATCGACTCTCATCATCGACGATCTCTCGGGATCACCGGCTATGAGAACGCCATCTTCGCCGGAATGAGGCAAGCCACGAAGCTGTTGAACAAGATGGCCGAGACGTTCCTTCGAGCCGGTTGCAAAAGCCTCGGGATCAATGGCAATGAAACAATGTCCGAGATTGGCAATCGCGTCGCCGGATTTCCACGATCTTATGTTCGGCCCGTAATTGCTACCGCTCATAATTCCACAGAGTATTTCGACCATCAGCCCGAGACCGTAGCCCTTGTAGCCGGAATTAACCTCAGCGCCACCTAGCGGCATCAGCAGACTCGTTTCAAGAGCCTCTTTGGCGCTTCTCGTCGATGCGCCGTCACTTCCCAATGCCCAACCGTCGGGAATATCTTGCTCTTTTCTCGCAGCGAGCTCAATTTTCCCAAGTGCCACCGCCGTGGTCGCCATGTCGAGGACAAAATCATCGGACTCGTTCAACGCCGCCATTCCCAGTGACAATGGATTAGTACCAAGAGCGGCCGCTTTACTTCGCGTCGGGGCCATCAGAGGACTCGTATTCGTACAACTAAAACCCACGAGATTGTCCTTCATTGCCATCATCGTGTAGTAACCGCATATTCCATAGTGATTCGAGCCACGCGACGTCACCATTCCTATACCGAATTTTTTTGCCTTTTCCATAGCCATTTTCATGCAGTACTTTCCAACGACCTGGCCCAATGCGTTTTTACCATCCACCAGAGCTATAGCCTGGAAAAAGTTGGATTTTTGTTTTGTTTTGTTTTTTTTTTTTTTTTTTTTCATCACTCGAGTCAATTTTATCTAATCTCAAGAGTGTTCGTCAATGTTCTATATCGGTTGCGGATCGGCATATAGAAGTTTTGTCCAGTTATCATTTTTTTTTTTCTTATTATCGCACTACGCGCTTGAGCTTGGTTCGCAGCCAAGATTGATAATCAGCGCTCGGAGTGACAAAGACTCGCGAACTTGTACACGACCTCGGCTAGGGTTATACAATAATGCTTGTGATATCGAAAAACTAATTTTTGTTGGAATAAAAGTTCCATGCAAACGAAATTTCGATTGCTATAATCTATTTTTGTTGAATTATTGTATATATCCGTGGGGCAAAAATTAGATCTGCGTAGATCTAAATTTTGGAGAATCGTAAATTTACCTTGATCACAATAAGATTTACCTCGATATTAATTAGGTATACCTAGATCTCCGTTGGATCTACTAAGATCTGAGTAAATTCACTGAGATTTAAGTCGTTAAACAGAAATCTAATAAGTAAAAGTGTTCGAAAATAATATTTGGTCGACTCCCTTGCCGGAATAGTGACCGTTGTTTTTGTGCCAAATAACCATAAAACGACCAACTGATAAACGGTTATTTTGTGCGAAAAAGTAACCACTAAATAATTCCAAAATCAACGGTTATTTAACGGTTCTCGATGCGGTTTCTTACACGATTGTTCATTGTTTGCGAAACCAATTGTGCCTTCCAGCGATGGCTACAGCATGGTTGCGAATCGGTTAGTTTTTCGCTCAAAGCAACCGCAGTTATTTTACAGTTGTTTCGTGGTTGCTTTTTCGGCTAGGGCTTTCATGTACGTAAATCTAGCGTTACATGTGCGAGATCGAGGTAAATCTCCGATTTTCCAAAATTTCGATCTACGTAGATCAAATTTGATCGAAAAAATAACTGCGCAGATCTGTATTAACTGTACGTAGATCTGAACGATTTTTTCTCGGGTATCTTGAGATCGAGATGTATCTCGGTCCAAAAGTTTGCCCAAGATACCAATATATTCGTAATGATAGGGAACAGAAAGGCTGAAGTGAGCCTCATAATCTCAAAATGATTACCTCCGCATTGGTCAGTGATTGAAACGACTTTTTTTTTGTTTATTTTCCATTATAATTATTCGATATATTTTTATAACTAAAGGAGCAACAGGTATACTCTAACCGAATATATAAAACGATTGGATCCAAGCAGAAACATCTAAATTTTTTTTTTTCTCAAAAAAAAGAATGAAAATAAAACGAGCGAGCGATCCTAAAACGTTTGATCTATTTGAGCATAACTTTAGAAAACAAATATTCTCTCGATTCAAAAATATTTCCAAGTCCATTGATTTCTTAATAATTGGAAAAAAAAAAACAAAAAAAAAAAAACAAATACGATTAATTCGTCCATAAGAGCCCATGCTTTTCTGCAGTACAAGTTCGCTGGAATTGTCCACAAGCGAGACGATCTGTTTTCGCGAACACATAGCGAATATATCGTTTAGCTGGGAAGTACTGGCTAGTTTTTGCGCGAGGCGAGTGCATTGGGATTTGTTTTCTTGCCTCAGAAATCAAGCGTGTGTCATTCGTAAGGTATACTCGGAGCTTTCGAGCTTATCGCTGACCGACATTTCACATTTTTGATAAGAAACAATCGATCTCGAGCTGAATTTATATTCTTGTAATGGCAAAACGAGTGAAGGTGATGTCTCAATTAAAGGGATTTTCATTATCCGACGAATCTATCAGGAGCAACGAATCCTTTTTTTTTCATGCAACTGTACGGAAAGCCGCATTTTTTTTTTTTTTTTAACGAGAGGAAATTCAGAAAAACGTACGAGCTGTTCTGACTCATCGACAACAAAAAGTCCCACACGTCCAGCTGGCTAGGCGTAAAAACAGCTATTGCGTAATCTAAAAGCAAATCGTATTAATCAAGAGTGTGTTTTACGCGCATATCTTATCGGGGCATCGGTCATTAATACCTCGAAGGCCGCGCGCGCGTCTGCTCTGTATATCACTTTCGATTAATATTGTCCCAGTTTTGGTTTTTCGACATATGGCAATCGATATACACGACCAAGGTCCAGGGACATTGTTCGATTACTGGAGGTGATAAAATTTTGCCAGAACTGAAGGAGCCAGCTCTGGCCAGTGCAGATTACTTCATTTCTGCCAAAATTTGATCCAAACAGCATTTCATATTGCGCTCGAATCCCCAAAAAAAAAAAAAATCGATTCAAGCCTTTTCCAGGCTTTACTGCGAGGGACCATGGGAAATTGACGCGAAATTCAAATCACCAGCCAGTACTTTCAGCTTCAATCGAAACATCATAATCTCCCAAGTAGCCGTTTGGCAGAAGTTATCGGAATGCGATCTCAACCAGTACCCATAATTTTATCCAGCAAAAGGACTCTTCCCACATGACGTCTTGTTCAAACTTCCATAAATAAATTGAAATTGATCTCCCTCTGTCATAAATTCGGTATACTTTCTATAGGACAAAGCTCGATCAACTTGTGCCAAATTTCTATGCAGGCACCTTCTTTCGTGAATTCGTGTAAATTTATGTAAAATGAACAAACGAAAAAAAAAAAAACCGATTATCATCGAATCGAGCTAACCTGGAAATCAGTAACCAGTTCGGGTTTCGCGTGCGGATCGGTTAGCCTCGTATTGATGTCTTTGACGTACATCTGCATTCGATTCATACCATGGCTCTGATGGCCCCGATAATCGGCCGTCATCAGATGATGAGCGACACTCAAGGCATCCTCTCGTTTCGTACCGACTTTACTCATACAATCAGCGATAAACCTCACGACCTCGTCCTTCGTCACGACCAGATCGTTGACCTCAGTCACATGATCGAACTTGCGTTTCGATGACGCCATGGACGTTGAGTCGATGGAGAAGTTCCTTGATTAACGTAATAACTAAGATAATATTTAGGGCGAGGTATGGACTGGTATATGGACATACTGTCCGGACTGTTCCCTATCCCCCAGAATGCATTGCGCGTGGCTGCCGGTTTAGTTTGGTCACAGATGGCGCACAAAACGCGCGCTTTTCTTGCCCCGCACCACAGCTGACGTCCATAAGCTCACCCGCCGCTCAACTCTGGCGCGCTTTTCTTGATAAATTCATTATAAAAAAAGTTTCAATCGTAACCAAAATTATGCAATTCTCTCGACTGAACGACAGCGTGTTGACTCTGAGCAATATTTCAAATGAAAAAAGTCAAAATCGGGAAGCAAGCTCGATGAATATGAAGCTTCATGAAGCTGATGACGTCAGTGACTGGCGGCAGTAAGCTGTCGCGCGGTTTTGAAACGCGATTGACAGTACTTGCAGTGCTTAAAGTATATATTTCGGAACACACCCATCCATACCTCCTTAAATATTACCTTAATAATAATGGCGGGAAACTAACGACACTGCCAGCGCCACTGGTGGTAATTTTTGAAGCTCTCGCGTAACAGTTACGTTGGAGTCGTGTCAACACCGTCGCAACGAAATTATCACTGACAGTTTTTTTTATAACCAGACGACTAGTTGATATCATTGCGATCACTATCTATCACCGTTCTGATTATCGCTGATTATTATTATTATTATTATTATTATTAATATCGTTATCACGTCCCGTGTTTATTTTTTCTGGAATTTTTGCGAGACTATCAGAAGCATTTACCGCCGCGTACCGATCTGTTGGTTTACGTATGGTTACCGAGAGAGATGCTTCGGAGCTCGTGCGGTAGTAAACGAGAAAGGACGGAAAAGCGAGAAGCAACGACAGAATGAAAACGAGTCAAGCCTTCTCGGTTACCCGTCGGTTTATGACCTCCAAGCACGATTGAGGAAGTGTGCGTGTATGCTTTTCTGGGGCTCTCGATATAACCGTTTATACCCAATGCTGTTTACATCGGTAATATGGGTACGAAGTGTATCTTTCATTGGATTAGATATGCTATCGCTCTGTCATCTATGTTTTTAGCTTGGATTGTATAATGAAATTGTCTTCAGAAATGAGAAGGGGAAAATGGGAAATGGCCTCATCCAACAAAATATATCTTTGCTCTGCGTTCATCTACGATCTTTCGTCGTTATAACATTTGTGTATACCGTTTTTCTCGAGTAATTCCAATGGAATATTCAAAAGTTTTCAAATCAAATGGACGTTTGTAAACAGTCAAAAGTGTATTTCGATATGAAGACTTTTTCGATGATCTAATAATTGATTTTTGACAAGTATTACATAATGATTTTTAAGAAATCATTGAAAAAGTGGTTTAAAATTTTTTTTTTTTTAATTCGCAGCTTATAGGATTATACTTGTGAGAATTCGAAACCACAAAATCGTCTTTGCAACGACCTAATAATGTTAATCGGGCGTTAAGCCCCTTCCCTCTCCCCCTGAATTATTTCGAGCGTGTTAATCAGTGATAACGAACAAGTGGCGTCATAGTTCGGGGTCATATTATACAGTGATCGGTTCCACGCAATCCAGAGACTCTGCAATATGCGCGTGGCTCTTATGAGCTTGTATTATATATCTCGTGTAAAGGTATATACAATGTATACCGACGAGTTTTCACCTCCAGAGCGATGGATAGAGTTGACGCTCCGAATGATCAATTAACGACTCACTGAATCGTCGACTCGTCGTTAACGATACGGCCCCAGAGACAACGATACTCGGAGCATCGCTTAACCAATTATCGATGCAACGTTATCTGGATCAGTATTCATTTATTGTAACGAAAGCGTGTCGCGACTCATTAATTATGCGAAGAAATTATTTTATTTTGCAATTTTCGTTGTTCGTTGTTCAATTGAAGATAAATCACTAATCGATTACCATGAGTGTATGTACCATCAGCCTAGCCATCGGCCGTGTCTGGCCCAAATCTCGCCACTCGTTGGCATAGACAATACAATCAAGCATGGGCCATGCTTGATTGTTAGCTTGGGCCATGCTTGATTATTTAGGTTCAAGTTTGGTCATCCAGCATTTGCGAAAGAAAAATGCAAAAAAAATTCATCGTCTGGGATTTGAACTATCGACCCTTCAATCAGCGAATTCAACACTTTCGAATCACAAACAGTTATGAAAAAAAAAAAAAAAATTAACGCTCTGGAATTTTTTATTTTATGAGTATTTCCGGCTCATTAATCCGAACAACTGAATAATACATTTTCACGTGTCAGACCTACTCTTTGGTGTCTACGAATGAACAAGCTATTGTCAGAGCTCCTAGCCTAACCGTTGGGGTATACCTGAAATGGGACGAGCTCTGGGCCAAGCGTCAAGTCCATGCGCTTTCAGGAACGATGATTGGTCTGTATGTTTTCCAAGCGATGGCCCGAACGCGGTGACCGAACAAAGAATAATTGTTTCGTCCGCTGGGTGAAGCTTGGTTCAATCCTTAGCCTGCGTATTAGACCCAATTGTTTTCGAGTACCATTGAGACATAATACTGGGAATAGCCAGGACCGATGGTATTTTAACGATGTTTGGCAAATAACCTTGTCCCAGGGATGGAACAAGATTTTTTTCTTGGCCACCACTGGGGACGCACACATGGGTTGTTTTCAATTACAATGAACAAATTGTTTCTAATTTTGGTCTCTATATTGTTCTGTGTAACTGCGAGATACGAGCTTAAGATGAGATTGAATCAGACGAGAGAGTATACAAACTGCAATCTCGTCGTTGTGGCTCCCACGTCTACTCAGCGAAATCCTTCTCTCCTTAGCCGCTCTTTTTTTTTATATCTGACTTCCTCATTAACGAGAGTCGACCGATGACTTTTTCCGTCCGTCCAAAAGGGCATATTAATTTATATCCTGATTTAACGGAGTTCAGGGACCTTTGAAATTTTTTTTATATCGTCGAATTTGTAAGCACGCTATTGTAAATACGCCGATTAAAGTTGTGTGATTCGGGGAATCATTGAAACGTAAAAATAACAAGTTATTAAATTATAAGATAAAAAATTTTAAAGGATTATTTGGATTTACGAAAAATTTCCAACTCGATAGGTCGATTTACAACGTTAAAATCGTCATTTTTTGCATACCTAACAAAGAAAACTTTTTTTATATAGATGCGTTTCGGTGTACGGATGCTTCTATGCATTCCTGGGATCATTCATGACATTTTTGTACTCGTGAAAAAAATTCTGAAGTCAATTATTGAGCGAGTTATTTGCAGGAGAAGCATTACGGATGCAATGATCGATCTTTTTTGGGGGGACAGCTATTTACCTTGTCATGGTTATTTAGCGGTGGAGGAAAAATTATTATTTTTTTTTATCCTTATTGACTCTGCTGTCATGTGAGAGTGGTCTGCCAACACAAGACTACCTCGCGAGGTGATAATATTCGCAGTGGTGCCATGCCAAAGATTCACTTGGTAGTGAGTTCAATAATGAATCAAATTTTTTTACCGTCGAATTCGTTACTACGTGAATTAAATTGAGGTGATTTGAGAAATCTGCGAAAAAGGAAGAATTATAACCGTTTCAATTATAAGATGCCGAAAGATTCGGGATTAAGGGTAATTTCATACTTGACGGATCGATTTAAGATATTGA
This sequence comes from Rhorus exstirpatorius, assembly GCA_963564615.1. Lineage (NCBI taxonomy): Eukaryota > Metazoa > Arthropoda > Insecta > Hymenoptera > Ichneumonidae > Rhorus > Rhorus exstirpatorius. The sequence goes on from OY751318.1 coordinate 33,259,086, forward strand.
AATTATCGTTTTTTCTGGGATCGGTCTGGACATTTACGGACACGTGAAAAAAATTCTGAGCTAATTTATCGATTGACTTCTTTCTCATATGGCTATTTTCATCGGAGCGTGAAAAATTCTGTTTTAACGTCATAAACTCTGTTGACGCGTGGGCGGTATGCCAAAGACAGGAACACCTCAAGATACGACACTATTCAAAAAACTTACCTGAGACTCACTAGCTCACTAGCTGGTGAGTGCTATAAATAAAAAATGAAAATCAGCTAGCTACCGCGGCCGGCCTTTGAAGCATATGCTGCTAATATCGCTTATAGTTATTTACGCGTTCTTCGAATCGTATCAACCACTTTCCTTCCACGTGCAATTTTTCTTTTTTTCTTCTCAATGACGATTACGTTTGTGCATTTAAAAAATTCTTTTATTGCAAACAAATATAGTACTGCGGATAAAATTTTTATTTGCACATCTCTTGTTTTTCTTGTGGGTTATCTCCATCATATATATGGATACGTGATCGGGTGCTTTTTTTGTGCTCGCTAAAATGATTATCGTTTTTCTGAAAAGGCATAATTCGAGTAAACATGAGTGACGTGGCTTTGTCAACTTACCAGAGTATTCTGGTATCCCAGACCGCATTCTCGCTCCTCCCTCATTCTGGTCCCTGCCATCTTCGAATCTATAACGACGACGCAGGCAATCTGGACCCCGGGCTTTTTACTCGTATCGCTCGAGAATTCAAATCCTCGCGCGAAATATTAAATTTAACGATTGTCTTTTTTTTTCCGCCGTATTAAATTTCAGCGTTGATTGCACAATTTTATTTTTCTGAAAATTTGCATATTCTCCATGTGACAGGAATTTGGCTTTGTCTTTGTTCTGTTCATTCAATTTTGTTATTATTATTTCATTGAGAGCCACAAGTTGATCCCTCTCTCCAAGCACTATGTCCGAATGATCTCCGTGGCACTTTGGCTCATATGCTTGTTTATATTTATCATTTTCATGTTACACGAATATCTCACGATTCTAGCTATACATGACTAACGACGAGCACTATATCGTTGCCACGAGATTATAAGTAGAGATCGAATGTTAACGAATCGGTATTGAAAAATGATAAAAAAAATTGTTTCAAAATAAAAATTTACATCTAATTTTGACGATCGGCAATTACGTTCGCGTGAAAAAAAAAAAATTATTTTCGAGCAACGATTGTCCGTCGTCGTGATATATTGAGGGAAGAAAAAAGAAAGATCGTTCGTCACAAATATCACGTTTTCACGTAAAATTGGGAGAATCTTGCGAAGTGGGTGCTCCGATGGCTCGCGCTGTATATTCCGTCATACGAATTATCTTCGCGCTGATAAAAAAAAAGGAAATAAAAAATTCTGGTCTCTCACGGATTGCACAGTCGTGATTTCCCGGGAAATTTTTTTTTTTTACCTCATCGACGATCGCCTAACACTTTGATAATTTCCTCTCGCACACATTCGATTATTGTTACAGTTATTTTTCTTTTTTATTACGACAAAACAAAAAAAAAAAATAGTTCACTCAATAAAAACAAAAATTCTGTCACGATTTCTTGTTTCTTTTTTTTTTTTTTTTTTCAATTACCATTTCGTCGTCGAATCACTGAAAATAATGACATTTGTTTTTTTTTGTTTTTTTTTTTTCGTAATGAAGGGGAAAAAAATCGATATCGATCAATTCTACTGAGACACAAATTTTTCACAGTCCCAACTTCACCGATTAAAAATTATGATAAAATAAAAGATTTAAAAAAATTGTGTAAACAGCGCAAATTTAGATATTTTAAACACGACGACGACGACGACGACGACGACGACGACGACGACGACGCGTGCTGGGACGTCGTTCGACGACGCGTGGTGACGACGTCTGTCCGGCGGGACGGTCGTGACTCGACTGATAGGTGTAACCCACGAATAAAGTTCCGTGATTTCTTACGGTTTGTCGGAATATCGAAAACGTTTCATGCCTATACGTATCAGTGTCTCGCGTGCTGTACTTTCGCGTTTTGCAAGACAAACTATCACGCGCGTTTTCATATATCGTATAGGTGGTGATGATATGCCCGAGCCCGCCGCATATATAACCCCATTCTGGGATTCTGAGCTTCGACCGATTATGAAAAACTCATACGCCGGATTCGTGAATTTTATCCCCGCCGGCTTTTTCATATCCTCGCGTATCATTTGGCGAATGTAAATTTGAAATTTTTCGTTTTCCCGCTATTCGAGCTGAGGTCACAGACCATTCATTTTTTTTTTAATTTAGATTTCTTTTTTTTGTCATTAATAATTTACGATCGATAAAAATTTATCTTTGTACGAAAAAAAAAAAAAAAATATTTAACGGCAAATATTTCAAAAGCATGATAATTTACGCGAATCGTCTCGTTTTTTTTATTGTTTTTATTGTCGATGATGAAAAGAAAAAGAAAAACAATTTTATCAGAGATTGATAATGATAAGCGATCGATTGCGTCGATTTTATTGAAATATGGCAGATTCGTAACGTTTGACAGGCGAAGATGAGACAAAGAAAATATTGGCAAAGAGCATTTTGCGAGTGGCTATGAGTACCGTGAATGGCTATGAGTAACGTGAGTTCTGTGGGTGGCCATAAAGTGACCGTGAGTTCTACAAGTGGCTTTGAGTGCTATGAGTGGTTACATGAGTAATGCGAGTTCCGTGAGAGTGGCTGTTAGTGACTACGAGTGCCATGAGTAGCTATGAGTAATGTGAGCGGTGTGAGTGGCTTCGATTGGCATGAGTGACTATGAGTAACTTTATTTCTGTAAGTAGCTATGAGTAATGTGAGTCAAGTGAACTGCCATGAGTGACTGTGAGTTATATTGGTGGCTTTGAGTGCTGTGAATGGCTATGAGTGCTTTGAGTGACAGTAATGAAAGTGGACATGAGTACCATGAGTAGCTATAAGTAATGCGAGTTATATGTGAATGGCTACGGAGTGCCATGAGTGGCTATATGAGTAATGTGAGTTCCGCGGTTGCTGATAGTGACTATGAGTGCCATGAGTAGCTATATGAGTAATGTGAGTGCTCCGAGTAGCTTCGATTGCCATGAGTGACTGTGAGTTCTATTGGTGGCTTTGAGTGCTATGAATGGCTATGAGTGCTTTGAGTGACAGTAATGAAAGTGGACATGAGTACCATGAGTAGCTATAAGTAATGCGAGTTATATGTGAATGGCTACGGAGTGCCGTGAGTGGCTATATGAGTAATGTCAGTTCCGCGGTTGCTGATAGTGACTATGAGTGCCATGAGTAGCTATATGAGTAATGTGAGTGCTTCGAGTAGCTTCGATTGCCATGAGTGAATATGAGTAACGTGAGTTCCGTGAGCGTCCATGAGTAATGCAAATTCTGTAAGTGGCTATGAGTGCCATGAGTAGCTGTGAGTAATGTTAATTCTGTGAGTGCCGTGAGTGGCATTGAGTTCCGTGAATGGCTATAAGTTCATTTATTGGCCATAAGTGCTGTGAATGGCTATGAGTGCTTTGAATGGCAATGAGTGCTGTGAATGGATAATCGCTGTGTGCAGTGTGCCATACTATAGCGGCTGAAAACGACTTAGAGCGCCCATGGTGGCGAGAATGCATATGTTTTACTGGAGTCGCGTAGTGCAATTGAGGGCAATATAATAGAGAAGTCGCGGAAAGGAAATTTAAACTGTTGTGTGAAGTCATACAAGAATGTTTTCCGCTACGCAACTTCGGAAATTAAGTTTTACGCGTTTCCGACAGCAATTTATAAAGTTGAGCAGCGCAAAAACTAGATTCGTTGGGTGCAAAAAACAAATAAAGTAAAATTCTTGAGGTTAAACGCGCATATATTGTCTGGTATGAAAAATTCATGTCAGGATATTATAATTCAAATAAATTGATTTTTTTTCCTTTTTAGTAGCTCTCATGATTGGCTACCTGAATATGCAGTTAGCACTTCGTGGGTAAATCGTTCATCTACGTTACAATCAAGTCCGAGTTACGTCTTTCTTGTTCTCGATACGAGCCTTGTCGGTTCGTATGACAAGACCGACAAGGTTCATACTTAGCCTCAAATTGAGAAGGAAAAGTAGCCGTAAACCTATTTTCATTACATCGTAATAAGTCGATTTTTTTTTTTTTCAACGCAGTTATAGTCAAGCTCACCTCAAAAAAACTCTACGCAGCACGAATATAAACGTTCGTTTATTAAAATTAATCCAACAAGGTTTCGTCTATGTAAATAAATGAGAGCTATTCGCGATTTTCACGTCCTAGAGATGACGCAACGGTATCTCAATATGGCCGATCAAAGTATAGAGTACAGGGAGACTAGAGTCTCCCTGGTATTATAGGCTATGTGCAGATGTTCTACTAATAGCGCCGCTCGCGGAAAAAAAGTATAATAAATTGTGTGCTAGAATTGTATGGATGTTATGCAGCGAAAGTGATAGAAAAACATATATTTTTTTATAGCGTTGTATTTATATTAACTAAATATAATATTTCGAAAGGTACGTAAAAATTATTCATCTGGACTTTTTTTCATTTCTAAATTTGATATAAATGAAGAAATAAATGTCCACTTTCTTTACCCTGACAGCACACCATAACCTAAAAACATAGCCCACAGCAATGGCGGCCATAATTTTGCGCATGTGTGTGTGTTTTTGTGTTTGTGTGTGTGTCCGAATGAGGTCTCAAAAACTTACAATTATGTCCACCACAAGCGCTCGCGTCACATTTCGTCATTACTCCGCCCCCTTGCACATAGTCTATAGTATTGTAAATTGTTTTTTTAAATTTTTTCCATTGTCATATTTTGGCACTGTACACTAGCTAACTGTATACTAGCAGAGCTTCTGCTTTAAGCCACGAGAGGCGCCAAAACTTTTGGGGATCGCGAATTCCAGCAAAATTTGCGGAGTACAGCCGGCCGCGGCGCCACTTGGCTTTCTGCGCACAGCGAATAAGCAAAGCCCGCTGCACACGACACGCTTGTTTTGCTGCTAGATTGCTTGCGGGCTCTGCAAAACTTGCGGGTTCTAGCAGCAAAACAAGCGTCGCGTGCAGCAGGCTTAATGCCAGTTCCGTGAGTGGCTACGAATGCTGAGTAGCGGTGAGTGGCTATAAGTTCCGCGAGTGACCGTGTGCTCATGAGCACTTTCGGTAGTTATAAGTGTGAATGATTATAAATGCTATAGCGTGTATCTGTAAGTGCCTGCATACTTATGCAGGCTTATACTTATTGCCACGTGGCAATGAATGACTGAGCATCTTCGAGTGCCTGTCATGCATAGTACCAGTGAGTGCTCATAGGCGTCGGTGAGTGACGTCACTAAATGCCCCGTGCGTGACCAAAAGTCTCAGCGTGAGTGTCCATATCGACAATTACGCCTGTCTGAGTGAACCATGAGTGCTCAAAATGGCACTGAGTGTCCGCGCGATCGGCGATTTTTATATGCAGCGAGTCGCTATATATCTGGTCGTTGGATATGAGCGCCAATGAGTATAAAGCGGATACCACTGAGAGTGCGACTACGAGTTGTCTAGGAGCGTCAATGAGTGCCTGTGCGATTCATCATGAGCTTCGGAGAGTGAATTTCGAGTAGCTATGAGCGCCGTAAGTTGTACCGGGGTACCTCGTCAGTGGCTATTCGTATCGCCGAGTGCCTTTGAGAGTTGACAAGTGCCAATCAGCGTAAGGGAGCCAGCCCAGTGTGGCGCACGTGTCTGAGTGACCCCAAGTGCCAATTAGTGCATCGAGTGACTTTGAGTGCTACCGAACATCGATCAGGCAGCTTTTGAGTATCCGCGTGTTTTATTTCGTTTTGGGAAAATATATTATACATATTGCTTTTTATTCTTTGTAAGCCGAAAATTAAAAAATTAAAAAAAAAAAAATCTCCTCGAATGGAATTGTTTGCCACCGCTCGGCTGAATAATGAATCGCCCATTGACAAATACCGCGCGACGCCCGATACACTCGAGCCGCGTGCATATGAGCTACGAATCGAGAATGCTTCTTGCACAATCATAAACATTCATTCGCACTTCGGCATGTCGTACACGTGCAACTTTTTTTTATACTCTCTCTCTTTCTTGCGTAGAGCGCAATGTTCTAGCGCATGAAGAATCGAATTGAAACGCGCGGATTGCAATGCAGATTAGATAATAACAGGTCGGGTCACGAGGGTTGATATTGTCATTATGGAACTCGCACCGTAATGACAGATTTCTTGGTTTCTTTTTGTTTTTTTTAATTTTTTTTTTGTTTTTTTTTGTTTTTCTTTTGTTTTTTTTTTTCGTGTAAACAAAATAAATCGAACAGAAACGTTCATCATAAACAGAGGGCTTTATTATACATATATATATATATATATATATATTAAATATTAATCGTACACAAAATACAGAGTACAATTGTTACAAAAATATGTAACTTACATAGCGGACTTTTTTTTTTTTTGTATTATATTACGTTTCTTTTTATTTTCCCAATTCTCAATTTTGTGCTCGTATTTTAATTTTGGCCTCGTGTGAAATCTCCATTGGCCCCGGTAACCTCGGAAACGCGTAAACAGATTTTTTTTTTTTTACCCCGTCGCAGATTCCCCTCAACAGAACATGCACAGACAACAATATAATAATGGCAATAACAATGATAATAGAAAATTATTGTTCGGATATTCATATTAAAAATTACAAAGAGGTGCGAAAGGAAGAAAAGACCGTTACGCCCCGTTTAAATATTAATATTTTCTCCGTTTACAAAAGCGCTCACGGTTTTATTCTTTACACCGAATTATTCTACTCGACGCTCTTATTTTAATTTTTTTTCTCCTCATTATTTGTATATCAAGCGAACGTTCAAGTTGTGCCGTGGGCTCGCGTACCTTTTAGTTTTTTTTTTTTTTTTTTTTTTTTTTCCCCTCCTAGATAAATCATTATTGTCTTCGTTAATGTTGGGGATATCGCCTTTACACCATAGGGTTTTATTTTTCTCCCTAGTGCAAGGCTGGTAGCGCTTGCCCCGCTTTGTCTGCGTTTCGTTTTGTTCGAGCTCGCTGTGGTGAATAATATACGAGAGAGAGAGAAAATCTATGTATCACACTTTTCATAATTCATATATAATAAACATCATCTAAATATATTTCACGGATCCCAAGTGTAAATTACTTGAACGAATAATCCTAACAGTTAATTGAATCGCTGGGTTCCCCGGTCGTACCGCGGACAAAAAGAGGATACGAATGTTTTTTTTTTTTTTGTTTGCCGCTGGAGAGCGGGGGATGATACGCCGCATCGTTTTTCTCATCATTACTGAGTTATCGACGTCCGGCCTCGACCGGTTTTGTGGATTCTCCGTCCGACGAGCTCGGCACCGCGTAAGCTGTCGAAACAACAAAAGATCGTGACGGAAGTTTGAATTATCAATGGACTCGTAGGCCGGTATTCATATAGTCGAGTCTTATTTCTAAGACGGTCTTAAGTCGTCGTTTAGGACGACTTGATTGGTCGTTGGCCGTCTTAAGACCGTCTTAAGAAATAAGACTCGACTATGAATACCACCCGTAGTACAATTATAATTGAAGATTTTGGGAAGAAAGTTCGTCGATTCGCAACTGGCGCAACGCGGCGTTAACTTCGGATATCATTTCGGGATGTAACGAATGATAATGGGATTTTTGCGCATTCGCGCGCGCGCGCGCCTTCATTTTTGTAGAAAATTTTCATGAAATTGAAAAAAAAAAAAAAAAGGTCTCGCAAAATTTTTCGCTCGACTCAATTGGTTTCCGTGTGATAATCGCCGTAGAAAACGGTAAAAACGTAATTCGGACTAATTTTCATGTAGTAAAACCCAGTCGCGAGAAGAAATTAGAGTCAATTCGCAGTTAAAATAATATAATTCAACGTATAATTGAAACCCCGAGAGCCCATTCGGACTGCCCCCCCCCCTGCGATCGCCCGAAAAAATATTCAATGAGCTCTCGAAGGGTCAGAAAAAAAATAATTTTTGCGCGTCAATCGATTGGGGTTGAGACTCGAAAAGTTGAGACTCGATCGCGCGCGACCTCTTAGAATTATATTCACGTTTCGTATAGGGCGTGCGAGTAAAACTTACACATTTACTCAAGTTTCAAGTTGTTACGGAGTAAATCGAAATTACATATTTTTTTTTTTCTCTCGCCAGGAAAAATGTACGACGACGACAATTATATTTTAATTACAATGATGCCCTGAATCGGCATGCACGATATTTTTTATTCCGAAAGCTCGAACGGTTCCCTCGGAGCGATCTAAATTTACAATCCTGTCGAAAAATTGTTTTCCTACTCACCGATAATGATGATCAGTATTACGACGCATATTATACCGATGATGACCATCATTTTGAGATTTTTCCACCAGTATTTTCGTTTCAGCTTGCCGGCCTGTTGCTCGAACTGCGCCGCTTCCTGCTGCAGGGCGTTCGCTCTGTTGTCGAGCTCCGAAAGATTCTGATTTCTCTCCATCACTTCTTCCACATTGACTTTCATTATATTGACGACCTCGTCGACCTGAGTCTGGGTCTGCTGTAGTTTCTTCGTCGAGGCAGCCTGCTGAGACGTTCTGGAGCCTCCAAGGTCACCCTCGCCGGAATATCCACTTCCGTCCATTTCACTGCGGTGCAAAGAAAAAAAAACAAAAAAAAAACGTATTTTCGTATTTATTTTCACGCCAGGCGACTCGTTTCTTCGCGCAAATGAAAAAAAAAAAAAAAAAAGGAAAAAAAACTGTAAAAAGTTTGTGTTTTCGCCGTGATTCTTCGTTAATCAAAATTACTCATAAATATCGCATCTGACGTGAACGGAGAAAAAAATAACGGTACACGCCCTTAACCTCAAAAAAAAAAAATAATGTAAAAAAGAAGATACGAATTTCTGGAATTCGCGTCGACGCACCTGCGCGATTCAACAAAAACAATATGCTTTTTCGAGCAACAAGCAGAGTTTGTAGTTTCGTTGAAAGATCTTGCGATGTCTCGGGGGGGGGGGGGGGGGGGGGGGGGGAGGGCAAAAAAAAACCCAAACAAACTTCAAACGCGGGCTTAATGCCAGTTCTGTGAGTGGCTACGAATGCTGAGTAGCGGTGAGTGGCTATAAGTTCCGCAAGTGACTGTGTGCTTATGAGCACTTTGGGTAGTTATAAGTGTGAATGATTATAAATGCTATAGCGTGTATCTGTAAGTGCCTGCATCAGTATCAATGAGTGACTAAGCATCTCCGAGTGCCTGTCATGCACAGTACCAGTGAGTGCTCATAGGCGTTGGTGAGTGACGTCACTAAATGCCCCGTGCATGACCAAAAGTCTCAGCGCGAGTGTCCATATCGACAATTACGCCTGCTGAGTGACCATGAGTGCTCAAAATGGCACTGAGTGTCCGCGCGATCGGCGATTTTTATATGCAGCGAGTCGCTATATCTGGTCGTTGGATGAGCGCCAAAATGAGCATAAAGCGGATACCACTGAGAGTGCGACTACGAGTTGTCTAGGAGCGTCAATGAGTGCCTGTGCGATTCATCATGAGCTTCGGAGAGTGAATTTCGAGTAGCTATGAGCGCCGTAAGTTGTACCGGGGTACCTCGTCAGTGGCTATTCGTATCGCCGAGTGCCTTTGAGAGTTGACAAGTGCCAATCAGCGTAAGGGAGCCAGCCCAGTGTGGCGCACGTGTCTGAGTGACCCCAAGTGCCAATTAGTGCGTCGAGTGACTTTGAGTGCTACCGAACATCGATCAGGCACCTTTTGAGTATCCGCGTGTTTTATTTCGTTTTGGGAAAATATATTATACATATTGCTTTTTATTCTTCGTAAGCCGAAAATGAAAAAATGAAAAAAAAAAAAAAATCTCCTCGAATGGAATTTTTTGCCACCGCTCGGCTGAATAATGAATCACCCATTGACAAATACCGCGCGACGCCCGATACACTCGAGCCGCGTGCATATGAACTACGAATCGAGAATGCTTCTTGCAAAATCATAAACATTCATTCGCACTTCGGCATGTCGTACACGTGCAACTTTTTTTATACTCTCTCTCTCTCTCTCTCTTTCTTGCGTAGAGCGCAATGTTCTAGCGCATGAAGAATCGAATTGAAACGCGCGGATTGCAATGCAGATTAGATAATAACAGGTCGGGTCACGAGGATTGATATTGTCATTATGGAACTCGCACCGTAATGACAGATTTCTTGGTTTGTTTTTGTTTTTTTGTTTTTTTTTTTTCGTGTAAACAAAATAAATCAAACAGAAACGTGCATCATGAACAGAGGGCTTTATTATACATACATATACATATATTAAATATTAATCGTACACAAAATACAGAGTACAATTGTTACAAAAATATGTAACTTACATAGCGGACTTTTTTTTTTTTGTATTATATTACGTTCCTTTTTATTTTCCCAATTCTCAATTTTGTGCTCGTATTTTAATTTTGGCCTCGTGTGAAATCTCCATTGGCCCCGGTAACCTCGGAAACGCTTAAACAGATTGTTTTTTTTTTTTTTTTTTTTTTTTCCCCCCCCCGTCGCAGATTTCCCTCGACAGAATATGCACAGACAACAATATAATAATGGCAATAACAATGATAATAGAAAATTATTGTTCGGATATCCATATTAAAAATTACAAAGAGGTGCGAAAGGAAGAAAAGACAGTTACGCCCCGTTTAAATATTAATATTTTCTCCGTTAAAGCGCTCGCGGTTTTATTCTTTACTCCGAATTATTCTACTCGACGCTTTTATTTTAATTTTTTTTTTCTCCTCATTATTTGTATATCAAGCGAACGTTCAAGTTGTGCCGTGGGCTCGCTTACCTTTTAGTTTTTTTTTTTTTTTTTCCCCCTCCCAGATAAATCATTATTGTCTTCGTTAATTGAATCGCTGGATTCCCCGGTCGTACCGCGAACAAAAAGAGGATACGAATGTTTTTCTTTTTTTTTTTTTTTTTTTGTTTGCCGCTGGAGAGCGGGGGATGATACGCCGCGTCGTTTTTCTCATCATTACTGAGTTATCGACGTCCGGCCTCGACCGGTTTTGTGGAATCTCCGTCCGACGAGCTCGGCACCGCGTAAGCTGTCGAAACGACAAAAGATCGTGACGGAAGTTTGTATTATCAATGGACTCGTAGTACAATTATAATCGAAGATTTTGGGAAGAAAGTTCGTCGATTCGCAACTGGCGCAACGCGGCGTTAACTTCGGATATCATTTCGGGATGTAACGAATGATAATGGGATTTTTGCGGATTCGCGCGCGCGCGCCTTCATTTTTGTAGAAAATTTTCATGAACTTGAAAAAAAAAAGGTCTCGCAAAATTTTTCACTCGACTCAATTGATTTCCGTGTGATAATCGCCGTAGAAAACGGTAAAAACGTAATTCGGACTAATTTTCATATCGTTTAACCTGATCGCGTGAAGAAATTAAAATCAATTCGCAGTTAAAATAATATAATTCAACGTATAATTGAAGCCCCGAGAGCCCATTCGGACTGCCCTCCCCCCCCCCCCCCCCTGCGATTGCCCGGAAAAATATTCAATGAGCTCTCGAAGGGTCAAAAAAAAAAAATAATTTTTGCGCGTCAATCGATCGGGGTTGAGACTCGAAAAGTTGAGAATCGATCGCGCGCTACCTCTTAGAATTATCCGGACCGAGCTCAAATTCTTGCAGGATCATTATCGGATCAAATATTCACGTTTCGTGTAGGGCGCGCGAGTAAAACTTACACATTTACTCAAGTTTCAAGTTGTTACGGAGTAAATCGAAATTGCATATTTTTTTTTTCTCTCGCCAGGAAAAATGTACGACGACGACAATTATATTCTAATTACAATGATGACCCGAATCGGCATTCACGATATTTTTTTATTCCGAAAGCTCGAACGGTTCCCTCGGAGCGATCTAAATTTACAATTCTGTGGAAAAATTGTTTTCCTACTCACCGATAATGATGATCAGTATTACGACGCATATTATACCGATGATGATCATCATTTTGAGATTTTTCCACCAGTATTTTCGTTTCAGCTTGCCGGCCTGTTGCTCGAACTGCGCCGCTCCCTGCTGCAGAGCGTCCGCTCTGTTGTCGAGCTCCGAAAGCTTCTGATCTCTCTCCATCACTTTTTCCACATTGACCTTCATTATATCGACGACCTCGTCGACCTGAGCCTGGGTCTGCTGTAGTTTCTTCGTCGAGGCAGCCTGCTGAGACGTTCTGGAGCCTCCAAGGTCACCCTCGCCGGAATATCCACTTCCGTCCATTTCACTGCGGTGCAAAATAAAAAACAAAACAAAAAAAAACGTATTTTCTTATTTATTTTCACGCCAGGCGACTCGTTTTTTCGCGCGAATGAAAAAAAAAAAAAAGGAAAAAAAAACTGTAAGAAGTTTGTGTTTTCGCCGTGATTCTTCGTTAATGAAAATTACCCATAAATATCGCATCTGACGTGAACGGAGAAAAAAAATAACGGTACACGCCCTTAACCTCAAAAAAAAAAAAAATAATGGAAAAAAGAAGATACGAGTTTCTGGAATTCGCGTCGACGCACCTGCGCGATTCAACAAAAACAATATACTTTTTCGAGCAACAAGCTGAGTTTGTAGTTTCGTTGAAAGATCTTGCGATGTCTCCGGGCGGGGGGGGGGGGGGGGGGGGGGCAAAAAAAAAACCCAAACAAACTTCAAACCTGGGACGTTGTGAACTTGAAACTGACGTGACAGCAGTATCGCCTTTCGCGTTTTCTCTTTTGACGTTTTTTTTATTGTAGTCACCCAATATTTGGATCCTCAGGAACGGGGATATGGCAGCATATAAGCGCGCAATGATGAGAAGGAAAAAAAAGATCTATCACGCTGGGATAATTATATACGTGTGAAATGAAGAATGACGTTCGAATAATTTTTCAAAAATTCAAAATAAATTTTATCGTATGTGTACTTACGAGTTTTTTTTATTATTATTATTTTTTTCTTCGAACGCAAGAACAAAAAATGTTAAGCTACGAAGATTCGAAACGTAAATGTAATTGTTATTGTGGTTTTGTAATCAAAGCTGGTCGATGTAAAGTCACGGTTAACTACGGCGCTAGGATAAAATTTTAGCTTTATCCACAAACACGTATTGGGTTGGGAAAAATAACGAGGGGGGCACCGCTAAAAGATGGCCGCTCCTGACAACAAAAAAATAAAGCCTAAGAAGGGGCAGAGAGGCAAATGACGTCATAGTTTTATATTGCGATAGTATAGAAGGAAATGATTGCATCGATTACACACAAGCGTCTTCTCGGGCAAGAATATGAATGAAGAGATGATGTTTTTATAAATGGAGGAGATCTCGTGCTTTACGAGAGCAGGCCAAAATGTATAACGATGCTTTTTTTTCTTTGGATTTCGAGTCACGCGCAACGTTTTTTGAAAAAAATTCGAATCTGCATAAAATTATTTCCAGAGAGGGCACACGTTGTTCTAGCGCTAAAATATGCGCTAAAATTGTTCTGGCAAGACATATGGCGCTAAAAAAAATATAAAATATAACGGTTTTGCCCTCTTTGCGAGGTCACACTCGGCTTTTGATATTCGTTTGAAAAATGGTACGTTCAGCGCCATCTATGTCGTTCATTGGAAAGCCTTTGAAGCGTCAACCAGTAGACTCGACTGTAGGCTCTCTGCCTTTTTTTTCTCTTCTCTCTCTCACTTTTCGAGTAGGGATAACGTAGAAAATTATCTTATCCATATAAATTATTGGACATTATTATTGATCATAATGCGTTAAAACGCGGTCAATTGTCACTGCGGATTTCGATGATTAAATAATGAATGTGCAGTTTTGTCATGCGAAGAGCTGCGACTCGTAACTTCCACGATCATCGCGAGTATAGCATTATAATCGACAAATTCGACACCACATTGAATGAAACATTTAAAAATGAAAACCTTATGACAGAGAACTATACTTATATATATATGTAGCTACACATTGAATTTTGAGGAAAACTATGAAATGCAGGATATCATTTTATTCGAATAAAAATATTATTTTTCAAAGTTCGTATAGGCGAGACGAGTCAATGGAAAGTATAATTTGAAATTTTGAATAATTAAAAAAATTAAAATGGCCGACATTTCGAGACGCACAGTTTTATGGGAAGCAAAGAGAATTGCGATTTATAAATAGAATAAAATTAATCAAAACAACGAAAAATAGTTGTTTTTTGACTCACCCTTATTCATTTTGTTCCTTCTTGTTTTTGATTCAATCACTAAAATAATATCGTCCATCGTATCCTCGCTGTTGATGCACGAATAATTATATATTAGCGCGTGAAAAGCAAAAAGAAGACTCTTTGATTCGTAAATCGTGAAATAAAGACATAAACGCACGTTATACTTATAAAGAAATATTGGCCATCTCGTGCAAGTTGCCAATGGATTTTATCATTTCTAGTCGATACGGCACACATTTGTGAATGGTAACAATGCCCGAGGGTGAGAATCCCCTCTATCAAAAAGTCATTCCCAGAAGGCGGGGAGGGAGGGGAAGAGAAAATTTTCATTCGCGTCTGCTCGGTACGAGCGAAATTCTCATCGAAGAGGCGTAACCGTTTTATTGACTGAATAACGGACGCATGCGCCGATGCACCAAAACGCCTTATGCACCCATCAAGCAGCTATACGTCAGGACGCACTGAAAAGGACGAAATCGAGAGATCGAAAGCCGAGTATCTCGATTGTTAAGCGTTATTCGCTCGGGTCACTCGCGACGATCAGCGAGAGGGCTACAAATTAAAATTCGTTAATTATTGGAAAAACCGTTAAGAACGACCGTTAACGGTTGACATTTGAATTTTCCGGCGGGAAATTCGAATTTTCAAATTTGAAAAAAAAAAAAAACGTTAAGACTGTTTGATCAAAGGCGAATCCGTGCGCGGTCGAGCGAGCTATCGAGGATTCTAACTCGCGATACATCGAACTCGCGTCTGTTTTCGTGACGCGCTCGGACGAATTATATCGCAACTCGCGAGGCACACATTCGCCCTTCTCGCGATACTATCACCACGGGGCTGCCCTCCCTCACGGCGCCTGTCTTCGTGCCTCGAAAATTTATCAATACCCAAGTGCGAATAGACCACCCGAGTCAGCCGCGGCGCGGACAAGTAGTAGTCCCCGATCCTCTCGAACTGAATCCCGAATTATTCGAGTAGGAAAAGTAAATTAAATTTAAAAAAAACGTATATATATAATTATATATATATATATATATATAATAAAAACACAAGATAAACGGGGAAATAAAAGCCCGAACAACGGTAAAAATTTGTGACTATCCGGGACGATAAGGGCGCGACTGAGGATTCGTTGAGCGAGTGAAAATCTTCGAAAAAACCCAATTGCGACGAATATGTGAGTACAATGCAGTATAGAAAGTTCAAGTTTTGCATGGATGCGGCTAGCAGGAAAAACGAAAATTCTAAATTCAAATGAACAAAATATATATATATATATATATATATATGTAATCCGATTCCCTGAATATTTTGAAATGAGAATTTTGACGATTCGTTTCTTCTTTCCATTCGGGATTCCCGATATATAAGATTGTCGATCACCCTCGCTTCATATTTCATCGTCCATTGACGAAAATCTTACGAGACCTTTGGCTGAACAGCCCATTATACCTGCATCACCGATCCCACTGGACATTTTTTCGAGCTAAATTGCTGCATTTTTTTATTTTGTTTTTCTTTCAAATTCAAAAAAAAATGGTGAAGTCTCTTGACTCGTTCTCAATGCAACTTTCGTACGATTGCTCGTTTCTGGAAGAAATCGTTTTTTTTTTTTTCGTCAGTGCAACGCAGAGGAGTAAGAGGGTAAAAAAAGTGTGTGGGAGATAGAGAGAGAAAGAGAGAGAGAGAAAGAGAGAAAGAGAGAGAGAGAGAGAGAGAGATTCAGACAGAGGGAGAGAAAGAGAGTCGACTTGCACGACACCATTTCCCGTTTCGCGAATCGATGAATCGTTTCCCTCTCGCTCTCGCTCCTTTGCCTCCCTTGCTCCTGTGTCTTTTTCCCTCTTTCACGCGGCAAAAGAAAAACCAAAAAAAAAAAAAAGAAATGTCATGAAAACAACGTGTGGACTTTATGGACGAGTCAGTCCCGAGGATATTTTGTTGATAATAAATATGAATTCAAATAACAATTTTTTTTTCGGACAGACAAAAATTAAGGTGTGAAATATTCGCGAATAATATTTATTCATCGCGAACGGGGATCGTATATTCTGATTATACGTGATGGATAGTACGTGAATGGGGGTAAATCGATAGAAAAAAAAACAGAGAGTGAGATAGAGAACCGAAAGGAAAGAGAATGAGAGAGAGAGAGAATGGAGAAACTGGTCCATTTTACCCCATTGTCAGTTCGTATTAGACTGACATTGACGAAGATGGCTGAAAGAAAAAAATATATATGCACGTAAATTTTTTTTTCCACCCTCTTGAACTAATAAAATTGTATTTTTGACAATTGACAATTTGTTGTATATTAAAAAATTGTCCGGGTCGTCGATCGATCTTTGCTTCACGTCGAATTTCGATTCCCGCACACGGTCTGAGAAACAATTTTAAGACGCAATTTCCGAGACCTTTGTCGTCGTCAATCGATTCTCGTCGACGTACATACCGCCAAAGTACACTATACTGCCCCCGACCTCTCTACTTTTCAACCCCCCCTTTCCGCCCTCTCCTTTCCCAACCCAGCCTTGTCGTTCTCCACCGCGCGGTTTCATATCACTACACGATAATTTCCAATAAAGCGCAGCTTGTCCTATGCATTTTCCGATGTTTCGCGTCGACTTTGTGAGGTGCGTTTTTTTTTTTTCCCACGCCTGCAGAGTATCAATTGTTCGAGATATTATTCACGAACAACTATAACTGAGAATTTATAATTAAATTTCTTCAACGCACCCTGTTGAACATAATTTATTTAACACCAATCGCTTATTAATTATATTTATTGATTATCCACTGTTTAAACTGTTGAGAAATTAATGTCGATTGTCCAGGAATTCAATTGCATTATATCACAATATAATTATATATTTAATTATACTACATTCATTTATATTGTTGACACTTTAATGAAAAAAAAAAAATGTAAACAACTTACAAACTCGCTGACAAATTTTTTTAGTTATAATAATTGACGTACTCTGTTTGATGGATCAAATCGGGCAAAAAAATTAATTTTAATTGCAAAGAATAAATGAAAATTTTCACATTTTGCTTCCTCGTTAAAGAAAGTTATACCTCTGCGAGGAGATGCGATTTTCGTTGTTTCGCAAATGTGAGGATGGCTTTATCGCGTAAATTATGAAATACTAACCGCCCTTGAGCGATTCTTGCCAAAAGTTTGATATACCAAACGTATCCTTATCTCGTGACCTTATTTTCGTAAAAATAAGTTCGCTTAATATCTCCAAATTTACGAAAATTATAGCGCTAGACAGAAATTTATCGAAAATATCAAATTTTCAAATATATTTCGAACTCTTTGAGCAGCAATTACCGCTAAATTCAATATCAAAACACCCTCGTCTTTTAGCCTATTTGTATTAAAAAAAAAAAAATCAGCCCGATGTCTCCATCGAGAAATCTTAATTTTCTTAATTTTCGAGAAATTTCAGCAAAAATTGAAGTAAAAAGTACTGTACTGCTTTACTTGTCGACGAAAAACAGCGGTGCAGTTCAAACCGCTATCAAATTATGAAAAGGTGAATTTTGTAAAGCCAGCACAATACACCCACACACACACACACACTTTTTCTGACTATGATTTTCTAACGTTCTGGGATATTTTGAAAATGCTGGCAATGAAAATAAAGGAAATTTTAATTTTTTTTCACGAAAACAAATCTTCCTATATATGAGGAAGCAAAAATGACAAAGCTCTTCACTCGCATGACATATTCTATCAAATAATTGATGACCACAAAGTCCGTGACAGTAGTCATAGTACGATTGCTATATTTCATACCGTGACAATAAACGTGGGATCGAATGCTCCACGTCTCTTCGTTTCCGGGCTAATTTTCTTTGCAAAATATTTCACGCTGATCGACTCTTACACAGTGTCGATTGAACAATAATGACCGAGAGATGCGACAGAGTGTGCATCGAAGTTTCGCGGTTGGATTATGCAACGGGTATTTGTTATAGCGCAACGAAATATGATCCGGCTCAACGGGTTTTTTTTTTTTTTTTTTTTTCAATCCCAACAAAGTTTATCCTTGCAGCTATTGTTATACTAGCTTAAACGTAATTCCCGACGTGTGGAAAAGTCGCACGTGTGTTTTTCAAAGTTTCGCCGAGACTCGTATGACGTTATCCGTCATCTCGATCGAGGGATACGTTTTTGGGTTTTTCAAGTCATTCTTGAACGACGCGAGGAAAAAACATCGATGACGGGAGTCTCTTTGTTGGTCAGAAATATGGAGCGAGGGATTTTTTTTTTTTCAACTTTTTTCGGACCATTTCAATCGTGTTTCAAGGAGTTCAGAAATTTGTTTGGAATATTAGAGTTTAGAAAATTGTTGTAAATTGAAAAGTTTTAGAAACAATGGCACCCTTTTGGGGTTGTCATTGTTTCGTTTTGAATACAGAAAATGATAAGCAATAAAACTATTTTCAAGAAATTTATGTTATTGTATACATATATATGTTGTGTATATTGATTTTGTACGGATTCTTGTTATTCCTACGTTTGAAAACTTATCGCGTGGTTCGGGGCTGAATTTGTTTGACCTTTAACGATGAGGCGTTTCACCCCCCCCCCCCCCCCCCCTGCAAGACAACAACCATAGAATACATTTTTCTTCTCCCTGTGACCTTTTCCTTACTTGCCCGGAAATTATCCTTGATTTCCCCGGGAAAAAGTAATTTATATCTACGAAGATCAAATATTTATATCTACGCAGCTATTTTTTTGAACCTACTGAGGACCTATTTTTTTTCGAAATTTTGGAAAACGTAGATATGAATTAGATCTACCTAGATCTCTATTATGATCTAGTCAGATCGAAGTAAATCTACTGAGATTTAAGTAGATAAACGAAAATCTAGTAAGCAAAAGCGTTCGAACATAACAACAGAGGTCGACTCAGGTGTATACGTAAATCTACCATTATAATATATATGGGACATTCCACGTCAACTCAGCCACCCCGTTTTTTTTATTGTCTCGAAAAAATTATTCAGTATGGGCATTTCAAAGGACAATATATCCATGACATTTTACCAAAATTTCATCCCCCCACTATTTTTGGTTTTCGAGATAATGATTAATGAAGTCTCAATTTTGTAAAAATCATAACTTCGTAACTACTGATCGGATTTAAACGATTAAAAAAAGAATCTTTTTTATTTTTTTTGCCCTTTTCGAAAAAAAATATGTCATCATCGGATAAAAGCTCATTAGACAGTTTTCGGGGTAAATTAACAAAAAACAATTTTTTCCTCGTCACTGATGCCTTGTTCCATTTTGAAAAAATTTTGCGGAGTTGTGCATCGCCTCCCTCTATCAGAAAAAAAAATACTGAGTAGAATTCCGATTGGCCCTTTCGTGGAAAAAAAAAAAAAATCGAAAAATTTCCCCGAAAACTGTCTAATGAACTTTTCTCCAATGACGGCATATTTTTTTTCAAAAAGGGCAAAAAAAATAAAAAAGATTCGTTTTTTAGTCGTTAAAATCCGATTAGCCGTTACGAAGTTATGATTTTCACAAAATTGAGAATTTATTAATCATTATCTCGAGAACCAACAATAGTGGGGGGGAAGAAATTTTGGTAAAATTTCATGTATATATTGCACTTTGAAATGCCCATACTGAATAATTTTTTCGAGACCAAAAAAAAAACGGGGTGGCTGAGTTGACGTGGCTGCGTTGACGTGTCGTATTCCACGTTAACTCATCAGCCACCCCGTTTTTTTTTTGTATCGAAAAAAATTATTCAGTATAGGCATTTCAAAGTACAATATATACATGACATTTTACCAAAATTTCATCCCCCCACTATTTTTGGTTCTCGATATAATGATTAATAAATTCTCAATTTTGTGAAAATCATAACTTCGTAACGGCTGATCGGATTTTAACGACTAAAAAACGAATCTTTTTTATTTTTTTTGCCCTTTTTGAAAAAAAATATGCCGTCATTGGAGAAAAGTTCATTAGACAGTTTTCGGGGAAATTTTTCAATTTTTTTTTTTTTCCACGAAAGGGCCAATCGGAATTCTACTCAGTATTTTTTTTTCTGATAGAGGGAGGCGATACACAACTCCGCAAAATTTTTTCAAAATGGAACAAGGCATCAGTGACGAGCAAAAAATTGTTTTTTGTTAATTTACCCCGAAAACTGTCTAATGAGCTTATATCCGATGATGACATATTTTTTTTTCGAAAAGGGCAAAAAAAAATAAAAAAGATTCTTTTTTTAATCGTTTAAATCCGATCAGTAGTTACGAAGTTATGATTTTTACAAAATTGAGACTTCATTAATCATTATCTCGAAAACCAAAAATAGTGGGGGGATGAAATTTTGGTAAAATGTCATGGATATATTGTCCTTTGAAATGCCCATACTGAATAATTTTTTCGAGACAATAAAAAAAACGGGGTGGCTGAGTTGACGTGGAATGCGACATATATATATAGAGAGAGAGAGAGATCTAGGGTAGATTTTTAAAAATTTAGATCTAGGTAGATCAAATTTTATTTAAAAAATTATTACCAAGATCTCAATTAGATCCGCGTAGATCTGAACGATTTTTTTTTCAGGTAGATCGAAATTTTGGAAAATCGTAAATTTATGTAGATCTCAATTAGATCTACCGAGATTTCCGTTAAATTTGTACTTAGATCGAAGTAAGTTTATTGAGATTTAAGTGAATAAATGGTGACCTGATAAGCAAAAGCGTACGAGCATAATATCAGGTAGACTCGAATTTAAATCGAACCGTTATATACGAAGAACTGGGTAGATCTACGATTTTCCAAAATTCAGATCTACGTAGATCAAAATCTATTGAAAAAAATCAACTACATATATTTATATATATCGATGAGATCTACGTGGATCTGAACGATTTTTTTCGCGGTTCACGTTCAACTCAATACATTATGATTTATGATAAAATTCATTGAAATAAAGAAGAAAAAAAAACCAAACCTATCGACTTTGCAATGATGTAAAACCCACACACAGAATTGGTCATTACGGATGGTCATTACGGATGTCATTACGGATGCTGGGCTTTACGGATACGAGAAAAGATTTTTTTTATTTTTCGTAAGGGTAGTTTTTTTAATGGGGTCAAAAGAGAGAGAAAGAGAGAGAGAGAGAAACGTAATTGCAATGCCGGATTGGAAAATTTCATTTTCTCGGAGTTTATGAATGAATGTATCATCGAAGAACTCTTACGAGCCGAGAAGGAATCAGCTGGCTAATGGGATTTTCGGGGGTGAAAGAAGAGGGAATAAGGGTGAGAGGAGTATGGCTCGCACGGTTGTTCAAGCCCGTGTGTAGCTTCGAATTCGGGACATGTCCCACATAACCCATGCGCCCATGTAATTTAACAATGATACAAAAAAGAAAAATGTGTTTCTTTTTTTTTTTTTATACGGAAATATTTGAGTTACCGAGAAAATAACTAGTCTATTCGCGACTACGAATCAACAAAAATTACTATTTTTTTTTTCCCAGCTTTGCCGGAAAATCAAACGGCTAAATAGCATAGCTGTAGTTTAACTACTCCATGGTGTTGCGACGTGATTTTTGTGTTATTATTTTTTTAATTTTATTTCTTTTTTTTTTTACACTTTTTAAATTTAACCATCAATATCTGTAAATTTTTGCATACCTCTTGGATTTCAAATTAGAAAATTTGAGAGTCCTTTTATGGCCACGGGAGTATGGAGATATGGGGATAAAACGAAAGGCATTCGTTCAGTGAACGTTCAGAATTTTCAAAACACGCAAATTCAGCCAAAATCGGCGAAAATTTAGCAGTCTTGCAATCGCTCGAAATTTCGATTTTTGGTAAATAATATGACTAATAACTTTAGCAAGGGATTTTCAATTTTTGATTAGACATCGAATTACCACCCGAATAAAATGCCGTAAGGAATGAAAAAAAAAAAAAAAAAAAAAAAAAAAAAGGTTGAGGGCATCCTGAATTTTTATAATTAATCAAAAACTGGCAATATCGAAGTTTGCGATGATCGATTTTTCGGGAAAGTTGAACGAGTAATCGATCAAAATTTTACTACATATAAAAAAAAAAGTCAAAATTTTTTGTCATCACTTTACCTTCTCAACTATACGAGTCGTTGAATTTTTTTCAATATATTTTTTTTTTTCACAACTATAAGACTTATAATTTCGCGTAAGAAAAGCTCCTATCGCGAAAACACTTATGATAATTAGTTTTCGTGGTATACGACTTTTCATCAAATTTCTCAACTCAATGCCTCGGAATTCATCGGTTGTACAAGAACAACTGTCACGGGATGTTGGCTATGGCGTAACTGGGTCACATAATATCGATTGTTGTCACCATATACCGGGGAACAAGGGATGAATCGGGAAAATTCGATAAAAAGAGCGAACGATTCTGCGAGCTAATATACGCGCGCCTCGTGGGCTGCGGGGGTGTGCCATATTGAAATAATTCGGTGATGGTGCATTGATAGCTGTTGACGAATATCATATTGAAGTAATGGAAAACAATTTCAACGGTTGCTTATCCCTTTCAAGGGCAGTGGCACTCCTAGAGTGCCACCGGTTTTCCTGTGCATGATTTTCGATCAATTTCAATAATTCAATATTTTTTTTCTCAAAAAGTATGGATTTTTGAAAAAACATGACAGGAGAGCTTTTTTTGTTCAAAATTTCATGCAGAATACAATAAAAATTTTCTTGTTAAGAAATTTTCAATTCTTTTGCTTAAGGTCCGCCATACTGCCGCCGCTATCTTGAATTTTTCAATTTTGACTTCAGATTTGTGATCAGCGACCCCAAAACCATAAGAATACGATAACAGCAGTCTGATAAAATTTCCAGTTCGATTGCGCCCCTTAAAGGATTATACAGAGCATCATGAAAATGAGAAGTCGATACTCCATAGAAGAAAAACAAAAATATCGTTATTCTTGGCCAGGGTATTGGCATGGGTATTGGGTATGATTATGGGGGATATATAACCGTATAGACGATCCAGACGATTTTTTTTTTATCATCAATGTCGAATGACGACAGTAAAGCGGAGTTCATTGTACTCGTCAATCTCTGATGTTATCAACCAGTCATGAACAATGCCCCGTACATAAGTTCAGCCGGAAGTTCAGGACATGGGTAAAGTGCGGAGACTCGATTATATCGCGTTCTCCCTCTTTTTTTCTTTCCCTCGTACATGGTATCGATTCTGTTTCGCCTGTGGATGACCGGAGTTACCTCTGTAGCCCTCGATATGGTCTCTAACCAATATCTTCGATTGTGTTTCTGGTTTGTCCCATTTTGTTTGCGGCGAGTAACCAGGGCAGTCCTCGGTTCACCCCCCCCCCCCTCCCCGCCCTACCCCCCTAGCCGAGAGAATCCCGTTTCCGGGGGCATGAGGTTGGATAATCCGTGGTGAGGTTGCTGGATATGTCAAAGGCGAGCTTACGAAGCTCCCGGGTGCCATGGAGCCTTGGTCATGGTAGCTCACACACTTTTGGGACGAGATATGGCTTCGGTCATCAAGTTG
This sequence comes from Rhorus exstirpatorius, assembly GCA_963564615.1. Classification (NCBI taxonomy): domain Eukaryota; kingdom Metazoa; phylum Arthropoda; class Insecta; order Hymenoptera; family Ichneumonidae; genus Rhorus; species Rhorus exstirpatorius. Next base: position 33,282,954 of record OY751318.1, read on the forward strand.
GCTCGCGACTCGATACCCCGGGCGATTGAATTCGCCTTACTTTCCCTATACCAATATCCAGGGAATTACAAATTTTATTCGTAATCACGTTAGCCGGTTTTAGATATTAAAAACCAAAACCGTAATCCTTCCAGGTGGATTACCAATACCGAATATGATCCGTAATCCATCCAAGTGTATTAAAAATTCCAAAAGTAATCCGTAATCCATCCAAGTGAATTAAAAATTCCAAAAGTAATCCGTAATCCATCCAGGGGGATTGCCAGTATCAAATTTAATCCGTAATCTATCCAGGTGAATTACGAATTCCAAAAGTAATCCGTAATCTATCCAGATGAATTACAAATTCCAAAAGTAATCCGTAATCCATCCAGGTGAATTACAAATTCCAAAATAAAACCCGTATTCCTTCGAGATGGATTACAAATTACAAATGTAATCCGTAATCTACCCAGGTGAATTAAAAATTCAAAAAGTAACCCGTAATCCATCCAGGTGGATTACCAATACTAAAAGTAGGTAATCCATGACCCATCCAGGTGGATCATAATTACAAATGTAATCCATAATCCATATCCAGGAAGAATACGAATTACATTTGAAATTTGTAAGTGGTTTAAAAATTCCAACTGTCCCTCCGCAATTGGTCTACTAATTCCGAATGTAAAATTCGTAATCCATCCAGTTCGGATTACAAATTCCAAATCTAATCCCGAAATCCGTGAGACTCAAAATGTTACGTCGAAAAATTTTCGACGCTGTCACTTTCAAACTAACAAAATTCATGCAATATCGTCAAACTTTCGTTATCTTTTATATTTGTTTTTTTTTTGTTTTGTTTTTTATTTATTTATTTCCACAAATGTGCGCCGCGCAATAAGCTCCGAGCGTACATATTTATCGTTATTATTATATGCGGAAGCAACCGGGACACGAACTCTGACCTTTCGCGTCATTCCAGGGGGTCTGAGCCTTTCAGCCTCCCGCCTTCACCATATCGCCCACCATGAGCTCGCTGTTTGATGCTCGTATAGTATAAGATACACCCGGATGCCACTCAATGAGATAACGCAGGATAGCTCACCTGTTTGTTTCCCGCTCGTCATTCATTCCTACGCGCAATCATGCAAGATGTTTTGTTCTCCGGGACGCGTGGGCGAGACCCCTCGTGTCGCATTTTCCTGGCAATCCTACGGGAAAATTGATCGCGTCCGCTAAAGATTAGCCAGGAAAACACGACGTTGAGCGAGAAAGAACGACTGGCGGGGCGAACATGAGTTCGAAAATTTCAATTTTTATAGATATAAAAAATGCTGCTGACAATTCGATTTTTGCTTAATCGGATAATTCATCGAACGACACAAGGGTGGGTTTGTTTTTTTGTTCACGTAACGATTGTTTTTTTTTTTTTTTTTTTTTTTTTTTTTTCGTTTTACAATCCAGGGCGACCGAGGGCGGTCTTGCACCGGATGCTGCAGGTGCAGGTGCCGGGGGTGATGGAATCGTCGGGGGTCCCAGGACGCCCCAACAAATCGCATCCCAGAAACGACTGCAGCAGACGCAGGCCCAGGTCGACGAGGTCGTCGATATCATGAAGACGAACGTCGAGAAGGTCCTCGAGCGCGATCAGAAACTTTCGGAACTCGACGATCGAGCCGGTATGAACGATATTTTATTTGTAAATTTTTCATCGATCGACTCGTCGATGGCAGCTCGAGCAAAAAAAAAAAAAAATTATATCTATAACTCTGCTGGAGATATGAATAAACAAATAAACGCAAAAAATACAATTCGCAAGTGCGATTTAATTAATTAATAAAATATTTATAAATAATACACCTATATTTGATAAATAATTTCAAATATATTTGAAATTATAATAGGCCGATTGAATATATATTATTTTTATATTGAATAATATTTTTGCGATTAAGAGTGACATATTTTTTTTCTGCCACGAGGTTAAAGACTGGAGGACCGGGTCGGCATCGAAAGTAGCGAGAATGATTACGATGAATGAGTGATTACGATTTTTCGATTTTTTGAATTTTTGAATTTAAAAAAATTTTTAATTTTAAAATTTGAAAATATTGAAGGGTTTTTGAATTTAATGAAATTGGGAAATTTTTTAAAATTCACGAACTCAATCGAAATCGGTGCAAATTGCAAACCTGTAGAGAAGCCAAAATTGAAAAATTCCACTTGCTCATAGAGTTAAATTAATTAAGTAAATTAATTGAGTTAAATAATGAGGAAGGAACTTGCGAGTTTCTGATTTTTTTTTTGCACCTTTGAGAGAGCGAAGCTTTCTAAAATATAGTGAAGCGAAAATTGCAGTAAAAGCGATTTTCGCACCATTTTTTTTGGAAAATAAGATTTTCCCAAAAACCCATTTACCATCACGCATTTTTTTTCTCCATTCCCTCACAATTAATTGCAAACAAAAGGCTCGAGTATAAAATTCAATGATTCTTAAGATACGGTTGCTTTTTTTTTTTATTTTCAAATTCTCTGGAAATTGCATATTTGAGCCACAGACACAATGGCTCAAATATAGAAATTTCAGATTCTATACAAATTCACTTTTAAATTAAACAACAATTGACGCTTATGCCTGAGGTTGAAGTCTATCAGGCGCTTCTAATTTTTTACATAACGACGCAACACAAATTTAAGACAATTAGGAGTATGAATGAAATTTTTTTTTTTTTCAATCATTGGGGCGCATAATGTAGAGTAAGTAAAAATAATGAGGACGTATTTTTTATTTTTCGTTAAAAATGACAGATGCACCTGTTATAGGTAATTTAATTTCACGGATTTTGATATAATATATAGATATAGTGTAACATGTGTGACGTCATAATGTTATATTTTTCAATTTGTTATATTAACGGCAATTTTGATTCAAATAAAAAAATTAAAAATACGTACTAAATATTTTTTCCTAAACTACTAGATTTTGAAATAAAAAAATTTCATTTATACTCCCAATTTATGTCTCAAAATAAGATCTCCAATCCTCAATTATTATTGTTAAATGAGAGAAATCTCAAAACTGTGTATCCGGGTGTTCTATTTTCAGGCACTCTGGATTGTGTCCATTGAGATTAGCTTAATAAGATCACTGCGGTTCGTGTCGATCGATCGTCAGTCCATAATTGCTTTTGCATAATTGAAACACGTCACTATGACTCGTCCTAATAATCGACGAACAAGATATTCCAAAAATAATTAATTGTCAATGTTTTGTTAATAATGATTTTTCGTCGTCAACTTCAATTATCGTTATTTAAATTAATATTTTGGACATTTTTTTTTCAGACGCACTGCAGCAGGGTGCATCGCAATTTGAACAGCAGGCGGGAAAACTGAAGAGAAAGTTCTGGCTACAAAATTTGAAGGTGACGAATCTTTGTTTTTCTCATTTTCATCAATCGATTATTTTCATGACGAATCCTCGAAGCTCGAGGCTGAAAAATTTTCATTCTCATTTTTTTTTTCTTCTCATCTTTGTGTTCGCAGATGATGATAATAATGGGTGTCATTGGGCTTATCGTATTGGCCATCATTGTCGGTGAGTACGAAAAAAAAAAAAGTATATATATCATTAATTCACAATTAATTTAATTTGTCTGGAATTTAATTTAAGCAAAAAAATAAAAATAAAAATTTATATTCAGGGAAATATTGAAAGAAGGAAAAAATAAATGATAAACGCTACTACACTGCCACGTAAATGTTGAGTGTTCGAGTGCTGAGCATTGTCTGTGTACTTCGCTGTACTTTCCAGCAACGGATTCAGATTTTTTTTTTTTTTCATTTAACAAAAAAATGATTTCTGAGTTCGTTGCTTCCCCTCACCCCAGAACTGTCTCTGTGACGTACGAAAAATGTTGCCAAAAATTCGCTACGATGTTAAATTATTATTACGAAAACAACAACAACACACAAGAGAAGAGAATAGACCAGAGAGAGAGAGAGAGAGAGAGAAGAAGTGATGAGTCTCTAGATATAGAAAAGAGAGACGAGAGCGAATTTAACGTAATGAATATTTGTATTTCTCTTTTTTTCGTCTAGCGAACTTCATGTAGGCGCGCTGATTGATCATGGAAGAAATTTTTTGTGTGAGTCAGCCAGGTAGAGCATTTGACGTAAAAAAAAAACTGCAAAAAACAAACAATTTTTTTTTTTTTTTACAAGAAACAAAAGTTTTGAGTAAAATATTTTTACGTGAAAAATCTAAAGAAAGTCTAACACGCACGCGATATAATTGCATAGAGTTCGTATCGTGCAACACTCTGAAACTCTATATCTATATACCTATCTATATCTATATACGCTATCTGTCGTAGGAAATAATTGTGTCTCTCCCGAACGGATGTGTCTCTATATCTATATATCTATCTAATATTGTTGACGTATTTTGTGTGTATACTAATGTGCCCTATGTGTCTCGCTATATAATACATACAACAGTACATCACTATATTTTTTTTTTTCCAATTTTGTTGGTTCGTAAGAAAAATTCTTGGGGTTTGCAAAAGATTCTTGGAGTTATTTGAAGCTTTTGGATTATTGGAAGTTTTCGAATTATTCGGAGCTTTCGAGTTCCTTGGAGGTTTCGAATTAATCGGAGCTTTCAAGTTATTTGGAGTTTTCGAATTATCCGAAGATTTCGAGTTATTTGGAGTTATCGAAATATTCTGAGCTTTCGAAGCAGTCAAGGCTTTCGGGCTATTCGGAGCTTTCGGATTATTTGATGCTTTCGGATTATTTGATGCTTTCGGATTATTTGATGCTTTCGGATTATTTGATGCTTTCGGATTATTCGAAACTTTCGAATTATTCGAAGCTTTCGTGTCATTCACAGTCTCTCGATTTTTTATAGCGATCGAATTATTTGGAGCTGTATAAGGATTCGGAGCTTTCGAATTATCCGTAGCTTTCGAATTATTTGGAGCTATATATATAACAACCCGGATCTTTCGGATTATTCAGAGTTCTTTGTCAATCGAAGCTTTTGTAGCATTCAGAACCTTCGAATTGTTCGTTGGCCTCGAAACAGTCAGAGCTATAGAATTATCCGAAGCTTTCGAATTATTCAGAGCTATACTATAATTCGGAGCTTTCGAATTATTCAGAAATTTTTGATTAACCGAAGCTTTCAAAGTTGTAGGTGGCTCCAAATTTTCCGGAGCTTTCGAATTATCCGAAGCTCTCGCACTATCGAGAGAATTCGTATTTTTGAGCTTTTGGACTATTTGGAGCTTTCGAATAATTCGTTTTCGAATTGTTTTAAGCTCTCAAATTATATGGAGCTTTAGAATTTTTGAGAGCTATATGATGATTCGGAGCTTTCGAATTATGCAGAGCTATATTATGATTCGGAGCTTTCGAATTATTCAGAAATTTTTGATTAACCGAAGCTTTCAAAGTTGTAGGTGGCTCCAAATTTTTCGGAGCTTTCGAATTATCCGAAGCTCTCGCACTATCGAGAGAATTCGTATTTCGGAGCTTTTGGACTATTTGGAGCTTTCGAATAATTCGTTTTCGAATTGTTTTAAGCTCTCAAATTATATGGAGCTTTAGAATTTTTGAGAGCTATATGATGATTCGGAGCTTCCGAATTATGCAGAGCTATATTATGATTCGGAGCTTTCGAATTATTCAGAAATTTTTGATTAATCGAAGCCTTCGAGGTGGCTCCAAATTTCCCGGAGCTTTCGAATTATCCGAAGCTCTCGTACTATCAAGAGCATTCGTATTTTGGAGCTTTTGGACTATTCGGAGCTTTCGAATAATTCGTAGGTTTTAAATTATTTCAAGCTCTCAAATTATTCGGAGCTTTCAAATTATTTTAAGCTCTCAAACTATTCTGAGCTTTACAATTATTTAAAGCTCTCAAATTATTCGGAGCTTTTGAGTTGATTCGAGCTCTCAAATTATTAGTGAGTTCGAATTTTCGGATTATTCGAATTGTATCAAGCCCTCGAATATTCGGAGCTTTTGAATAAACCGAATTGTACACAGCCCCACGAATTCCCTTTTCTTCTAGGTCTTCAATTTTTTTTTTCTCAACTGATTTATTTCGTGCGTTCAATTATATCGATACGATATAGAACGTCTATTCTTAGATATCTTTTGTCCAACATTTTTATCCTTCGAAGCATAATTTACTTTTTAAATTGAAACTTTGAAATCCACCCCATAAATTAAAACTCTCCAATCAAATGCCTACATACGTAAATATTGTTATGTGTCTGTCTATCGTGGCGCAATGGTATCGCATTTTCGTGACTGATCCCAGATGCCATTTTCCTTCTTTTCTTTTTTATAAATTTACCCAGATAGCAGCACGCGTGTTGTAGGTAAATTCCAAATCACCGTTCATAAATACCTATACAGTATACTTAAAATACGAACAATATACATTTTTTTTAAATTTTTTACTACACACGTGTTACATCTGTGTACATTTGAAGAAAAAAAAAATTTTTTTTTCCTTCAATTTTAATTATTATCAAAAATTTGCTCGTACAATAATTCCGAGATTCATTCGTACAAATATATCGTTCTGTCCGAATCTTTCGCGATATATTTGTACTAATTCACTCTGACATTGTTTAACCTCACAAAATACGGTAAGGTTAACTTTTTTTTCCACTCAAATTCTTCTGAAACTCGATTAATTTTTACTTTCTAATTTTTGACTTTCCTACATTTCTTCAACTAATCTATTCATACAAATCTCTTCCTGCATGCTTGCATAACGTTAAAATAACAATAAGTAAATAAAAAGGATCGAAGATTTTTCTTAGCAGAAATGGTGATAGTTTGAATTAGAAAACATACGAAATAATTTTCTAACTAATATAATTATAGAGTGAAAAAAAAAAAATATTTGTATATATCCTTGATTATTCCAAAAAATTTCGTGCTTTACAAGGATGCTTCACGTGTACATTCTCAACCAGAGGTGAAATTTCGTGAGAACATTAAGCACTTTGCAGTGGAATAAAAGTCTGAAAAAAGCAACCATTCAGGAGATACATAAAAATTTAATTTTGAATAATAATAATGCCGAGAAGTTGATAAATGAATGGTCGTAAGAGAATTGTTAAACGATTCATCGGACTTTTTTTTCTTTTATGGAACAAATGAATTCGTCGTTTTTTTCGAAAACGTGTACATTTTTTTTAAAATAATTTTTTCTCTTTTTTCGAAATTCATATTTTAGAATTCTTCAAAGGCTGTACATGCTTTTCGTTCACTTCTCAAAATTTAAAAACCAAAAATAAAAAAAAAATAACACGTATTAGAAAATAACAAAAAATTAATTTTATCTGACAAAACAAAAATTTTACTGATGATTCGTTAAACAATTTTTTTCACGAATTTGTCAATAACTTTTTGGAATTATTATTATAATCGAAAATCAATCTTTCAAACGTCTTCAATGTCGTTGATTTTTTTTTCCTCTCACATCTTTGTCATACAGCGAAGCAGTGAAATTCTGATCGAATGAAACTTTCGATTGGGATTTCGTAATTGAAGCATCCTTAATTATTATACGTTTAATTCTGTTGCTGCTCATATCAGTCAAAAACATTTCCAATTATTACTGGGACTGTCGATAAAAAAATGAAAAAAAACTTGCCATATGTTTACGAATGTCAAATCTTTGCGAAAGAAAAAGAAAAAAAAATGCATGTCAATTGTTCACACGTGCACTCTCTTTTCGCCTCCTGCCAATATCTTGTATCGCTGAGATGCATGGCTCAAGTTTGTCGTAGAAAAAGTTCGCCTGGTATATTCGCAGTACAATTGATCAGTTTTGTTTAAGAAAAAATTTTTTTTTTTTTTTTCAATTTGTTCGAAAATCACGATGACGAAAGATTCGTTGAGGCTGAATTGATCGCACCACCGTGTGGGGTAGGCTATTCGGGTTGACCTATTTTTAGGCCAAGGGGAGGGCTTTTAGGGGTTAAGTCATTGGCCCAGCTGCATGCGCTATTGGTATTATAAGCGCGTCGCGAGATCGTTATCGGTAATAATTTATACGAAACGATCGATTCGCTTGAAGAATAAATTATTGCAATTAATAAAAAAGTAAAACAAAAAAATTAATAACTATGAATTCATTCATGCTTTTAGTCGTTTTACAACTCAAGGAATTATGTCCGTTTAAGTTCTTGAAAAATGAGCATATTTTTTTAATATTTCTCGCAACACTTCGTTTTGAACTTTGTTGCCGCAAACTTTGTTTTTCTTTTTTTTTTTAATAAAAATATGACAGCGTAAAGAAAAAACGTTTCAGTGAACAAAATAGTCGAAAAAATATTTAAAATATTCAGGATATATAAAAGTACACGTCACTTTTGAACTAAAAAAAAATTTTATGTTTTTTCTTTTTGTCATTGTAAAAAAAAAACGATGAATCGATAATTGACAAAAATATGCAATTTTCGAAATTTTCAATGGAACATGACTTTTTCGTAGCTCTTCAATTATTAGACGATTCGACGAATAATTGAATAATCTTATAAACATTATTATCGAATGAATATTCAACATTTGTCAAAACTTCAAGACTATCTTACAAATTATTGTATCGAGAATCATTTTGTAAAATTATTTTGAAAAATCAAATTCTCGGTAAGATCTTTGATTTTATCATTAAACATTTTTCACAGTTTTTATTAAATAATTCGATAGTTATGCAACTTTTTATGGAATACCATAAAAATTAACATAATCATCGTTTGTTCAGACATGAATAATCAAGCGTTTGATTGAAAAATTATTTGTGAAGTATTTGCAATTGACAAATTTTTCTTCGAATCGATCTTGTTGATACGGACGATGGATAATGATTCAAAAATTTATATTTCTTCGGCATCCTAATGCATGCGAGCATCAAAGACTTAGTCGAAAAATGATAAATTATTTAGAAAAATTATAAGTCGTTTTTCTTGTACTAAAGTATTCGGAATTCTGCGTTATTTTCAGCACACGTCGCCGGCGGAGACGAATCGCAAAAGTGAAATTCGTACAAAAAATAAAAAAAAAAAAAAAGATCGTTAAACGGAGAAACAAACAGTCGAGAGAGAAAATAAAATAACACAAAGAGAGAGAGAGAGAGAGAGAGGGGGAAGGGGGAACGGTTATCAGATCGATGGGTTATTGTTTAACGATTAATCTTGTCGTCTTCATAATTTTAATATGGGTTTGAAGCCGGAACGACGTAAAAAAAAACAAATTCCGAATTACAGAAATTCAAGAATTCATAAAAAAGAATTTATTGATTGATTACTGAAAATTAATTACGAAAAAAAAAATATATATATGTATATTGATAGCGTGTCATTGCAATTAATTTTGGCGATTCGTCTGACGAAATTGTTAAACGCGTATTTCAAAATTTCGCGGTTCGTGGCTCGACCCATATCGAGAAAAAAAAATCAGATAAAATAATAGAAGAATAGAGAGAGAGAGAGAGAGAGAAAGAGAGAGAGAGAGAGAGAGAGAGAGAGAGAGAGGGAGAGAGAAAGAGAAAGAGTAAGAGAGAGAGAGGAGAGAGACAGAGGATGACTAAGTTTACGAAGAAAAATTCAGGGTGTTCGTAAATCCGCGGATATCGTTTGATTGGATTTAAAAAAAAAAGTGATGAAAAAAGAATTGATATTTGAGAAAAAAAAAAAAATCAACATCCCGATGTAAATAACATAATTTATTGCTCGTCGTTGGTGCACGAAAATTATAAATCGTGTAATTTCTAGTTGGTAGAACGTTTAATTATTAACTGAATTTATCGCAAGAAATTGTTTACATTATCACCATTATTATTTTTACGAATGAGTAATTATATATATATATATATATATTTACGAACACCGTGTAAACGCCATCATTATCTAGTCAAAAAAAATTAATAAATAAATGAAACGTGGGTCGAAGGGAGATAATGAAAAAATACGAGGAAAGGTTCTAAAGAGGGAATTTAAACAAAAAAAAAACATCTAGGTACATCTTGAGGCTTAAAAATTATCTACCAATGTTATAATTATATGTTAATAACGATAATAATGATAATTGACGATTAAACAATAAAGGGAAACGTTGTATGGACACGTGAATTTGACGTATCGATTGGATCATTTTTGCAGAATCAATTGTCAAATTTCATTCCAAGCAATATAAAAAACAAAATTGATATGTGAAAAAGTCAAAAGTCAAAGACGATAAAGTATGAGATTAGGGACTTTGTTGGCCGAGTGAAATAGAAAAAATCTGCAATCGACAAGCCCAAGGATTCCTCGCAGGATTTTTCAATTAAACTTGGAACGGTAATAAACAAAACAAAAAACAATGAGATACGAGGTAAGAATATCCACGAACTACGATGTATTGGCTGAGCATGAATCTTTACCGATATCTTTTTCATTTCGCATGTTCTCTTATAATTATTTTTATTTTCATTTTTATCTATCCTTCGTCACGATATGTTATAATGAATAATGATTTGGCAAATTGACGATTTTTTTTTTATCACCAAACTCGGCCGTTGGGGAATTTTGAGTGATAAAGAAAATTTCAATTAGCTTGTGCTTTTTTTTTTCTTTCTTTCGAATAAAAAATAAGAGAAAATAAACGAGGAAACGACACACGTTTTTAATATTCAACGACAGACACGTAACATGTTACAAGGCACCGTGAAAATAACAGTAAGACTTGGATTCAGGGATGAGCGTTGAGATCGGCGCGGCGTCGTACTCGCGGATTGCGCAGTTTACACTGCGCAGCTGACCTTGCAGCGAGCCGTGCCGCGATAGGCTCGGGCGCTCTTCTCCCACCCCAGACGCGCTGCGCCGATCGATATGCGCCGTGGACCGTTGCTCGGATCGAAGCACCCTAGAATCGAGGTCCTATACTATACATCGAGACAACTCTTACCCCTCAAATCTGTCTGCTAAACACCCAATAACAACAGCAATAAATAACATATTCACCTTCCCAATATGTGTTAACCTTAAAATACTTGTATTATTATTATTCCAGGTACATGCCCTATGTTTATCGTTTTACATATCCCTGTAATCGAACGTACGATTGAACCCCATACATATATACGATAATCTAATCGAATATACACCCCTCCAAAAACAATAACAAATTGTAAACTTTTGGTTGCATATTTCTTTTCTTTTTTTTTTTTGACATTTCGATTTTTTCTTTGTTTCTAAAACTTTATTAATTTTTTTTAAGTGTGCCTATCAAACCGGCTGTATGTGCGCTGTTTTCATTATTTCGTACGAATAGGATAATCCCGAATTTTTTTTTTTTTTTTTTTTTTTTTTTTTTTTTTGCGAAGAAAGCCCAAAAATGACCGGCGTATTTTGTGTCCCTCTGAATTTTTTTTATTTTTTGTTTTTCATTATTAAACTCGATGTGTATTTTGTTTGTTTGTTTCAATGAGAAATTTTCGTTGATCTATTGGTGATCGTTTTCAGCTAAATTCATGCCGGATACGCCACCGGCTGCTCAGCAACCGCCGGCTTATTATCCACCCCAACCGGCACCGCAACCCGGAGCAGCGCCGGCTGGTCCTGCACAGCCAGCCGGAG